>OX422220.1:96065493-96447993 GCA_949130495.1 Sambucus nigra
CAATAATATCCTTGGGATGACGTAACTGAAATATTCCTTAAATGCGATACATCAACCCCCATCCATCTAGTACACCATAATCATCCAAGATGTACTCCACAAAGATTCTATATCCTTTCATCTATAGGATATATAAATATATATAGGCATTTCATTCTAACCATATATATATACACACCATCATCCAATCCCATGACCATGTATACATACCATATATGATGTACAAAGGCCATGCACAAATAAATACCCGGCTATATATAGCGCCGATAAACTGCATCAATGCTATCATCTTCCCAGTGCCCGACTCACGTAGCAATATTGGGGCCACCATGGTGGGACTAAACGACATCCATCTCGTGGTAAACTCACGCACACGACGTCCCGGGAAGCGTGTCATAGCTCCAAACCGGCAATGAGACGAAACATACCCACCACGTCTCATCCCAAAAATATAAAAATGTAAATCACATAATAACACACGGGACGACTATGACCTGGGGAATATCCACACCCTGCTTTTCTAGCCAGGATGATCACCCTCTACGCGCGCAACTTCCCAATGATAGCATGAGCGGGGTATGCTTAACCAAATAAGTGTATATATCATTCACATGCATAATATATATACATTCATATGATCCAATCATATAATTAAACATTAAACCATCATATACGGTTTAAATATCCATACCACGTATGACCACAACATAAATATATCCATATATTCATATTTATACAAATATATATTCAAATATATCCACATATCCATATTTCTATATATGCAAGTTAATTATCATTCATGTGTATAAGATATCTGTATACACTCGGCTATAAGTATACCTAATCCTCAATATACAAGCCTTCACCACAAACTCATTTAATTTACTTCGATATGTGAATACAATCCTTCACTTGACACATATTCCATCATTTTTCCTATGATGAATAGTCTCCCAAACAACATACGGACATATATATATATATATATATATATATACCCAACATTAGGGGTATCACCCAAAGTTTAGTGTAGGAAACCATTACTACACATACCATCTATATCCGAGAGTAAATTAAAGAATCTAGCAATCATTTTGACTATCGGTATACACATGACTAATAGTCTATAAGCCTCAAGCTCAATCCTACCTTCATCAAATAATCCCATTTCTCTTGATTTCGACTATGGTTCAATCACTTTTGTGAATCCCCTAGTCTAAGACCTATCGGATTTATTTCTTAAAGTTTTATCATTTCTAAGGGTATGCAACTATACTCTTACATTTGGCCCCAAATCGTATCTTAATAATATCCTATCCTTATGAGGATTCGACATAAAGGTTGGCCTAGAATTTCACAACATACCCTCGCAACTCTCTCTAAGAGTTCTTATCCTCACATCGCATCTATACTTACTGTCGGTCTATAAGTAGGATTCTCAATCCCAATGAGGTTTCCCCAAAATCTCTATACACAACTCCAAATACATACATGGATATATTCTTCTCCAAAAATTCCGAGAAGTCCCCACTATCATACTAGGTGAGAGACCCCCTATAAGTATCCAAAATATATCTATTACTTTATAAGAGAAAGCCCCAAATCAATAAACCCAACCAAAAAGTGCTAGAAGTCCTCCTAGATAAACCCCATAAAACAACCATTAAGGAAGCCCCTAAGAATAAACTCCAAAAATAAAAGGGGAAGAAAGAGAACTCCAAACTTTGGACTAAAAAAAGGGGACCGATCGACCGGTCCCAGACCCCCGGTCGACCGCGGGTCCGAATTTTGCCTACGAAGAAATGCAGTAGGCTTTTCCCTTAAGGCGCGGTCGACCGGTCCCCAGACCGCCGTCGACCGGCCATACCAGTTGCCTTGGCCGAATTTCCAATTTCAGCAAACTCACAACCCTCAAACACTCACATATCATCCTCAAGCCCCCAAATCTTTAACCCAATAATATTTGTAACAAGAAAATCCATCCTACATCTCATCCCAACCATTTATATGTCATCAAACCATACATAAACATTGATTTCAAGATTTCAACCCAAAAATCTAGGTTTTGATATTTATACCCAAAATCCATTTCTTTAACCCACAAATTATGAAATGAAATACACAAATAGATATTTAGCAAGATTAAACACTTGCCTCAAATTTGTAGAGGTTGGATCGTCCTCGATGTCGCGGTTGGGCCGAAAATCTCCAAGCTTTTCTTCCTCTCTCTCTTCTTTTCTTCTTTCTCTCTTCTTTCTCCCTGTAGGGCTTTTTCTCTCTTTCTCTCAAATGAGAAATGGCTTCATCCGTAAGCCTTAAAATCCCTTAAAACAATAAACCCAATTTTAAATGTTAATACACAATTTAAATGACTCGTTTACTCCAATTCGAGCCAAACATACTTAAAAACATTCCGGAGCCGAAATAAAACCCAATGACAGTCATTTTGACTATCTCGACCCTTCCGAGATCGATGGTACCCTCAAAATCATCATTCGGAATACTTTAAAATGCCCTCTATTTTTGGACTTAAATTCCCAATTTTAGAATTCTCCAATTTAATTAAATTTTATTTTCCCAAAAATTTAATTTCTCAGTCTCCAAAGTCAAGGGTTGTTACATACTTCCCCCCTTACAAAAATTTCGCCCGCGAAATTTAAGATAATCCTAGGACCTCAATCTCATCTAGTCCATACATAAATCCTCAGGATCACTATACCGATCCTTCCTGGTTCTCATGTCGAACCGTATAAATCCTTACTGATCCTTAAAATCAACTAGCTACCCAGGGCGCCCATACACCCCGTACCCGAGCTTCCACTCGTAAAATTATAATCATGCCCCATTAGCCTCAAATCGTAATATAACCCTCAGCAATATAATCTATATCAACATATTAATTATACAGAAGTTTGAAAATCCCCAATGGTTGAACTCTCCTCAATTCCTGACGCTAGCCACCTTCGTGCGGGGGAGGTCTCGCAAGCGAAATCCAAACAAGGAACCCTCCCAATACACTACTGTGTAGCTAGGTCGGGGATTGAGATTAGTTGAACCAGGGTTAAGGTTTTATAAAAAGATTTTTCATATTTTAAATACTGCCCGAGGGCCTATACAATAATACGATATAAATATATTCCGCGTCTTTCGACACGCCAAACAAACACCTTATGTTTGAAACACAAGGCTTCAACACATACAACACTTCTAACCACTACCTAGTTCTCAAAACTAGCACAACCAGGAGTGAAATTCTTCGCTCAAAAATAAATCCACTAAACTCGTAACCTCTCAGTTATGAAATTCCTCTACCTCACATCAACACCTTTTCATAAACTAAGCTTTTCCCTTAATGAACCAATAACCTTAACAATTTATATTCCCAAAATCAATAGAGCCACTCACAACTAGCTCCTTATAGGACGTTTTACTATTCCAGAAGATGTCGCATAAAGACCACACTTGCCCACTCCTTCCCAAGGCCTAATTCTCCTCAAAGAATTTTCTTCCTCATAAATCCTTCCTAACCATTTTGAAGGACAAAACGCGATGGTGACTGCCGAAAACTCCCTCAGTCCTACATAATGAAACTAAGTCTCCAAATTTTCTTCCTCATCCCAGAAGGAAATATTCCTGATATTGGGAGAACTACACCTACCTCACCTCGGTAAGAATCACCAACATCAGGTTTCCTAACAAAGGTTAACGGGTTTCTCAACCTAAACCTCCCAAGGACTACACTAACCTCTCCTCAGACTTTCCTTACTAAGCCCAAGATTCGCCATTCGAGTAAATTTTCCTTTCTTACTCAACCGCCGATAAATCACCTCGAACCACTGCTAGAAATCTCCTCAATATCTCATCCGGAATCGGGGAAAACAAATGCCCCCGATTAAAGCGTACCCAAAATATGTTATGGGTATTATACTTCTAATCCTATCCTTTCCTAGACGACAAAATCTAGGCGACGTCTAAAATGAAACAAGAGCAACTGTTATCAGAACGTCAATCAAGTGAATATACTTCACAGAAGAAAACAACGCAGTGAGCACAACAGTCCTATTTATAGGGCTTTATGTCAAGAACGTTAACGGAAGAATGCAGAAAACTCGCACAGATCCTAAGGACTATAGAACCTGATGCTCTGATACCATCTGTAACACCCCGCCTAAAATAATAACGGGTGGCCAGCCCTATACTACATTAAATCAGGAGTTTCAGATGGTCCAGTCTCAACATCAACTGTCGTTACTATATAATATAGGACTAACTACCCGATATCATATAATCGAGATGTTAAAATAATTTAAAACATGCAACATAACGCAACCCAACACGATGAATAAAGGAAAGAAAGATGCAGGAAAGAATAATGAGAAATGAAATGCTAGAATAAAATGAAATAATTAACTACAACTGAGTATACTACAAGGAAGTAAACCCGAATAAGCTGTCGGGTCACAGCAAATACAATGACTGAAATGGAATAAATGTAAACATGTATATAAATATCCCTTGGGTACAAACCCGATATACAACATGAATCCTACCTAGATTTTAAAGAAGTAGGAAGCGACTACATTCTGCATGCCGCAACAGTCCGCACCTGTCACGGCTCCCAAGACTCTGGATAGAAAGTCATCCCTAGTTTAAGTGTTATTTTTGGAAATTATCATCATATTCTCAAATCGGGAGACTCGGGACTACACGGTAAGTTCCTACAAGTTATATTGGTCCCGTGCGAGGTGTTCGTACCTCTTACGAGTCCATTTGGGGGTTGGTTTAGGTTTTCACCCTTTAACGGCCTGTTTTTAAGTTTAAGTGTTGATTTTTGCAAATTATCGTCATATTCTCAAATGGGGAGATCCGTGACTACGCGGTCAGTTCTTACAAGTTACATTGGTCCCCTGTGAGGTGTTCGTGCCTCCTACGGGGGCGTTTGGTGGCTAGTTTTGGTTTTCACCATTAACGGCCTGTTTTTAAGTCTAAGTGTGATTTTTACAAATTACTGTCGTATTCTCAAATCGGGAGACCCGGGACTACGCGGTCAGTTCCTATAAGTTACATTGGTCCCGTGCGAGGTGTTCGTGCCTCTTACGAGTCCGTTTGGGGGCTTGTTTAGTTTTTCACCCTTGAACGGCCGGTTTTCAAGTTTAAGTGTTGATTTTTGCAAATTATCGTCATATTCTCAAACGGGGAGACCCGGGACTACGCGGTCAGTTCCTACAAGTTACATTGGTCCCGTGGGAGGTGTTCGTGTCTCTTACGAGGTCGCTTGGGGGCTGGTTTTGGTTTTCACCCTTTAATGGCTTGTTTTTAAGTCTAAGTGTGATTTTTGCAAATTATCATAATATTCTCAAATCGGGAGACCTGAGACTATGCAGTCAGTTACTAGAAGTTACATTGCTCCCATGCGAGGTGTTCGTGCCTCTTACGGGATCGTTGGGGGGCTGTTTTGGGTTTTTACCCTCTAATGACTGGTTTTTAAGTTTAAGTGTTGATTTTTATTTACAAACTGAGAGACACGGTACTACGCGGTCAGTTCCTACAAGTTATATTGGTCCCGTACGAGGTTTTCGTTCCTCTTACGAGTCTATTTGGGGGTTGGTTTAGGTTTCCACCCATTAACGGTCTGTTTTTAAGTTTAAGTGTTGATTTTTGCAAATTATCTTCATATTCTCAAACGGGGAGACCCGGGACTACGCGATCAGTTCCTACAAGTTACATTGGTCCTGTGTGAGGTGTTCGTGCCTCCTACGGGGGCGTTTGGTGGCTGCTTTCGGTTTTCACCCTTTAACGACCTATTTTTAAGTCTAGGTATGATTTTTGCAAATTATCGTTGTATTCTCAAACTAAGAGACCCGGGACTATGCGGTTAGTTCATACAAGTTACATTGGTCCCGTGCGAGGTGTTCGCGCCTCTTACGAGTCCGTTTGGGGGCTGGTTTAGTTTTTCACCCTTTAACGACCTGTTTTTAAGTTTAAGTGTTTATTTTGGCAAATTATCGTCATATTCTCAAATGGGGAGACCCGGGACTACGCGGTGAGTTCCTACAAGTTACATTAGTCCCGTGTGAGGTGTTCGTGCCTCCTATGAGGGCGTTTGGTGGCTGGTTTAGGTTTTCACCCTTTAACGGCCTGTTTTTAAGTCTAATTGTTATTTTTGCAAATTGTCATCGTATTCGCAAACTGAAAGACCCGAGACTATGCGGTCAATTCCTACAAGTTACATTGGTCCCGCGCGTGGTGTTCTCGCCTCCTACGGGGTCGTTGGGGGCTAGTTTGGGTTTTTACCCTTTAACGACTTGTTTTTAAGTTTAAGTGTTGATTTTTATGTGCAAACCGGAAGACCCGAGACTACGCGGTATGTTCCTACAAGTTATATTTGTCCTTCACGGGGTGTCTGTGCCTCCTACGGGGTCGTTTGGTGGCTGGTTTGGGTTTTCACCCTTTAACTGCTTGTTTTTTAGTTTAAGTGTTGATTTTCGCAAATTATCGTCATATTCTCAAATCAGGAGACTCGGGATTATGCGTTCAGTTCCTATAAGTTACATTGGTCCCGTGCGAGGTGTTTGTGCCTCTTACGGGGTCTTTTGGGGGCTAGTTTGGGTTTTCACCGTCTAACAGCTTATTTTTAAGTCTAAGTGTTATTTTTGCAAATTATTATCGTATTCTCAAACCGAGAGACTCGTGACTACGCGATCAGTTCTTACAAGTTACATTGGTCCCATGAAAGGTGTTCGAGCCTCTTACGAGTCCGTTTGGGGGCTGGTCTAGGTTTTCACCCTTTAACGACCTATTTTTAAGTTTAAGTGTTGATTTTTGCAAATTATCGTCATATTCTCAAATGGGGAGACCCGGGACTACGCGATCAGTTCCTACATGTTACATTGGTCCCGTGTGAGGTGTTCGTGCCTCCTATGGGGGAGTTTGGTGGCTAGTTTAGGTTTTCACCCTTTAACGGCCTGCTTTTAAGTCTAAGTGTGATTTTTACAAATTATTGTTGTATTCTCAAATCGGGAGACCCGGGACTACACGGTCAGTTCCTACAAGTTACATTGGTCCCGTGCGAGGTGTTCGTGCCTCTTTCGAGTCCGTTTGGGGGTTGGTTTAGTTTTCACCCTTTAACGGCCTGTTTTTAAGTTTAAGTGTTAATTTTTCCAAATTATCGTCATATTCTCAAACGGGGAGACCCGGGACTACGCGGTCAGTTCCTTCAAGTTATTTTGGTCCCGTGTTAGGTGTTCGTGCCTCCTATGGGGGCGTTTGGTGGCTGGTTTAGGTTTTCACCCTTTAACGGCCTGTTTTTAAGTCTAAGTGTTATTTTTGCACATTATCATCGTATTCGCAAACCGAAAGTCTTGAGTCTACGCGGTCAGTTTCTACAAGTTATATTTGTCCCGTGCGTGGTGTTCGTGCCTCCTACGTGGTCGTTTGGGGGATTGTTTGGGTTTTCACCCTCTAACGACTTGTTTTTAAGTTTTAGTGTTGATTGTTTTTGCAAATCTAAAGACCCGAGAATACGCGGTCTGTTCCTACAAGTTATATTTGTCCCGCGCGAGGTGTTCGTGCCTCCTACGGGATCGTTTAGGGGTTGGTTTGGGTTTTCACCCATTAATGGCCTATTTTTAAGTTTAAGTGTTGATTTTTGTAAATTATCATCATATTATCAAACGGGGAGACCCGGGACTACGCGGTCAGTTCCTACAAGTTACATTGGTCCCGTGTGAGGTGTTCGTGCCTCATACGGGGGCGTTTGGTGGCGGGTTTAGGTTTTCACCCTTTAACGGCCTGTTTTTAATCTAAGTGTGATTTTTACAAATTATCGTCGTATTCTCAAGCTGAGAGACCCGGGACTACGCGGCCACTTCCTACAAGTTACATTGGTCCCTTGCGAGGTGTTCGTGCCTCTTACGAGTCCGTTTGGGGGTTGGTTTAGGTTTTCACCCTTTAACGGACTATTTTTATGTTTAAGTGTTGATTTTTGCAAATTATCATCATATTCTCAAACCGAGAGACCCGGGACTACGCGATCAGTTCCTACAAGTTACATTGGTCCCGTGCGAGGTGTTCGTGCCTCTTACGGGGCCGTTTGGGGGCTAGTTTGGGTTTTCACCCTTTAACGGCTTGTTTTTAAGTTTAAACTTGAAATTTTCAAATTATCGTCATAATCTTAAATCGAGAGACCCGTGACTACGCTGTCAGCTCCTACGAGTTACATTGGTCCTGTGCGAGCTGTTCGTGCCTCTTACAGGGCCGTTTATGGGCTGGTTTGGGATGAAATCACCTATAACAGTCCAATAGCTATACATCTCATGACCACATGAGTAAAAAACTCATGTCCATAATAAACTCTTCTTCTATGTCAATATGGACTCACTGCGAGGGGTCATTAATTGTTTGTACTAAATCTCAATAGTGTAAGGCATAATTACTATCAACAAGCATAATTTTGAAAAACTAACACATGTTATTCAAACTCCATTCATTATAACTCCTATCATTGGAAGAGGTCTGATGATGTGGGAATGCTCACACAACTAAAGTTTTTTGTTTTGTGACTTTAAGTAATAAGTAAATATTTTTATAGTGTTTCTCATAGTTGAGCCAATTACGTCTTGATTAATAGCATAAGATCACGTAACTTTAATTTTACTTCCATAACAAAACTTCAAATATGAAAACACCTAATTTAAAAAAAAGGTGTTAAACCCCGTAACCATATATACACTAAAGGACACGCATATATAAAGTACTGCACATATATAAAACTATATATCTTATTATAAGTAAAATATAATACTAGAGTTTTACCTGTCAAGTAGCGGGTTAGTGAGATTTTGCATGTGAAAGTTACATTACTTGTAATTCCTTGACCTTGGCCTTGCTTTGAAGCTACTTTTACATATAAACTGCTAACATCCTGACCTACAATACGTTAATGTGATCAAAATTAACCAGAGCATAAACTAGAAAGAAGTCAAGTCCAAAGGGTATGAACAATAATCTTACCTTTGTATCCATGCTAACTAGATCCTTAGCACAAGTGAACAGTCCAAATGGATGACAACCAACTGCCAAAAGAAAATTTACAAGCAAACTTTCATGCATGTTAGAAGACTTTTCATATGGTGCACTCAATCAACCCACAATAGAAGCGAATCCACCCAAAATATGTCATTGCACTTGTGATGGAACAACATGCCTTCTCTCTGTTTCTGAAACATAATTGTCCAACAAACAAACTGACAGATAAGAAAAAAAAGAAAAAAAGTGAGAGATAAGTATAATCCAGAAGAATCAAGTATCTACATCAGTATATATAATTCAATTCCAAAAATTTATTGAATGGTTTCTTACTGGACAATAAAAAGAAAATCAAATAAAAAATGGAAAAAATAAAGAAAAATTCCATATAGTGAATACTTACTTACAGTTATTGATATGCCCCCAAGCCCCCAGTGATTGCTCACAACAACATTTCGTCCACGTTTTGCAACAAAGTTTGGCACTATTTCATCAACTAAACATAGAGCTACTAAATTTAAAGTGTATAATTACATGTATATACATACATGTGCAAATATACATATTCATACCAATCAAAGCCGGATCTTTAGTGCACTTCTTCCCTTCCACCTTCAAGTACACACACTATGTGCATGAACACCTATATACATAAATAATCAATTCATTGATGAGACACTAAGGTGTTAAAATGACAATATACAAACATATATACACACACACACATACGCGTTTTGGCAATGAATTCTAATTCTAATTCTAAATTTCTCTATAAACCTTTATTTTTCATTCCCCCCCCTAAAGTTTTAGTGAGATAATCCCATTTTTATTTCATTTCCACCCTTCCAGCTCCAAATCTACACACACAGACAATCAAATCATCAACGAGACACATGACTGTAAAAAGGAAAACATATAACTATACGAACACACACACTGCGTGTGATAATTATTTCTAAATCTGGATTTCTCTATAAGCCTTAATATTCTGATTTTTCCTCAAGCTTCAATGACAAAAATGCTATATATATTTCATTTCTTCCCTACCAACTCCACACAGTGTGTTTGCGCACACATACATGAACAATCAACTCATCAACAAGTCACAAAGGACTTAAAAAGAAAATCTATAATCACACACACACACAAACACACACATTTATATATATATATATATATATATATATATATATATATATACACACATACACACGTGTACGCATCCTGACGATTGAAATACCTGTGTTGGTTTGATTTCATAGATATTGTGGATGATGGAGGCGGCAGTGAGGATGAGGCGACGGGTAGTGTGGATCATAGAGTATGGAGGCGGCGGGAGGCTGCGATGAAGAGGCGATGGCGAGAGGCTACGATGAAGAGGCAACGGCAGGTACCGTGGATCGGGGTCGTCGGGTAGTGTGGATCGGGGAGTCACCGGGTATATAGAGAGAGAGAGAGAGAGATTTAGTCTCTTGAAAAAAATAACAATTTGGTCTCTTGAAATTTTGGTTCCCCCTTCAAATTTTGGGGTGTTATTTTTTTAATGAACTGTACTCATATTTGGTACGGTTTAGAACCGTTCCAGAATCTGACACTATTTTAAACCATGCCAGTTTATGATTAAACCGCGCCAGATTCTGGCACGATTTAAAACCGTGCCAAAATCTCCTTCCCTCAGCGTGCCAGATTAGCATTTTTGGTGTAGTGCAAATACTTATTCGTACTGCAGATGGATGAAGTGTGACACCCCGACTAATTAAATACCGGGTAGCTACTCCTTTATTAAATCAATACAAAATGCCAAGTTGGTTCAGTTAATAGAATCACTGTCGAAAACATTTTTTTAAAAATTACTAACCACCTAGTATTTAAAAAGTAATATGTCAAATTTTAAATTAAGTCTGGTTAACATACAGTAAAAGGATAATGAAAGAATAACAACCATTCACCATAACGAAGCAATAGAATAACCAACAAAATAATAGTAAGTCCGGAGGAAAACTCCTCACAACAATCCCACAACTGAAATAAGTAGAACAATGTATCCTGAATTTTATTACATGCCAAAAGTCTGAAAATCTGAAATAGGAAATGTTTCTAATAGAAATGGGCGACATGCCCTACAACTGATGAAAGCTGAATATAGAGTCAACATAGATGAAGTGTCTACTAGCAAAGTCCTGTAACTTCCACAAACAGCTACAGCTCGTCACCTGAATGAGGATCCTAAGCATGGTGTCCTTGTGGCTAGGCACCTAAAATGGTTTTTACAAAAATAGATTTGGAAGCAAACGGGTCAGAGCCCGAAAGTGGAGAGTATTTTAAAAATAGCAAGTGATTTAATACATTAAAACAATGAATGCAAAATACATGTTAGGACGTGCACTCACATGAAATTCTCACCTCTCGACTAAATGTGCACTCCTAACGTACCGTACCCATCTAAATGACATACATACCTAACCAAACCGTAATAAGTTCTACCCCTTACTACTCGATTCCCATTATACATTCTAGAGTTATCAATTAAAAAGAGGGCTTTACTTAAACTCGGATTTTCAAGTATTAGCAATACAATTCACTACCGGTTATCCCGTTATATTTTCTCAAAACATTACCATAATTATACTCAAAATACCAACATGAAAGTTCTCATTATTTAAGTGTATATTATTCACGTCATAAATATACAATACAAGCACCCCGAGACTAAGCTGCGGTGCACACATACTCTGTTATCCATCCCGGTACATCCCGTACATAAGGATCACGCATTTCGAATCTCTCAGGAATCGTACTCAAATAATAGCAAATCACAAAACAATGGAGGCGAACACAGTCACATCACATGGGTCACGCACATACCTACGCTCCTACGATCAGCAGACTTATTAACTTCCCAATAAGTCCTTCTCTGACCTATGTTCTCGAGGTACCAATCTAAATCCGGGCAACACAAGGATTAGATGGCCCTAAGCGAACGTAAACCTCCTGTGATAGCAAGTATGGTAGGTATGCCGTACACATCAAATCATATACACTAAGCATGCACACATCTTAGCTATTACTATATTTATTTTAGTGGTATACTTCTCGTTCTTATACCCAGAAGCTTGTCCCCGATTTATGTATACACGTCACCCATTATCCTTACGTCGTAATTAGTTACTCACGTTCTAACCCATAAATATCATTTGGTTCAAAACGTGCATCTATGTTTTACTCCCCAATATATCCCAAATGTCCCGACTATGTCAATTAGTCCTCAAGGAAGTGTCATCTCTACAATTAAATAAGGTTACAGAACAGTAGAAATCAAATCAGGCCAAAAAGGCCAAACTGTCATCTCGTTAGAAGTCTCGTTCGAACGAGGCTGTTCGAACGAGAGTTCGTTCGAACGAAGTGGGCATTCTAATGAGATCTCGTTCGAACGAAAGGCTTCGAACATACATCCCCCTCATTAGAAGTCAAACTGTCAACTCGTTAGAAGCTCGTTCGAACGACCTGGGCAGGCCTTCTAACAAGGTGACAGTTTCGAGCCCAGAATTTCCTTTTTTCGTTTTTCCCAAATTTCTTCACCTCTAATCCCATATACAATTCGTCCCAACATCATTTTAAGGTTTCTAATACACACTAAACATTCATAGGTCATAATTAAACATATATATAGGGACAAATCTTCCTAAACATCATCAAATCATCAAATCCCCTCAGTTTTCCCCAAATCCCATGAACATGAACCCTAGAAAATTAAATTCATCCATAGACATAACCAAATCCGTTTTTATGATATAAAAGATGTATTTTTATCTGAATAATCACCCTAACATTGTTCTACATGTAATCTCCTCATAAAATTATAAATCTCTAAATCCAATTCAATGGGTTTTTATCATTCTCCAAGAACAATACAATTTCATAAATTTCCTACGCATGGAAGAAGCATTCTTTGCAATTAACGAAATTAAACCACTTGCCTTATGTCTTTCTCTGATTTTGATGTCGAATTGATGAATTGTTCTCTCTCTCTGCAGAATTCTCCTCTCTCTCTCTCTCTACAAGTTATTTTTCTCCAAGGTGACAATGGTGGTTAAGGTTGCCCTAGGGAGCTCTTGAAACTAATTCCAATAACCCCCGTAGCCCATTAAGTCATTAAGTGTAGTTAGTGGGTTTAGTGGGTAAAGGTTAAATCAGATATTAATTTCTAATTTTCGTGGGTTTTAATTCCCAAAATTCCAAAATTACCAAACTACCCTTTTACGTTGCTGGTATGGCCTAAAAATGCCCCGGGACCCAAACTAAACCCCCGGCTAGTGTTTTCTGACTATTTCGACCCTTCCGGAGACGTTGACGCACTCAAAATGACCATAAGGTTAATAGAAATAAAATTCATTTTTTTAATTAAAATAATTATATTCCTGACGCGACTGTCACACGCGTCCCAACAAAATTTCCAAATTGTCGTATTTCAATCTCACGACAAATTTCATAATTCAATATTCATATATTGCCATATGTACGCATGGAACTCAAATACCAACTCACATCTTGTTAGTAATTTATCCGGATTAATTCACATTTAATTTAATTAATCCCATAAATAAATATCGATAAAAAATGCGGGGTATTACATACTTCCCCCCTAATAACAGAATTTCGTCCCGAAATTCAGAACTAGAAATTACCTGGTAAGAACAACTCTGGATAACGTTCGCGCATCTCATCCTCGCGCTCCCATGTGGACTCCTCGACATTATGATGTCGCCAATGAACACGCACTAACGGAACTATCTTTGACCGCAGTTTCCGCTCACTTCAGTCCAAAATAGCAATCGGCCCCTCCTCGTAAGAGCTATCAGGCTGGAGATCTATGTCCTCCAAAGCAATGAGAGAATGAGCCAAATCGTCTCTAAGATATTTCCTTAGTGAGGAAATATGAAACACATCATGAATCCGATGCAAATGCTCCGGTAACCCAAGTCTATATGCAATAGACCCAATCCGCTCGATGATAGGGAATGGCCCCACATATCTTAGTGCCAATTTCCCCTTTTTCCCAAATCGCATAATCCCCTTCATAGGAGATACTCTGAGTAAAACTTGGTCCCCCACTTGGAACTCCCTGAATAACCTCTTCGCATCAGCATAGCTCTTCTGTCGATCCTGAGCTACCCGAATGCGACTCCGTATCAATTCTATCCTCGCTGAAGTATCCTGAATCACTTCCGACCCAAGTAGTTTGTTGTCCCCCACCTCCAACCAACATGCCGGGGAATGACAAGGTCTACCGTACAACGCCTCAAATGGAGCCATGCCAATGGTGAACTGGTAGGAGTTGTTGTAAGCAAACTCCACCAGTGGAATATATTGCTCCCATCCACCCCCGAAATCAATGATGCATATACGCAACATGTCCTCCAACATCTGGTTTGTACACTCGGTTTGCCCATCGGTCTGCGGGTGATATGTCGTACTCAATCGCAATTCCGTGCCCATGGCCTCCTGAAAACTCTCCCAAAACCGTGAAACAAATATCTTGTCTCTATCAGACACTATATTTAGGGGCACACCGTGAAGTCTCACTATTTCTACAATAAAGAGCTGGGCATACTGTCCCGTAGTGTAGTCTGTCCTTACGGGTAGAAAATGAGCAACTTTGGTCAACCTGTCCACAATTACCCAAATGGAGTCGTGACCCCTCTATGACGTAGGTAACCTCGTGATAAAGTCCATGGAGATGCTCTCCCACATCCACATCGGGACCTCTAATGGCTGTAGCAACCCTGTCGGTCTCTGATGGTCCACTTTTACCAGATGACAAGTGGCGCATTTAGAAACAAACACGGCAATATCTCTCTTCATCCCGCTCCACCAATATTGTCGTCTCATGTCTTGGTACATTTTGTCCCCACCGGGATGTACCGTGAACCGTGAGCCGTGCGACTCGACCATCACCTCGTGTCGCAATTCCTCCCCTTCCGGAAGTACCAGTCTGCCATTGAAGCGTAATCCCCCGTCTGAGCTAACGGTATAGGACTCGACTCCCTCGGCTAATAATCGAACTATCTGCTCCTGACAGAACGAGTCATCTACTTGTGCCTTTACCACTCTCGTGACAATCTGCGGTGTAACGGTCATTACCAACATGAATGATAGGGCCACTGCATCCCGGTGTCCCAACTCCTTCCACTTTGCCTTCCACACCCCTGCCACCTCATCTACTGGCCTACGGCTCAATGCGTCTGCTACCACGTTAGCCTTCCCCGGGTGATATTGGATATCGAACTGATAATCCTTCATAAACTCAAGCCACCTTCTTTGCCGCATATTCAACTCCTTCTACATGAATAGGTACTGTAGGGACTTGTGGCCCGTGAACAATCAAAACTTCTCACCCAAAAGGTAGTGTCTCCAAATTTGAAGGGCAGATACCACTGCCGCCAACTCCAAGTCATGGGTGGGGTAATTCTTCTCGTGAGGCTTAAGCTTACGAGAAGCATAAGCTATGGCCTGACTCTCCTGCTATAATACACCTCCAAGTCCTTGCAAGGACGCATCGGTGTAAACTAGATACTCAACTCCCGGTCTTGGTAATGCTAACACAGGTGCTGAGGTCAACTTGTCCTTCAACTCATCGAATGCTAACTGACAGGAATCACTCCAGATGAACGGCACACCTTTACGAGTCAGATGTGTCAAAGGACCTGCTATCTTTGAAAATCCCCGAATGAACCTCCTGTAGTATCCTGCTACTCCCAAGAAACTACGAATCTCCGTCGGTGTCGTGGGCTATCCCCACTCCCTCACCGCGGATACCTTCCCCGGATCAACAGATATCCCCCGATCGGAAATAATGTGCCCCAAAAACTGAACCTCCTTCAGCCAAAACTCGCACTTCTCATATTTTGCATACAGCTCATTCTGACGTAGCGTCTGCAAAACTTGCCTCAAATGCTCGGCGTGATCCTCCTCTGTCTGGGAGTAAACCATAATGTCATCAATGAAGACAATGACGAACTGATCTAGGAACTCTCTGAACACCCTATTCATCAAGTCCATAAACATGGCTGGAGCATTGGTCAAACCAAAAGGCATAACCCGAAACTCGTAGGAACCATATCTCGTTAAGAATGCAGTCTTCGAGACATACTCTTCCCTGATACGCAACTGGTGGTATCCTGATTGCAAATCAATCTTTGAGAAGAAAGAAGCTCCTCTCAACTGGTCGAATAAGTCATCGATTCGGGGCAACGGATACTTATTCCGTATCGTGACCTTATTCAACTCTCGGTAATCCACACACAACCTCAATGATCCATCCCTCTTCTTCACGAATAACACAGGAGCACCCCACGACGAAGTACTCCTCCGTATAAACCCCTGACCCAACAACTGCTCAATCTGATCCCGTAACTCTCTCATCTCAGCTGGAGCCATATGGTAAGGTGCGCGAGCAATAGGCCGAGTGCCCGATGTCAAATCATTCACAAAATCTATCTCCCTACTCGTAGGTAATCCAGGTATATCCTGAAATACATCGGTAAACTCTCGAACAACCGGAATCGAATCAAGTGGTATCACCACTTCCTTAGAGGTCTCCTCCTCTATATAGTACAAATGAGTGGACGATCCTCCTTCAGGACGAGGCATCGCCACCAAAAACATCTCCTGCCCAGGAATGGCCAAGATAATACTCCTACTGAAACAGTCAATCATGGCTCGGTACGCAACTAGCCAATCCATGCCGATAATGGCATCATACTCGATCATATCTAATACTAACATATTCGCGGGTAAAGCAAACCTCCCGATCTCTATACCCATGCCTCTACATACAAAGGAAATCACGGAACCCTTACTCAACGGCGAATCTACACATGTAACCGTGCTCTCGGCGGTGTCTAACAACCCAATGGTGCGTGCAAATCTCATAGAAATAAAACAGTGTGTAGCCCCCGTGTCAAATAAAATACGCCCCATAGTCCCCTGAATAGAGAACATACCCTCAATGGCTGGTGGATCCTGTGGGGCTGCGGCCTGCTGAAGCTGATATACTCTCCCATACTACAGTTTTCCCTGCTGAACTGGGACCGCTGGAATGGGTGGTAATGCTGCCATCTGTGGTGGCGCCAGGAGGGCGGCGGCAAACATAGGTCTCTGTGGCTCCTGTCGGGCACCCTGCTGCTGCTGCGAGGCCCTGCCCCTATCCGGACAATCCTGGCATTTATGGACAGTCTTGCCACAAACGTAACACTTCCCCGAGAAGTTCCCCCCTCTCTGTCCCTGCTGCCCTCGACCCTGGTGGCCGTTACCATTCCTCCCCTGGCCCTGCTGGCCCTGCTGAAACTGCTGTTGACCATTCTGACCCTGCTGGTTCTGATGGCCGTTCGAACCCTGATGGCCCTACCAGAAACCTCCTTGTCCGTGCCTGAAGTTCCCCGATCTGAACCTATTATGATCCCCCTGCTGGGAACCCTGATCACCCTGCCTCTGCCCCTGAACATAATGTGCCCCACTGGCACCATTTCCCCCAGTCCTGCCTTGATGGCTGGACTATCCTGACCTCTTGACTTCAGCCATGTGAAAATGATGATCCTGGCAGTGTAACAGTGCAGCGTTAACCACATCAGAGTAAGTGGCCAATGATAGGTTCCCCAATAAATGCTGACGGATCCTCCAAGTGAACCCGTCTGTAAACTTCTAGATCTTCTTCTCCTCTGTCGGTATTTCATTCGGAACAATATTCAACAGATTTGTAAATTCGGCCTCATACTCGGCCACAGTCTTACCCTCCTGTATAAGGCTCATCAACTTCCTCCTCATTTCCGTGTGAACAGCTGACGGAAAATACTTGCGGTCGAACCGCACCCAAAACTCTTGTATAGTGAGAGTATCTCTCTCCTCCACGGTGGTAATAGACTCCCACCACTGCAATGCAGACCCCACTAGCTTAAAGGTAGTTAGTATCTGATTCTGGACATCGGTGCACTCATACATCCTCAAGTGCCGCTGAATGTCTTTCCTTCACTGACTCGAAACCACAACATCGGAGCTACCTGCGAACTCCGGTCGGTGTGCTTTCTGAAAAGCATCACGTACGCGTTCCTAAGCAGACAGGAATGCATGTGCCTGAACTGGCGCAGCTACTGGCACCTGAGGTGGAGCCTGCTGAACCACGGCAAGTGCGGCATTTACCGCCTGGGCCAAAATGGCTGCAACCTCGGCGGCATTCATCGTGCCCTGAACTGGTGCGGGTGTGGTTCTGGCATTGCATCCCTGGGAACCCTTTGTGCACATCGTGGAGGCATCTGAAACAAGAATAAAGTTTATAAGTTCGCAGTTATAAACTCAAAATAGCTGAAGAACGTATCATATACAAGAGAATACAACAGTCCTGAAATATAGGGCTCTACATCAAAGAAAGCTCAGCGGAAACATAATAAGCCGTACAGATCCTAAAGGACACTAGAACCTGATGCTCTGATACCACCTGTGACACCCCGACTAATCAAATACCGGGTAGCTACTCCTTTATTAAATCAATACAAAATGCCAAGTTGGTTCAGTTAATAGCATCACTGTCGAAAACATTTTTTTAAAAATTACTAACCACCTAGTATTTAAAAAGTAATATGTCAAATTATAAATTAAGTCTGGTTAACATACAGTAAAAGGATAATGAAAGAATAACAACCATTCACCATAACGAAGCAATAGAATAACCAACAAAATAATAATAAGTTCGGAGGAAAACTCCTCACAACAATCCCACAACTGAAATAAGTAGAACAATGTATCCTCAATTTTATTACATGCCAAAAGTCTAAAAATCTAAAATAGGAAATGTTTCTAATAGAAATGGGCGACATGCCCTACAACTGATGAAAGCTGAATATAGAGTCAACATAGATAAAGAGTCTACTAGCAAAGTCCTGTAACTTCCACAAACAGCTACAGCTCGTCACCTGAATGAGGATCCTAAGCATGGTGTCCTTGTGGCTGGGCACCTAAAATGGTTTTTACAAAAATAGATTTGGAAGCAAACGGGTCAGAGCCCGAAAGTGGAGAGTATTTTAAAAATAGCAAGTGCTTTAATACATTAAAACAATGAATGCAAAATACATGTTAGGACATGCACTCACAAGAAATTCTCACCTCTCGACTAAATGTTCACTCCTAACGTACCGTACCCATCTAAATGACATACATACCTAACCAAACCGTAATAAGTTATACCCCTTACTACTCGATTCCCATTATACATTCTAGCGTTATCAATTAAATAGAGGGCTTTACTTAAACTCGGATTTTCAAGTATTAGCAATACAATTCACTACCGGTTATCCCGTTATATTTTCTCAAAACATTACCATAATTACACTCACAATACCAACATGAAAGTTCTCATTATTTAAGTGTATATTATTCACATCATAAATATATAATACAAGCACCCCGAGACTAAGCTGCGGTGCACACATACTCTGCTATCCATCCCGGTACATCATGTACATAAGGATCACGCATTTCGAATCTCTCAGGAATCGTACTCAAATAATAGCAAATCAAAAAACAATGGAGGCGAACATAGTCACATCACATGGGTCACGCACATACCTACGCTCCCACGATCAGCAGACTTATTAACTTCCCAATAAGTCCTTCTTTGACCTATGTTCTCGAGGTACCAATCTAAATCCGGGCAACACAAGGATTAGATGGCCCTAAGAGAACGTAAACTTCCCGTGATAGCAAGTATGGTAGGTATGCCGTACACATCAAATCATATACACTAAGCATGCACACATCTTAGATATTACTATATTTATTTTAGTGGTATACTTCTCGTTCTTATACCCACACGCTTGTCCCTGGCTTATGTATACACGTCACCCATTATCCTTACGTCGTAATTAGTTACTCACGTTCTAACCCATAAATATCATTTGGTTCAAAATTACATCTATGTTTTACTCCCCAATATATCCCAAATGTCCTGACTATGTTAATTAGTCCTCAAGGAAGTGTCATCTCTACAATTAAATAAGGTTACGGAACACTAGAAATCAAATCAGGCCAAAAAGGCCAAATTGTCATCTCGTTAGAAGTCTCGTTCGAACGAGGCTATTCGAACGAAGTGGGCATTCTAACAAGATCTCGTTCGAACGAAAGGATTCGAACGAACATCCCCCTCATTAGAAGTCAAACTGTCAACTCGTTAGAAGCTCAGTCAAATGAGCTCGTTCGAACGACCTGGGCAGGCCTTCTAACGAGGTGACAATTTCGAGCCCAGAATTTCCCTTTTTCGTTTTTCCCAAATTTCTTCACCTCTAATCCCATATACAATTCGTCCCAACATCATTTTAAGGTTTCTAATACACACTAAACATTCGTAGGTCATAATTAAACATATATATAGGGCCAAATCTTCCTAAACATCATCAAATCATCAAATCCCCTCAGTTTTCCCCAAATCCCATGAACATGAACCCTAGAAAATTAAATTCATCCATAGACATAACCAAATCCGTTTTTATGATATAAAATATGTATTTTTATCTGAATAATCACCCTAACATTGTTCTACATGTAATCTCCTCATAAAATTATAAATCTCTAAATCCAATTCAATGGGTTTTTATCATTCTCCAAGAACAATACAATTTCAACAATTTCCTACGCATGGAAGAAGCATTCTTTGCAATTAACGAAATTAAACCACTTGCCTTATGTCTTTCTCTGATTTTGATGTCAAATTGATGAATTGTTCTCTCTCTCTCTGCAGAATTCTCCTCTCTCTCTCTCTCTACAAGTTCTTTTTCTCCAAGGTGACAATGGTGGTTAAGGTTGCCCTAGGGAGCTCTTGAAACTAATTCCAATAACCCCCATAGCCAATTAAGTCATTAAGTGTAGTTAGTGGGTCTAGTGGGTAAAGGTTAAATCAGATATTAATTTCTAATTTTCGTGGGTTTTAATTCCCAAAATTTCAAAATTACCAAACTACCCTTTTACGTTGCCGGTATGGCCTAAAAATGCCCCGGGACCCAAACTAAACCCCCGGCTAGTGTTTTCTGACTATTTCGACCCTTCCGGACGCGTTGGCGCACTCAAAACGACCATACGGTTAATGGAAATAAAATTCATTTTTTTAATTAAAATAATTATATTCCTGACGCGACTGTCACACGCGTCCCAACAAGATTTCCAAATTGTCGTATTTCAATCTCACGATAAATTTCATAATTCAATATTCATATATTGCCATATATACGCATGGAACTCAAATACCAACTCACATCTCGTTAGTAATTTATCCAGATTAATTCTCAATTAATTCACATTTAATTTAATTAATCCCATAAATAAATATCGATAAAAAATGTGGGGTATTACATGAAGATGAAAAGTACAATTGAAAGATGGAATCTGGACTCTATAATCTTCAGGTTGGGATTTACTATAGTTTGTCTCTTCTCAGGTTTATTAATAAATTGTAAATATTTATTGGATCACCATGTGATTTTTTATTCTGTGTATTATAATGGACACAATCAGTAAAATGCCTAAGAGATTTGAGGAAATGTTATATACGAAAATAGAAAAACTACTCATTGTGCTTTTGTAGAAATTATTACTTGACTATGTGTTTATTCTTCAGAACTTATGTTTGATGAAAATATCGAATTTATAAAACATTTTCTGAAGTATATGACACTTGCGGTTCATTATCTGGGGTTGCTAGAGTTCACGAGTCATGAGCGCATCCCATTTGGGGTCGCAAGTACCAGTTCATGGTACTGAGGGGGGCAGCGACCCTAGTAACAATGGTCTACATTAGGATTTAATATTAGGTGCTCTTGACTTGGATAAAATTGGTTAGTGAAAGAAGCAGAAATGCTTCGATCTATATTTTTGGTGTGACGAAAAGGGAAGCTTCCTATTTTTGGCTTGTCGTAAACCTTGTGTACTTTTTGCAGGATATGTTCAGTAAAACGGACTTATTATTAAAGAAAAAAAGTGAGTGACTTGACATTGGGTAAACACAAGAAAGGCTTTCAATAAAATGAACCTCACTTTATAATATTCAATGAGACGGTGAAGAGTATTTTTCTAAGGAATCTTCCCCTCTCACTAGACTACTATTATGATAGTAACACAATAAAGGGGTGTTTAGTCTCAGGTCCCTTAGGTTAATAGATTTGATTGAAAAACTCGCATTTTTTTCACGCTGATATCTTACAATTAGCAAAGGGATTTTGCAGACCCACAGAGATATTTTGCAAAATAATGGAGGGACTAAACTCTAGAGTTTCAAAAGGGGCCTTGAAGTTCAAAAAACATAGAATTTATGACCAAGTTCAAAAAACACAGAATTTAGATCCATTAATTATGTCTCTCTTCAACTCTTGGTGTGTTTTATATTTCAGTCTTGCAACTTTCCAATATTCTCCTTCTCCATCTTTGATGCCTTAACCTCATTTGTCTATCTTCCTACAGTTGATTGCTGGTATTCTGGGCCATCTTTAGACCTTCGAGTAAATTAGGATCTAATATTTTTTCACGCCTAATAATCCAATGAATATTATGATGAAATTTTGTAGTCGTCGTATTATGGTCTTGGTTATGTCATCTGATTTCATAATCTTCATGCAGGCACTCTCGGATTGGAGAGAAGATAGAATTACTACTTAAGCAACAAAAACTTAGTAAGAAGGACCTCAAGAATATACTTCAGGTAATATGCTTACTAGTCGCTCGTAGTTGATTTCCATGCCATGGCTTCCTAATCCCTCCTAATAAGTTATTTCACTCTTTAGAACTGGTTCTAATTTTGTTCAATACTTGCCTATGGTGTCTCAAAAACTTTAAGCATATATGCAGCCTTTTATTGAAAATTTTAAAAACGTCACTTTTGTTTACTGTATGAAAGTTTAAGTAATAATGTTAAAGTCTCGTGTTTGGAGTTCAAATTACCGATGATATCTAGTGAAAAAACTTTCCCTAGTCGTCTTGATTTCAATCCTCTCAGGTTATAACCTAGTTTGACTGAAATCATGATTTTACTGTTAGAGGGTGAAAACCCAAACTAGCGCCCCGTAAGAGGCATAGGGTAATCTTATTATATATACAACTATAGTTGGAAAGCAATGCATTTCAGATAATAACTTAATGAAAAAGCACATAGTAATCTTATTATATATACTAGTTGGAAGCTTGGTAAGCCTCCAAACCCCCAATCTCTTAGAATTTTTTTTAATAAAGACAAACACGTGTCACCATATCTAACTCGCAAACAATAGTCACTTTCTTTTTCAAATTTAAAATTGATAATCTTATTCTAACCACCCACCATCTTCACCCACTTATCAAAATCCACCCAAGCACTATCTCTCTTAAAAACAACATACCCCCTTTCCCGCTTCATTTTTGAATATGTTTATACATCTTATTATATATCGAGATGTGTGCGCGCGAGTGTAGTTGCATTTTTGATGCTTACTTAATGTTGTAATATTTATCAGATGGTTTGTTTCTATTGTGTTTACTTAATATTTCAGCATTTTCTTTAACCCTTTTCATTTCAACATGGATTGAAGTATCGAAACCTTGACATATCTCGGTCTGGTTCATTCATTTAAAGATCCATTGAATTATCGAATTTGTCAAGATCTATTAAGATTTCTGCCATGTATTGTTAACCCCGATCCATTTACACCCTTAATACCAAAATTATTTCCATTAGTTACATTAAATATATGTTTCAATGATATAATCTATATGTTCTCTAAAGCCAACAGACTCGAGAAGTTGTACAATTTTTGGTGATGGTTTGTCCACAGTGTCACTATGGCCAAGATGGCCATTTGTGTTGGTCCCAAATGACCTAAACCAGTTCCCAAATGCCTGTAAGAGGCATGGATACCTCGTACGATACATATGTAACTCGTAGGAACTGACCGCGTAGTTACGGGTCTACCGGGTTATGAATATGACGATAATTTGAAAATATCTAGATTAGGCTTAAAAATAAGCTGTTAAAGGGTGAAAACCCAAACCAACCCCCAAACGTCCCCGTAAGAGGCCCTACCACTTCGCACGGGACCAATGTAACTCGTAGGAATTGATCGCGTAGTCACGGGTCTCCTAGTTTGAGCATATGATGATAATTTGAAAATTTCTAGATTAGGCTTAAAAACAAGTCGTTAAGGGGTGAAAATCCAAACCAGCCCCCAATCGTCCCCGTAAGAGGTACTAACACATCGTATGAGATTAATGTAACTCGCATGAACTAACCACATACTCACGAGACTTTCCGTTTGAGAATATAATAATAATTGTGACTCGTATATGCAATTTTTCTGCTTGAATATGATTTTTTTAAAAATGACTTGGTTACTAATATCGTATCTTTTTGTGTCTTATTTTTTTGTAGGATGACATTCAATCGTAGCTTTTATCCACTTGGAACACATGAAGAAGTCAATGCTTTACAATAGGGGGATTATTTATTTAGTGTCATTAATATTCATGATTCTATTTTTTGTGTTATGGCCGAGCAGGCTTTAATAGTTTTATTGTTTACTTTTATGGCCGTGCTGGCTATAGTAGTTTTATTGTCGACTTATATGGCCGTGCGGGCTTTATATGGGAAGATTTTATGTTAGCAGGTTTTGGAATGCTAAAAAAATAGAAGAAACTCTGCCCAATTTTTTTTGGATCTGGGAACTATTAGCTCTTGTAATTTTTAGAAGTTATTGTCGACTTTTATGGCCATGCAGGCTTTATTTTGGTATTAAGTCTTGTAATTTTTTGAAGTTTGTATGCACATTAGTTTATCAACAACTTGCGATATTCATAATTTGTGAATTTTCTTGATTTTTTTTTTGCAAATAATAAATATTTTTCCTACCAGATTAGGAATTTGCAGATTTCCCAGATTTACTTCCTATTATTTTTTTTATTAATTAAAAAATATGGCACGATTCAAAACTGTTCCACAACTGTGCCAATTTATAAAAATGAGCACGTTTTATAACCGTGCCAAAAGCGTGCCAGAAAATAGAAAATTTGGCATGGTTTCGACATGTGCTAAAAGCATGCCAGATTTAACATCTAGCACGATTTAAAAGCATGCCAAAACCGCGCCAGATAAAAAAACTGGCACAGTTTAAAAGTGTGCCAGTTTGGGAAATCTGGCACAATTTTAAACCGCGCCAGAAAATCTAGCACCCCTGATTCTGGCACTGTTTTTAATCTTGCCAGATTGCATCTGACACTGTTTTAAACCGTGCCAGTTTCGTATTTTTGGTGTAGTGTTGGGTATTCTCAATCAACCCATAGATCAAAATTTTAATTCTCATTAACATCGTTCCACCCTTCAACTTGCGGTGAAAAGAAGAAAAAAAATTCCAATGCTCTCTCATGGCACTACTGCTCCACTGGCCTTATATTGTAATATAACTTTTGACTCACAGTTATAACTATATACTCTTATAATAACCGAGGTACCAGACTCGTTGACTAAAGACCAAACATCTCCCCACTTCTAAAGATGAACTAAGTTTCATTTGTGGTACGTCTCGCAAAGCGAAATCCAAACAAGGGACCCCCTCGATACACTACTACCTAGCATTATCGGAACATCAAAATCCGTTAGACCCCCAGTCCATAACACGTACCTTCAAACTCTAGTCTTTTGGCACAATAGTATACTCATCCACTATATGTTACACAAGACCACGTATATCACGACACTCTTACTATCACTAGTTTCTTAGCGTCAATAAATCACGAGTTATGTCTCTCTGCTCAATAAAAGCCAACATACCCTGAATCACATCAGCAAACATATCCCCATTCACCGGGATCAAATATAACCAGACATCATATATACAGAAGTCTACTACACAATACATAATAACGTATAAACACACGCACACACACACACACACACACACACACACACACATATATATATATATATATATATATATATATATATATATATATATATAGGACCATCTCGTCAAAGGGATACACTGAGTCCCAACCATTTTATCCATTTAATTATACTAAGAATAATAATCCAAAATGTCCTAGGGTCTAACATCTCTTTAGCTACCGACATTTGCTGCTTTCGTGCGTGGGAGGCCTCGCAACGCTAAATCCAAATAAGAAACCTTCCCGATACACTACCATGCAGCTATGTCGGTTAGTGAGATTTGTCGGTCCAGGACCTGAGTCTAATAATGTGTTTAAATCAATATAAATCATATCTAGGACAACATCATTCTCGTATAACATGTCACTAACACGAGTAATCTCACTAATAATATACTCTTACTGTCCACAACAAGAAATACATACACATAATAATGTTATTGATATAGACACAAAACTCGTCTCACACGCGAATATAGCTCAAATCAAAATAACGTGACTCTCTCGTGTCACCCAAGGCATACCTCATTTACTCAAGGATAAAACTCATATTTCGACCTTACCAAATTGCACTGATCGCTCCAATGGTTACCGGACATAACACGCTCTTCCGAACTGCACCAGAAACTATCTTAATTATTGCCCTAGCTAGGAACAATACTTTTGTCCCTTTACTCGCTTCGGGAAAAAATAATGTATTTGGCCCTACTCTCCACGTAAAATATCTCTTTATATAATCCACTTATCTTCAGCCACGCGGGCCGTATTAGGTTTGTTCTTTTCTTAAACCGTGGTAGCCTCAGTCCTGATGACTACCCTCATTATTCCCTTAGCTCCGTTGGCCTTAAGGAATACACCACTAGCCTTACCAGCCTGGACTAAATCCTTCAACGCTTTTAGCTCCCTTCATAAATAAGCATTCATATTCTCACTGATAAAAACATGACATTGTCAAGACCTGGTTCAATCGTCCAAGCAGAATTTCCCTTATGTGTTGGCAACTATTTCGTGAGTTCATCACCCATTTAAGGACTCCTTTATCCATTGTACCTACCTCTTAGGGTACAAAGTTCTCTAGACAAGGCTTCTGTTCAGTCCTCCTGTGACGTTCATAATTTCATCCACATCTCTTCCTAAACAAAAGATGAAGGAATTTGCGATCAAATCGTACCTAAGATCCTTCCATTGGCATAATATTTCACTTCCGGGTATACTACTCCCTGTTATATACCAAAGCCTCTGGGTGTCTTACCTCTATTGGCTAACACAATCTCCACATATAATAACATTACAACATATGGTC
This sequence comes from Sambucus nigra, assembly GCA_949130495.1. Classification (NCBI taxonomy): domain Eukaryota; kingdom Viridiplantae; phylum Streptophyta; class Magnoliopsida; order Dipsacales; family Adoxaceae; genus Sambucus; species Sambucus nigra. The sequence goes on from OX422220.1 coordinate 96,092,765, forward strand.
CTCTTCAAAGAACCCACTGACTCCCTTCCATTCTAATCGCACTGGGTGAAATAAATTCGGCAGCACTTTTTCCTATAGCGGTACTTGAAAATATATTCTGCACCCTAGTAGTCCTTACAACCCCATCTTCCCGAGGAATAATAGGGGTGACCTCATCTATAGTCATCATTCCCAAAATAATCTACAACTCCAAATGAGTCCTACTTCCTGCTGCCTCCCCAACGGCCCTCACTAGTCGTCATTCGTTGTTCGGCAAACGAAACACACCCGAACGCATAAAATAGTCATTATAACTACACAATAGCAGGAGAACAAAAATCACCATAGGAATCAACAATCCTAAACATAGGGCTCTATATAAAATATAAGGCAACGCCGAAAACGTATCACGTCTCCACAGATTCCTAAGGACATTAGAACCTGATGCTCTGATACCACCTGTTACACCCCGCCTAATAAAATACCGGGTGATCAGTCCGATATCAAATTAAATAGGAATGTCAAATGGTTTCATTCTCAGCATCACTGTCGAAAACCATTTAATTACTAATAACCTGTTAGGTCTGTCATCAAATTTTAAACTTTCTAATTTTTTAACTAAAACACGGGAGTAAAACCAACCATACAAAGATATAAACAACTTAAGTGAATAAATAAATAATAACCGATAACTCTCTGTAAAACATATATACAACCATATCGAATAGGCGTAAAAGAAAAATGCCACAAATGAAATAAAAGACAACAGTTGAGTAATTTTCCCGAATATTACAACGATACCTCTTATCTAGATCACAAGGATAGAAACGTCTAAACAATTTCCTGCCAACATCTATAGCTACGTCAGCAATGTCTGACCCTAAAGAATAATCATCCAGTCACCCCTGTGTCTAGACGCCTAGAAAGCATACAAAGGAGAAGAAAAGGAAAAATGGATACGGGTCAGAGCCCGGGTTTTGAAAAATATTTTAGCAAGTGCTTAACATACTTTAATATTTAAAATATGATACTCCTTGATATGCCCCAAGTGTGACCTCCGCCTAGAGACACCAACCTCAGCCGAGGTGATGGCCGAGATATTGACCGACCCTAGATAAGCCATGGGCCCACGATATCAGCCCTCGGCCTTAGTAAGGTCGGCCCAGGCCGACACTACTACCTACATTTCCAATGGACACTACGTGCATCACAGGCATCAACAACATTCTCATATACCTGGGTATGGCAACCTCGGTCGAGTGTAGGCCGAGGTGACAAGAAGCCTTAGTAACCTTCAACATGGAATCAGTCCAACCTCGACTTGGGTCGAGGTGACAAGAAGCCTTGGTAATCTTCAACATGGAATCAGTCCAACCTCGGCTGGGGCCGACCCCAGCATAATGTCTCGACTGAGATCAGGCCGAGACTCCTTATGGCACATCTCGGATTGAACGAATATCAAGCCTTTAGAGCTCGGCCTCTCCCAGGCCGAGATCATGCACCAATATGGCGGTCGAGCATCTGTTGACATTTGGATAAGGACACATGGGCACAAATCAGTTTTAACAAGATTATTCTCCACACGTAGGGAGAATATTTCATCATCATTCCTTACATGTGACAGTGACAGGTGGCTTCCCCCTATTGGTGAGGCTAACACACATGTGCATATTACATGCATGGGGGTACACTACACCCCCTAAGTACTACATATATAGAGGTCATCCTCTACCTTGAGAGGATCCCAGATAATCAACCCTAGCTGAAACCCTGTCTAGATACACAGTAGAGAGAGAAAGCTTGAGAGATTGTATCCATGGCCATTAGTGCCTTGTTGCAGTGAGGTTATACACACACACACACACACAGTGGACGTAGGCCAATTTAGGCTGAACCACTTATATCCTGGTGCTCTCTCCTCTTCTCCTCATCTCATTCACTTACCTTTTACATAACTATGCTGCCATTGTTGTTCTTAGATTGGGCTTGAAAACACCTTATCTGGTGGTGCTAATTCCAGCATCATCATTTTGACGCCGTCTGTGGGAACGAGAAGCTATCTCTTCCTCTTCTTCAGCTTAACCTCACCGAAGACTCTCGTGGTGAACCAGGAACCACCCCTTGTGTGGAGCTGTTTCACCATTGAAAGAGGTCCTTTAAGGTATTAAGCTCACTTGCTACTCAAGCTCTTTATTGTTAACACGTGGCAGCAGAGTTACCACCGCCTCTTTCGCCACCTGGTGGAGGCGGGCCTAGTTCTAGCCAGGCACCGCCTCAGTCCGAAATGGTGGAGGTAGCAGCGGCCTTGAAATCTTTAGCTGCAACACAACAAGCCATGAAGGAGCAATTTGCTCAGCTCAGTCAAACTATGATGAGGCCACTTGGAGTCTCACCGGACATGATCACTCCGGCGGAAGTTCAGCCTCATCCTGACGCCAGGGGACCACCCCAGGCGCCAATGAAGGACCAACCTGCACCCCAGCAGAGAAGGGACGTTGCTGACCCTAGGCGCTTACGCCTGGGGAGGCAAGGAAACCCTTGCCCAGAGGACAGGTATGATGACCTAGAAGCTGAAGAAGCCCGAGAAGACTGATGGGAGCCGTACGAGGTGTCAAATAACACTATACGACCTCTTAGGAAGAGTCAAGGAGGTGTCGGCCAAATAGGTGAAGAGTCCCAACAAAGAGGTTCGGCCTTTGATAGGTTGAGCAGAGGGTCGGCCTTCGAGAGACTAGGCCCGGTGAATGACCTAAGACAGAGGATGTCGAGGTCAAGGAGCACAGCAGGCTCTCAGAGAGGGAATAGGAAAGGTTGGCCAGACCAAGGCCGACCTTGTGAAAGAAGAGGCAGGGAACATGAAGAGGTCAACATCCAACGTGTCGTGGCTGGGGAACCCTCTGTCCATTACAATGAAGTGGCAGAGGATAACCTCGGCCAAATTGATGACAGAAGACCCTGGAATGATTCTATCCAACGCCTTGAGGAGAAGATAGAAGATCTCATTAAAAGCAGGGACCCATTATAAAGGGGTTACTCAGAGGGCTCCCCATTTGTGGCTAGGATAGTGGGGTTCCCAACCCCAGCCAAGTTCAAGCCTCCTACAGTGACTCCCAAGTATGATGGCAGCACTAACCCTGTACACCATATCGAGATGTACCAGTCGGCAGCAGACATCTACTCGATACCCGATGAGATGAAGTGTAGAGCCTTCTCTGGGACCTTAAAAGGGGCTGCACACAGTTGGTTCACCTCCCTTCCGAAGAACTCAATTGAAAACTTCAAAGGCTTGGCTGAGCGATTCATCCACAACTTCTGCTTTGGGGTAAGACCTCAAAAGAAGACTACCCACCTGTTGTATGTCAAGCAGGCCAAGGGTGAGAGCCTAAGAGACTACATAGCAAGATTCAACAAAGAGAAATTGGAGGTGGAAGATTATGAAGAGAGCATAGCCATGACCGCCCTTATAAGAGGCCTCCAGAAGGGGAAGCTATTGTGGAAACTGGCGGAAGACCCCTAGGTCTATGGCGGAGCTGCTGGCAATCGCAGGGAAAGTGATGAATGCGGAAGAGGCGATGGCCGCCAAGTACGAGGATGAGAACCGCGGTGGAAGCAGGAAGTCCCAAAGCAAGAAAGAGGGGAAGAAGAGGCCAGGTGATGACAAGTTCGCTCACTATACTCCTCTTACTATGAGCTGTGAGCACATCCTCAATGAGATTAAGATTGACCGAACTCTGAGGTGGCCAGAGAAACTGAAGGCCCCGCCACATAAGAGGAACAAAAACCTATGGTGCGAGTTCCATCAGGATCATGGCCATGTCACAGATAGATGCTTTGCTCTAAAGGATGAGATTGAGAAGATGCTTAAATTTGGAAAGCTGAGGAAGTATGTGGATGGTAAGGCTCCAAAGGTGGAAGAGATGACCCTAAGAAACGAAGAAATGACAGATGTCATGGCAATGTCCCGGCCAGAAGGGACGATGACTCAGAAGGAGATGATGAAGACGACCCGGATCTTCCGCCAAAGGATGACAACACCCTAGTCAAGAGGGTCGGTATGATCTCCTTTGGTTTTAGCACCATATGTGGGAGATTTACAGGAGGTGGCTCTGAGGTAGCCGACAGGAAGGCTCATGTAGCAGAGGCCAGGTCATTGGCCAAGCTCGAAGTTGTGAATCTAACGTCTTCTGATGCAGTGCAGAAGAGGAAGAAGGTAGACATGGACACCCTCGTAGTGGGGTTCTCCAGACTCGACTTCAAGGGTATCTTAGCCCCCCATGATGACCCTTTGGTCATAACAATAAGGGTGCATGGGTGCGAGGTACGAAGGATCCTCATAGATGGAGGAAGTTCAGCAAACGTGATGTTCTAGCCTTGCTTCAAGAGCTTAGGTCTTAGCAGGGCAAGGCTGGTGCCCTATCATCACCCATTGATAGGCTTCAGTGGCGAAAAGTTCCACCCATTGGGCATGTATGAGATGGATGTACGGATGGGGGATGAGTGGCCTAGGAGTCTGACCAAGAAGATAAACTTTTTCGTTATGGACGAAAATGTCTTCTCGGCCTACAACCTCATCATAGGAAGGGTGGCCCTGAAAGAGTTTGAAGTTGTGCCGTCGACGGTCCATCAGATGCTAAAATTACCGACTCCTTATGGAGTAGGGGAAGTGCAAGGGGACCAGACCACGGCGCGAGAGTGTTACTTTAACTCGGCCGAAGAGAGAGAAACCCATAAGAGAGCAACCATCACTTACAACATTGACACTCTTGACCCAAGAGACGAAACAAAATTGAAGAAGGGTGAGGCCGCGGAAGAGGTAGAATCCATCGTCCTCAATGAGGATGAGCCGAAAAAAACCATCCAGGTCGGTAAGGCCCTAGAACCAGGAATCAAGGAAGAGCTGATAAACTTCCTCAGGAGGATACAGAGTGTTTTCGCATGGAGTCACGTAGACATGCCTGGCATCGACCCTGAGGTGAGACACAAGCTCAACGTGGACAGAGATGCCAATCCAATCAAGCAGAGACGAAGAGTCTACTCCAGGGAGAAGTACGACGTCATCCGGGAAGAAGTAAAAAAATTGGAAGAGGCCGAGTTCATAAGAGAGGTTACATATTCGGAGTGGCTCTCAAATGCAGTCATCGTGCCTAAGGCCAATGGGAAGTGACAAATGTGTGTAGATTTCACTGACCTGAACAGGTCTTGCCCGAAGGATAGCTATCCCTTACCTAGGATAGACCAGATGGTGGACGCAATGGCAGGGCATGAGCTCATGAGCTTCATGGATGCTTATTCAGGCTATAACCAAATCTTTATGGATGCTGAAGACTCTGAGAAGATAGCCTTCATTACTGACAAAGGGACGTACTGCTACAAGGTGATGCCCTTCGGTCTGAAAAATATGGGGGCAACGTATCAACGTCTTGTCAATAATATGTTCGAAGAGCAAATAGGTAAGACCATGGAGGTATATGTAGACGATATGCTAACGAAGAGCCTGAAAGCATGTACTCACGTAGCGAACCTTGAGAAGACCTTCGATGTCATGGACTCGTACAGAATGAAACTCAACCCAGCAAAGTGTGTCTTCGGAGTAGGAGCTCGAAAGTTCCTGGGATTCATCGTTAATTAGAGGTGGATTGAAGCGAACCCTGAGAAAATTAAGGCATTACTCGACATGAAGACTCCTAGGAGTATCAAGGATGTCCAGAGACTCACGGGAAGAGTGGCTGCCCTTAACAGGTTTGTTTCTAGGGCAACGGACAAGTGTCTTCCATTCTTTAAAGTTCTAAGAAAAGCCTTCCAATGGGACGAAGAGTGTGAAAAAGCCTTCAACCAACTCAAGTCCTACTTAGGGTCTCCCTTGTTGCTGTCTCTGCCCATCACGGGAGAAAGGCTGTTTGTGTATCTGGCAGTCTCTGAATTAGCAGTCAGCGTGGCCATCATACGGGAAGAGGATGGGGTCCAGAGGCATGTGTACTTCAACAGTAAGGCCCTTAAAGGGTCTGAACAAAATTATCCCCGAATGGAGAAGTTGGTTTATGCCCTAATACATGCCTCAAGGAAAATGAAGCTTTACTTCCAAGCTCACTCCATGGTAGTCCTCACTGACTCCCCACCAAGGCAGGTTATGCCCAAACCTGAGAAGTCCGGAAGATTGATGACCTGGGCCATCGAACTAGGAGAATATGATCTTACCTACTAGCCTAGGGCAGCCATCAAGGGGCAGGACCTCGCAGACTTTGTCGCAGAATTCACCTGGGAAAAGGCCGGTAGAAGTTTGGAAGAGGACGAGATAGAGAAAGGCTTAGATGACGGCGAAGAGACGAACCATAGTGTCTTCTGAGATTCGGAAGAGACGACACCAAATGTCTTCCGATATCGGGAAGAGGTCATCTCAGGCAAAACCCGGAGCAGAATAGAAGAGAACGAAGAGGATCGATACCTCTTCAAGAAGGGGGTTATGAGAGAAGGGGTCTTCTCATCAGATACAGATGTCTAGAGCCTCTTCGTTGATGGCTCATCCTGTGACAGTGGAAGCGGGGCGGGACTAATACTCTCGGCTCCAGATGGCGCCAACATTGAATACGCCTTGAGATTCAACTTCCAAGCCTCAAACAACGAGTCCGAGTATGAGGCCATGATAGCAGGTCTCTTATTGGCAACAACTCTTCGAGTAAAGCGACTCCTACTCCATAGAGACTCAAGGTTGGTTGTCAATCAAGTATTAGGGATATACGAGGCCAAAGACGAAAGGATGGCCAAGTACTTAATGAAGGTAAGAAGGTTGTTAGAATATTTTGAAGAAGCAAAACTGAAGAGAGTTCCTCGACTTAGCAGCAATCACGCTGATGCATTGGCAAGGCTGGCCTCAGCAGTGAAGACAGATATGGGAAGGACCATTCCAATCGAGGTCTTAGGAAAGGCAACCATCGAGGAGGACGAGGTATGTAGACCTTGTCATAATGTGAACCTAGTAGACTCATGGATCGACTCGCTCGTCAGATACCTAAGAGAGGGAGAGCTGCCTGAGTCCAAGCTAGAAAGGAGAAAGTTGAGATACAGGGCTGCCAAGTTCTCAATAATAGGAGACGTCTTGTACAAAAAGGGGTTTCTATTGCCTCTCCTTAGATGTGTACATCCCATGGAAGTACCCCGGGTCTTACAGGAGGTTCATGAGGGTTTTTTCTCTAGCCACATAGGGGGAAGGCCCTTAGCCAAGAGGATCATCACTCAAGGATACTTGTGGCCTACCTTGTCTAAGGACGCTGCAGACTATGTGAAGAGGTGCGACAAATGTCAAAGGTTCGCCACTATCCCTCATCAACCCCATCAGCCTATGACGTCAATCTCTTCTCCATGTCCATTTGCGGTATGGGCAATTGACTTGGTAGGACCTTTGCCAAGAGCTGTCAATAACTATAGATTCTTGATATTTGCCATTGACTACTTTTCAAAGTGGGTGGAGGCAGAACCGATGATAACAATTACAGAGCAGAAGACCTCCCAGTTCATTTGGAAGAACATCATATGCAGATATGGCCTCCTAAACACTCTCATCTCGGATAATGGGACCCAGTTCAAGAACTCCTCCTTAGAAAAATATTTCCTAAGAGTGGGGATTAAATAGTTCTTCTCATCTCCTGGTCGACCTCAGGCAAATGGCCAGACCGAGGTCACAAACAGAACCATCTTGGACGGAATCAAGAAGAGGTTAGAAGATGCGAAGGGGAGATGGACAGAAGAGGTCTACGCTGTGTTATGGGCCTACAGAACCACGGCAAGGACACCAACAGGAGAAACCCCATTCATGCTGACACATGGCTCAGAGGCCGTCATACCAACGGAAGTAGGACTACCAACTCATCGGATTCAGACCTACGACCCAGACAGCAATGGGGAAGAGAGGAGGCTAGACCTGGATCTTATCGAAGAAAGAAGAGAAGACGAAGAGGTCAGAAAAGTAGCCTACCAGCAACGGGCAGCAAAATTCTACAACCAAAGGGTGAAGTCAAGACCCATTGCAGTGGGAGACCTAGTGCTAAAGAAGACCCTACAAAAGGCAAATAAGCTACACCCAAACTGGCCTGGCCCTTACAAAGTAACAGAAGAGGTTGTGCCTGGCACTTACAGGCTAGAAAACCTATAAGGAGAACTTTTCACTAACCCATGGAACGCTGACCACCTAAAGAGATATTACATATGATGTTGCATAGAATTTTATGTAAATGTACCATCTTATTGAGAAGAGGTTATTGATAAAGATCAGTTTCCATGACAGTTCTTGCTTCATTCTTAGACCATAGATATATTATGGGTATAACATCTTAGGTGATGACCTCAGACCTTCATAACATCACTCGGTGGTGATGAGGTCTGAGCTCAAACACTATAATGAGATGACCTCAAACCCTTAACATCATTAATTTGGTGAAATTTATCATGAGGCTAACATCTTAGGTGATGACCTCAGACCCTCATAACACCATTCAGTGGTGATGAGGTCTGAGCTCAGACACCATAATGAGATGACCTCAGACCCTTAACATAATTAATTTGGTGAGATTAATTATGAGGATAACATCTTAGGTGATGACCTCAGACCTTCATAACATCACTCGGTGGTGAAGAGGTCTGAGCTCAGACACCTTAGTAGATGACCTCAGACCCTTAAAATCATTAATTTAGTGAAGTTAATTATGAGGCTAACATTTTAGGTGATGACCTCAGACCCTCATAAGACCATTCACTGATGACGAGGTCTGAGCTCAGACACCATAATGAGATGACCTCAGACCCTTAACATCATTAATTTGGTGAAATTTATCACGAGGCTAACATCTTAGGTGATGAACTCATACCCTCATAACACCATTCAGTGGTGACGAGGTCTGAGCTCAGACACCATAATGAGATGACCTCAAACCCTTAACATCATTAATTTGGTGAAATTTATCATGAGGCTAACATCTTAGGTGATGACCTCAGACCCTCATAACACCATTCAGTGGTGATGAGGTCTGAGATCAGACACCATAATGAGATGACCTCAGACCCTTAACATCATTAATTTGGTGAAATTTATCACGAGGCTAACATCTTAGGTGATGACCTCAGACCCTTATAACACCATTCAGTGGTGACGAGGTCTGAGCTCAGACACCTTAGCAGATGACCTCAGACCCTTAACATCATTAATTTGGTGAAGTTAATTATGAGGCTAACATCTTAGGTGATGACCTCAAACCCTCATAACACCATTCAGTGGTGACGAGGTCTGAGCTCAGACACCATAATGAGATGACCTCAGACCCTTAACATCATTAAGTTAGTGAAATTAATTATGAGGGTAACATCTTAGGTGATGACCTCAGACCTTCATAACATCACTCGGTAGTGAAGAGGTCTGAGCTCAGACACCTTAGAAGATGACCTCAGACCCTTAACATCATTAATTTGGTGAAGTTGGTTATGAGAATAGCATCTTAGGTAATGACCTCAGAGCCTAATAACAATTCAGTAGTGAAGAGGTCTGAGGTCATAATTATTGACTGAGTATAAACAAGACATCACTACAATAAAATAATAGAAGAGATCACATGGCATTCAATAAAGGGAAGAGATCATATAGCATTCAGAGGTTGAAATACAAAGAAGTAACAAATATTCCTTGAATACAAAGTACCATGGTATTACAAGTTACGAGTTACAAGTTACAAGTTACAAATCCTAAAGGTTTGGGGGGGAACATTAACAGCCTCGGCCTGATTGTCTTGATCAGCATTAGTCACCTCGGCCATGTCATCAGTATGGTCTGCCCCTCCGACCTCGGTCCCTCCCAGAGTTGAAGTCTCAGCAAGAGCAGCAGCCTCGTCCTCCACCTCTTGAAGCGCCTGAGCAAACTGAGGGTCAGCAAAGCCGAGACCCACAAAGTCAGAGGCCTTTAGAGTACTGACCTCCCTCTCTCTGACTTCATCCCATTTGGTAGTAGCCTTGATACCTTTTTCGAGATATTCAAAACCAAAACCCATGAACTCGTCCGAGGCTTTGTAGTCAGAAATTATTTTGGCCGAGGCATCTTCAAGGGCAGCCTTGACAGACGAGATGACCTTCTGCTGCAGAACGTCATCTTTGGCCTTCAGGGCTTTGGCATGATCTTTAACGAGCAGAGAAATGTCTTTCTCCAACCCCTTAACCTTATTTTCAGAGTTCTGCAGCTCTGATTTTAGACGGTCGACCTCAGCATTTAGGGCGCTCTGAACCTTCTCGGCCTCTTGCCCCTTCTGGATGAGGTGTAATTTCCTCAGAGTCCAGTTCGATAGGTGGTGCATAGAAGTCACTCCCTGCACATTTAAGGAAGAGGTTAAGCTGGAGAAAAGTCAGATGTTGCACTTATAAAATTTTGATGAGAGATCAAGACGTACCTGAACGGCTCTATGAAGGCTGAACTCAACCAGTAATTATGTATCCAGAGACCTGAAAAAGCGCTTATCAGCCTCGATCATTACAGAGTTAATGGCGTCAAGGGCCTGCAGACTATGGCTGACAACGCTATCAGATAACTTCAGCTGGTCCAGGAGGGCCGACAGGGCGTCGACCGAGGAGATTGGAATTACAGCATCAGAGGACTTCTTCTGTCTCAAGGTCAGCCTCTAATCCTCAGAGGCATGGGCTTCTGGGGCCCTCTTATTTGAGGCCTGAGATTTGGATGTAGAGGGAGCTGGGGGAGGAGCGTTCAGACCGGCCTTTTTGGCAAGTCTCGCTAAGCTCAGTGCAACCATCTCCCACAGTTCATCTGTAATGTCTTATGGTCGCTCTGCAAAAGTTAAAAGATACGGGTTAGAGATCAGATATGAATGAGTTCAGAGGTTAAACTTAAAAAAGAAAAATCCTTACCAAAGTTAACAAGGGGACTTCCACCTAGGCCCGTCCCCGAGAGATACTGGGGGTCAGCAAATGTTCGAACTTAACAAAAAGACCATGTGCCCCTTGGTCTTGCAGGGCTTTCACCTTCTGGATATTCTGAAGACTTAGACCAGGGTTAGCCCTGACAGACATGGTGACCTTACCCCATTTGAGGGGTATCCTCGGCTCAAGTGTGGAAGAGGGAACGCATGGGCCAAATTCCCATGGTCCAAAGGCGAAAAAATAGCGGGGCTTCCAATTATGGTTTGAGGTCTGAGTCACCTGGAGCATTTTCTTCTCAGGCCTCCGAGCCACAAAATGATAGTAGCTCGGATGGTTTTTGGCCGAGGTTGGGACATAATAACCAACGAAGACCTGAACTGAGAGGTCAGAGTGGTGGACTTCCCTCCACAGGATAATGGCCCCTATGATGACTCTCCAGGCATTGGGGGATAGTTGTGAGGGGGCCAAGTTGATATAAGAGAGAATGGATTTGATGATGGGATGAATGGGTAGGTGAAACCCTAACCTAAACATTTGCTCGTACAGGCAGATTTCTCCATCCCGGCCATGATAGGCCCTCTCTTCCCTCAGAGGTCCCCTTAATTTTATGGAGGGACTAATGGAGTATAAATATTTGAAGCACAGAAGATTCACATCAGTTACCGTGCTCTCGATCTCGGCCACCTCAAAGACGTCGACATCGCTTTCAGCATCTTCATCATCATCAAGCTCAACGTCGACCGGAGCAGATGTAGATGGGTTACTAGCGAATCTCTGAGCGAACTCTGCCCCTGTGACGGCCGACAGGGGGATGGCGTCAAGAATGGGTGGCACAGCCACACTCGGCTCAACAATTTCAACCTCTGAAGAAGAGGCTGAGGTGCTTGAGCCATTATGGGATGAGGCTCGGCTGGAGACCTCGGCCTGATCAGGGGCCTGACCAGGCCGAGGTGTGAAATCCATGGCTTCCTGAAAAGAGTCCACAGACATAGGGTCTGAGGTAAAAGATTCAGACTCATACATCGGTATGGGGTCGGCAGGGACCTCTGTCTGATAGAAGAACTCAGGGGGATCAGGATATACCACCTTGAGAGGTGGGGGAAAGATAGGTCTAGTAGGAAATTCTTGCAACCTACGAGCCTCCTCTTGGGCCCTTTTTATTTGCCTAATCTTTTCTAGGGTCTTCTCTCTAAGAGATGGGAAATCCTCAAGAAGCTGGTATAAAGGTCTGAGCATCAGAGGACGACCCTAAACTTGGGAATAACTCCTAAAACTACAAACAGGATTGACTTGTAAAATAAAGGAGTCTAAAGATCAAACCAAGAAATTCAAAGCAAACAAAGTTCGCCTGAAATAATGGTGCTCGCCAGAAAACTTAGAAATTCGCCGAAAAATGGAAACTGAGAGCGAAAAACAAAGGAAATGGAAGGGAGAAAATACCTGGAAATGAAACAATGAAGGCAAATGAACAAAGCTCGCAAAAAAACCAAAAATGCCTCTACAGTAGAGCCTTGATTAGAAGTGCTTTAGAGAGAGAAATTGCAGGAAGAAATTGTGCACAGGAGAGAAGAAATGAAGAAGAAGGAGGGAAAAAGGGTTTTTAAACCCTTAAATAAATGGGCACATTTCCCAAGGCCCATCATTGCCTTCGGAGCCCCAAAGGGCGGCTGACAGCACACGCCTACCAAGTGAGCATGCTCCAACATTGGACAAGTGTCAAGCAAGTACTTGTCCGTAAGAAGACAGGCCTCGGATGCGTACTAATCCCCTAGTCACCTTCCCTCATATGTAACTAGGGGATGGGGGGTGATTGATATGCCCAGGTGTGACCTCGGCCTAGAGACACCAACCTCGGCCGAGGTGATGGCTGAGATATTGACCGACCCTAGATAAGCCATGGGCCCACGATATCAGCCCTCGGCCTTAGTAAGGTCGGCCCAGGCCGACACTACCACCTACATTTCCAATACACACTACGCGCATCACAGGCATCAACATCATTCTCATATACCTGGGTATGGCAACCTCGGCCGAGTGTAGGCCGAGGTGACAAGAAGCCTTGGTAACCTTCAACATGGAATCAGTCCAACCTCGACTTGGGTCGAGGTGACAAGAAGCCTTGGTAATCTTCAACATGGAATCAGTCCAACCTCGGCTGGGGCCGACCCCAGCATTATGTCTCGGCTGAGATCAGGCCGAGACTCCCTATGGCACATCTCGAATTGAACGAATATCAAGCCTTTACAGCTCGGCCTCTCCCAGGCCGAGGTCATGCACCAATATGGCGGCCGAGCATCTGTTGACATTTGGATAAGGACACATGGGCACAAATCAGTTGTAACAAGATTATTCTCCACACGTGGGGAGAATATTTCATCATCATTCCTTACATGTGACAGTGACAGGTGGCTTCCCCCTATTGGTGAGGCTAACACACATGTGCATATTACATGCATGGGGGTACACTACACCCCCTAAGTACTATATATATATAGGTCATCCTCTACCTTGAGAGGATCCCAGATAATCAACCCTAGCTGAAACTCTGTCTAGATACACAGTAGAGAGAGAAAGCTTGAGAGATTATATCCATGGCCGTTAGTGCCTTGTTGCAGTGAGGTTATACACACACACACACACACAGTGGACGTAGGCCAATTTAGGTTGAACCACTTATATCCTGGTGCTCTCTCCTCTTCTCCTCATCTCATTCACTTACCTTTTACATAACTATGCTGCCATTGTTGTTCTTAGATTGGGCTTGAAAACACCTTATCTGGTGGTGCTAATTCCAGCATCATCACTCCTCATATTTAAACTAGTGTCGCACTCACATGAGATACCCCTCACCTCTCATCTAACAGTGCACACCTAACACATGTATTACAAAACATCTTAGTTAGCTACCTAGCCTAACTAGCACCTCGCATTACTCCCAAGTCACCATACGCTAACACGTAACCTGCGTAATATAAAATATTCTAAGCTATCGTCCTATCTTATACATTATAATGTCTCACGTATGATTCATCCTTACATTATCAATAACTTTCACTAGTTATTTACACTATTCATGTTTTATGGTTATTAACCTCATATATAATATTCTCATCTTTATATGCGTATATCAACTATTTTATTCCGAATTTTATACTCCCAAAACATCCATAATTTATCTCACATTCCAATCTTTATTATGTCCATATATATATGATTCACATCTCATATATATATATAATATACTATACACATCAAGTATATCCATACTTATATATCACACACTATATAAGTATAATAACCATCCCTCAGAGCTATAACTCAATGGATGCAGTCTCTCAATGCTATCATCTTCCAGGAAATTACTCACACACCATCCTGGGTACCAGCGATCAGACTTTCACACTGACTTGGTAAAAACCAAATCACAACGTATGGGAAGCGGTCATAATTCCTCACCAAAAATGAGAATGAAACATATCCACCAAGTCTCACCTCTGATAAAAATCACACAATATAAAATGGACGCTATGGCCTGGGGACTATATGCTCCTTGCTCCTTAAGCTAGGGGCCTCACCCACATCGCGCAACTTCCCATTATAGCACTAGAGGGGTATGCTTCACATAAATATATCAATAACACACAGATATATTTATAAACATATCATATATATACAATACAATCCGTCTAATTGTGCATATCTCTCGTAACATTGGCTTGTATTTCCCTAATATAAACATTCGATTTAATTCCATAAGTATTCAATTACTTATTCCAATTCCATAAGTATTCACTTACTTATAATATGAATATAAAATTTCTTTTAAATTCAGAATATCAAGCTTATCACCACTAGCCTGTATCCCAATTCCATCCGAAATTCCCATTCAAATCCCAAGGGTCTTTATCCCATTAGACTCTTAAAAATCGCAAAGTCTCACAACTTTAATTTCTAACAGATTAAAAACCTTGCACCAAAACAGCTATAACTCACTTTAAAGAAGACCAATTGACTTCATTAAAATCTCATTAGAACTCTAAGATATATACCTTTCTTTTCATCTATATCTCATCATCTAATTCAAAGTACATTGAAAATGGCATGCATTTGAATTGACTCCAAAATTTGCGTAACTCTGATATTCTACCAGATTAAACACCTTGCACTAAAACAGCTATAACTCACTGTACAGAGGTCCAATTGACTTCATTCAAATCTCATTAGAAATCTAATATCTACGCATTTATTTTCATCTATATCCCATCATCTAAGTGAAAGTACACCAAAAATGGCATGCATTTGAATTGACTCCAAAATTTGCGTAACTCAGTTATTCTGATAGATTAAACACCTTGTACTCAAACAACTTTAACTCATTCTACATAAGTCAAATTGACCTCATTCAATATAACTTCCATATATTTCTTTTAATCTATGGTTGGTCATCTAATTCAAAGTACAAAGAAAATGGTATATGTTTTAATTAACGCCAAATTTTTTAGCAGATTCATTAATTTTTCATAATTCAATTTCAAGGTTTCTTTAATCCTCAGGAACCATTCAATCTCACATATTTTCTATGAATGAATCTTATATTTATTTATCAAGATTCTATACATCATACGGGGTTAAATTTCCAGATTTCATAAGGTATAAGTATAACATCCAATTTCTATGAAATTATTTCACCAAAAACCCATTTTCTCACATGAATCCCCAACCCAAAAATTCATGTTTTTCACCAACTATAATATGAATTAAGACACACATATAATATCAAAGAAATATAAACACTTTCCTAAAATTGTATATGATTTGATCTTGCTCTTTGTGTGTTGAATGAAGTCTGAAATTCCTTCTTGATTTCTTCCTCCATTTTTCTCTTCTCTTTCTTCTTCTTTCTTCTCTTCTTTCTCTCTTCTCTTTCTCTCTCTTAGGTTAGAGAATTGTGGGTTATGGATGCCCCTCGTGTATTAAATCCCAAAATTGGTTGTTAGCGCAAGTGTAAAATGACTCGTGTACCCAATTGTGAGTCTCGACTAGTCTAAAAAGCTCCCCAAACCCAAACACTACCCCGGACACTTAATTGTGACTATTTCAACCCATTTTGAATCAGCCATGCACTCAAAATCACTATTCGGATAACTTATCAAAAATTCATTTTTTTTCTCAACACGACTCACACGTGTTTCCCGAATAAGATACTATCACTCGTCGTCTTTTTTTTCTCACATTTGACGTGATATAAAATAACACAACCTCATTTACTTATCCCATAAGTAAATATAGTACGTATAAATATTAATTTTATTCTTTTCAATTAATATTTAATCTTATCAGTTTATTTCTCAAATTGTTAAATTACAAGCACTCGTGCAGTTTAAATATCCATAAAAGTACGTGGTGTTACAATTCCTCTATAACACTTTTAACCGCCTTAATAGATCATCATCTACATAAAAGATCATCTTCGTGGTATTTAACTTCACCAAACCTAGTTTCTCATACATAGGATATGACAGAAAATTCACGCTTGCTTCTAAATCTAAGAGAGTTTTCCCTATAGTGTGCTCCCCTACCTCAATAAAGATTGTTGGCATCTCGGGATCCTTATACTTGACAGGAGTTTTATATGAGATAATAGAGCTAGATTTTTAAGCGAAAAGCACTTTATTTGGAATGTTGGTGGTCTTTTAAAAATTTAGCATAGAAGGGAAATTTTATGTAACGTCATGTAGTGGAATGTTAATTTGCACTTGCTTAAACACTTTAAACATTTTATCCACTTTTGCCTTCATATATTGGCATGAAACATTGGGGAAATAGAGATTTTGGGATATGGCTCTCTACAGGTGGCTCAAAAGATGAGGGTGGGTAGGTGGTTTTATACAAGGGTGTATTTTTTTCTCTTCTTGCCTTTTTCAAATGTGATATTGGTTAGCGGTGAAAATTGATTCTCGACTTCTTATGTTTGGGATGTCCTAGCAACATCTTACACGATATATTGAGTTCTAGGCATGTTACCCTTTTTATTCGGTTCTGGATGATATGGAAATTCTCCCTTATTCCTCTCTCTTAAAATTTGGGCTAATTGGCTCACTTGAACCTCAAGTTTGGCTATAGACCAAGTATTCGAATGCAAGCTTTGTTAGGTGGATTGAATAGAACTTTGAGTTGACTGGTAGAATTGAAGGGTATTTTGAGCAAGCAAATTCAACGTATCCCTTAAATCTTAGATCATTAGGAAAAATGATATGATAGAGAGGGATGGGTCTTTGGGAAACCCTAAGGTACGTTACCAGAAGATTGTCCTCCTTGGTGTTTACCATTGGACCACGAATAATTAGGGTGGTCTTTCTAACTAAAGTTGTAGGAGTTCTAAAATGTGTCATACCTTCCCTAGTTTCATTAGGTCATTATCCTACACAAGTAAAGCCTTGTTAGTAAGCAATGTAAGGAAATTTTCAATCAAGTGATTGAATGCGTCACGATATAGACACATGGGGGTGCCTGCGTGTTGGACTATCATTAGTGCGGCTTGGGTTTCCACTTTACTCATTTCAAGTTCTTTTACATAGTTGGTCAAGGTGGATATTTTAATGCTCACATAAAAGTTATGGTCAACTTGGTACGCGCTACAAACGTTGGTCGAAATTAGCCTAAATTCTCTATGGGGTTCCCAAAATTGGGACATTTTAACTACAACTTCTAAAAGGTCCATACCTAGGTTTCACTTTTTTTGTAAAGTCTCCATTGCACATCGATTCAAGCATAATTCGGGTGTAAAAGTAAAACCCTTCATAGAGTATTTGGATATAGCATCCTACCTCGGTCCCAAGATGTGGACATTGTTGTAGTAAGTCTTTGAACTGTTCTATGTATATAAATAATGATTCTCCTTCCCATTGCCTAATTGTATTTATGGCATAACGTATCGATGCCATCATTTGGTTCGGGGAGAATTTTTGGAGAAACTTTATAGTCATGTAGTTCCAACTAGTGATGGAGTGGAGTTCGAGTTGCAGGAATTCGATCTTCAATCTATCCTTCAAAGAGAATGGGAATAATTTAAGTCTAATAACATCATCTAGATGTTGTTGGCATATAATTGTATGAAAAATCTAATTCAATTCACGTATGTGTGAGTTGGGTTCCTCTTTCTTCATACCCTTAAACACAAGTGTCGTTTTGATAGTTCCTGATTTTAAATCCAAATTATTGGCATTATGTGGGTGAAGAAGGATACAAAATGGTTGACTTGACCTATTAGGATATAGGTAGTCTTTAAGTGAAATACCCCATATTTTATTCCTTTATTTAATTGTGAAACTATATGTTATGCTTGCGTGACATATGATGTCACTAGTTCAAGTTTATATGTGTTATATAAATAATTATGAAATTTTGAATTAATATATGGTTAAAAATTAATGAAATATTTAAACGTGACTATGTATTATGGGTGACTATATAATGGTTTGGGATTTGATGTCTAGGTTTCCTTGTTTGGATTATCCCCTCGATATTGGGTTCCAACGATATTGAAGTAGTTGCCTATAATGCCATGTGGGCACCAAACTAATAATAAATTAAATGATTGATTTTAGTTTTTTTAATTGCCTTCTTTATTAAAAATGTTGAATCAAATGTATAATAATTGATGTTATGAGTTGAGTAGTTTGAAACACTTTAAACATTATTTTAAGCTCAAAATAATGAATAATGGTTCTATTGAGTTAGTATAGGGGCCATGTAGAGTTCTATGTCATTTGGAGTCTTTTAGGTGAGGCACAATTGGGGCCAACATTCAATTTTGGAGTTAAAGGGTTTTAATGAGACATTCTGGATCTCATTAGCCACATATCATATTTTGAGAAGTACCAAAATTCTATAGATAAGAAACTTGAAGAGAAGAGGAAGAGGTGGAATGATCTTGCCCTAGTTTTTTACACCAAATCGAAAGAGGCAAGTTTACTTAGAAGGAAAGTATGGTTATTTTTCGTTTAGATTACGTTTATTCATGGGAATATAAACCTAATTATGATTATAAAATGATTTTCATGAGTTAATCAACTAATTTCCTAATTAACCCATGTAAGTTACTAAGTAGTATCAATTTCTTATTGTTTTGATTGAATTATCCCCAAATTTGATTATATATTGTTATATCATGATTAAGAATTGTTTATTTGTATGAATCAATCAAAAACCCTATTATCATATGCCTTAATTTGTCGACATCTGAATCTAATTGAAAGAATTAAAATTTTAAGTGTTCTTGAGTGGGAAAGTGGATTTTCATTTGAATCTTGTATTATAATTGAGATTTTGATTTTAGAGATATGATTCAATTGTATATATTATTTATGGATTTGATGTTGGGATACGTTATCGATCTCAAATGAAGGTTTTAGAATCATTAATGGAGGTTTGTGATGGGAATTGACAAATTGGAAAAGATTAAACCCAAAATAAGGGAACCTTATCACCCCTTGTAGCCATCGATCGATTGACAATTGTCGATCGATCAACACTGTTAGGTTTTGGATATTTTTATTTATGGGTTGTTTAATTATAATATGGGTTATGGGGTTAATTTAAGGTTGGTATTTAGACTAAATTGACTCTTGTAAATATGTTAATGTTTATGGTTTGTTTAATCATAAATATTTTTGCCATTTAGGAAAAAATATAAAGAAAATATGGATGTTTACCTTTTTGAACCCTTGAGAAGTTAGAATAGTAGAATACTCTTTTATCTGAATAATAAGTAAGAAATATTGATTACTTTATACTTCAACCATATGCATTTTCTAATGTACTTGCATTAATTATTACGAAATGAAAAATTAAGCGTCTAATTCATCGCCTTTTTGACATCAATGATTGATCTACAACATGTTATCCATTAAAGTTAAACTAAGATTGCTAAAAAATGAACATACCAAATATTAAAGGGATTCAAACATCAATTTTGAAGGCAACGACTCTGCTGCGAGGCTCTGACATCTTCTCAACATTTGATCCCCTATTTTTCGTATCATATATTAATTCCATGGCACAAAAGAGACTTACTTGGTTACCTAAGTAGATAATGCCATAGGTGTCACTAGTCATCATATGTCGAACAAAAATAATTCCAATGACCACTTTGACTTTTATTAATATTCCCAATGGGTAAAACGATGGACTTGGGCCATACTATGTAAGAACATTGTTCTAATGCTGTATGAACATAGTTTTAATGTTGTTTAAGAAACAATATTTTAAGTCTCATGAGTAACCAAATGTGTTATATGAACAGTAATTAAGAAATATATTAAAATTTGTAAACCAAACATAAGCCTTGTTTGAGTAACCATGCACGTGTAATGGTATACAATGGCATAATAAATTGAACATAATAGGTATCCACTAAATTATTTATTATGAAATATTAATATCCACGTAAATCATAGATTAAAAAATAGATCAACACTCAATCCCAAGTGTATTAACTAGTAGTAAGTGAACAAAAGTTGCTAGAAGATAAAACTATCTTTCGCATAAGTTCATATGCATTTGCGTTTATTTGAGTCTTGTGCTTGAAAAACTATATTACTACTCAAACTTATCCGTGTTCCTGCAATTAGAGTAAGAAATACATGTTAATGTAATTTTTAGAATGATAAACTAATATTGGAAGCATAAGTAACTTAAGAAGAATTTTTGAAATGATTCATTTAAGTACGATTTGATGCAATGGTATAGATATGGTTGGATGAATCAACTTGATAAAAATATATGTTAAATTTTTAGGGTTAAATTTTATTTGTAACAGATGTGCATTGATGTTATGTTAGGTAATTCAAAGAATCAACAATAATTAATGCAAGTTCGCTAATCTATGTGCTCATTAAATTTATAAGTTAGATTAGAAGTTATCACTTTGAGTTCGTATAAGTATATTGTTACGTAGTTGGAGTGGAAGTTATAGAAATCAACATATTTACATACTGGAGTTATGAAATCTCTATGTAACTCAAAGACCCAATGAAAACATGTTCAAAGAATGGCCATATTGAAAGTCAGTACATCAGAGATCACATAAGTAGAAGAAAAAAACAACAAGAAATATCCAATTAATGGGTTACTTCCAAATCAAAAATGCTTTACAAAGATAATGATTTTTCCACTTTATGAATATCCTATGGAGCCTGATAAATGTGTGAGGCACTTTATCAAATAATTATGTTGATTTATATAAATCGTAACAGAGGATTAAAGATAAGAAATGATGAAAATGAATAATAAATAAATCACTTTGAAATAAATAATCCAATAAACTATCGGAGGGCATATAAATTACCTAGTTATTTAAGTCTTTTAGAATCTCGGGATGGTTTATTTTCAGAGATCACATTGTAATCCTTTGAGTTAGCGCCTATAATAGTTGAATTGGCTTCAAGAAGATCACTTTCTTGGATCTGAACAATATATTTTTTTTGTAGTCCTTACCAATGGAGATGGCGTAATAATCTAAATATTTTAAAGTGTGAAACAAATAATGGTAATTATACCTTATTATATGATTCATCCAATTTTTTTTATCTGATATGACATGGGGATTCATAATGTTGTTGATGGTATAATTTTGCCACCCTAGGATTTAATTATGGTAAGTGAGTTTTAGCTTGAAAATCGGAGTATTTCCAACCAAGTTATTGATTATTTTGGGACCACTACATTTTCATCCTGCAAGTACAATGTGTATGTAAGAGCTTATTTTCTCTCATTCCTCAAATAACTTAGGCTTAAATACATTTTTGGCATATCCCTCTACCATTTTATTCAAGATGACCTGAAGATCCAAAGATCCAACATCTTCAACTTTCAAGCATCTCCTTTATATGAAGATATAATATTGTTTAGAGTTTAAATTTATTCCTTGAATTTATTTTGGGATGTTTGTTTTTATTAAAGCTGAAACATGATTTTTTATTAAAAACTCAAGGTATTTTTCCTTGTTTAAAATTTTTCACAATACACGTTTCTCGTTCAAACGAGTTTGGACTTTCGTTTGAAGGATACTTCGATTGAACATCTTACGAGGGATTATTATTTTACATCGTTTGAAGCTCATTAAAATATCGTTTAAACGAGATTAGAGTTTCGTTCTAACGACCTTGATGTCATTCTAACGAGAAAATTTTATTGTTCAAACGAGACTGTGCTTTCGTTCGAACGAGAGCCGCTGCCTCAAAATTTTTGAATGTCTTGTAAATACATATTTCGTCTTTGTTTTGTGTAGACTTTTTCCAAAACCGATTCTGCATATCCTTTGCAAAAGTTTTCAAAATTTTGTTTTAAGAAGTTTTTTTGATTCATAAATCACATCCCTAGAATTTATTTGACTGAAGTTTAAACCCTATAGTTAATATATTGCATGCAACTTTGTGGAGAAGGCATCTTCATGGATGACTTATGCAACTTGAGGGTATACGGAGGACTGTTGTTCTTCTGATTTTTGCGAGGATCGTTGCTGAATAAAAGCTGTAACTTTGTGGTTCTTGAGAGGATCATAGTAGATTCCAAGATTTTGTAAGTTATGATTTGTAAATTTTATAAAGTGAATAAAAGGTTTTTACCTGAGGGGAATTTTTTTTGAAATTGCCTTTTCATGTTTGCATGCTTATTTAATCTTCTTTATCACCTAAATACTTGATTAGGGTAATAAGATAAAATTTGGAATTGTGTGCATTGGATACTAAATTATATATATATATATATATATATATATATATATATATATATATATTCCATTAAGATCGAGATAGCGCACTCTCAAATTGGTATTAGGGCAAGTTTCACCAAATTATGGTGAAATAGTTTTTCCGCAAAATTTTTCTCTCGATATTAACCATTTAAAAATTGTTGATCTTTGAAAATTTTGATTTTATTGGAGAATTTTTATAATCGAGTGCCCAGTTCTGATGGTACCAATTATACATACTGGAAATCTAGGATGACGTCCGTTCAAAATCCATAAATGAGAGAGTTTGGTTAGTTTGTGAAAGATAGAGGACTCTTCTAATGATCACTGTTGATAATGTTGTTGGCCCTAAACTGTTTCTTCTTGGACTGATGAGGAATTTAAATGGAGCAATTTTAATTCTAGTGGACTTAGTGATATTTATGGAGTCGTTACCCCTGATGAGTTTTATTGCATCATGATATTCACTACGTCTAAAGAAACTTGGGATACCTTCCATCTCACTCACGAGGATACCAACAATGTGAAAAGGTCAAAGCTTCAGAATTTGACCACCCAATTTGAGACCATCAATATGTTATAGTCCTGGTCTTTTGATGAATTGTATGCTAGGTTGTCAAACATTATTAATTCGAGTTTTAATTTGGGTGAGAAAATTCCAAAAATGAGAGTTGTGAAAAAGATTTAGAGGTCACTCCCCACCCGCTTTATTTCTTAGGTCACCGTGCTTAATTCATCATGTTTTGACACTTTTATGTTAGAAGAACTTGTAGGAGATATTCAAACTTATGAGTTAGATATGTTCCCTAAAATCATTAAACCTAAGGAAATAGGGATAGCTTTAAAGACTCAATCTAATAAAAAGAAAAAAGAGAGAGTTTGTGAGTCCGAATCTGAGGGTGAGTGTGATTTTGATGACTTGGCCTTGTTTGCTTAAAATTTTAAAAAGTTTATCAAATTTTTCAAAAATAATTCTTCCAATAAAAGATTTTTGAGAAGAGAAAAACAAGAATGAGGTCAAGGATAAAGGTGAGAAAGATGAAGATATAATGTGATATGAGTGCGAGGGGAAATGGCACAAGTCATATGACTGTCCCACTAGGCTAAAGAGAAATGGAAAAGCGATTGCAAATAAAGCCACTCTTAGCGATAGTGACATCGAGTTGGTTGATTCAGGGGGAGAGTCACAACATGAAAATTGCATTTCTTTCATGGCTAGTCATGTGAACACTTCTAGTTCATCTCACACCGATAAGGACATATCTCAGCGTGAGAGCCTCGATGATGTTTCGATTCATTTGGGAGATAGTGAAAGTGAAGAAGGTGTTTTAAGTGAGGAAGAAGGTGATATCTAAAAAGATTTTAATGATTTATACAACGAGACGTTGAACATAAAAAAAATTAATAAGGAGTTGTCTCTTAGAGTGTTAGATTTGGAGAGTTCGGTGAAAGTTTTTAAGGTGTGTGAGGCGTCAGTGAGTCAACTCGAGAAGGTGAATATTTTTTTTGTGAGTAGTTGATTGTCCTAAATTGGGAAAAGAGTGATTCGACCAACACTGTGGCTAGTCTTACGGGAGATCTTCAATATTTATTGTAGACTCGTGAGAAACTTAAAGCCTGTGTATCCAAAATCAAGAGAGATCTCGAACGTACTCGAGAGGTTAATATTACTTTAGAGGACACATCTAAGAAGGTAGGAAATATTTTTCTCGGTCCCTCTTTGGATAATGCTGATAGGCTAGAAATAGATTATGACTGTGCGTCCACTTCCTAAGTTGCACCCGAGTCGGTTCCTAAGTTTGTTTTAGATCCATATGTCCCTCTATCCAACCCACCTAGTCATCTTATTCTATGCAGGAGAGTGTGCCCTAGATGTTTTGAGAGATTAGGTTCCAAGATCGTGAACATTTGCTCCCATTTCAAGTAAAGAGGACACCTTGGGGAATTTTTCTTTAAGTTGGGTATAGTGTCTCATAGGTATCTTTTATGATATGCTACTACATGTGTTCCCACACGCATTCCCACGCATATTACTCCGTATGCTCTCGCACATCACTTGAAATTTTTTGACAGTTTTGGAGAGGAAGTAAAATATTTGGTTAAAACACCACAAGATTTGATGGATGTTTTTCATAGGATGTCATCTCCTTTGGAGAACTCCCCCAGGCATAATGATTAAGGTTGAGACTTGTTTCTAGCATAGGATGCTTGTCATGTTTATATCATTCATGCCTATTGCTAGATTGTACTATTATTTTACTTATAGTTTTCGTTTTGATATATTTTTCAAAAAATAAAAAAAGAGTTTCGTTTTTCTTGAAATTTTTTTGGAAAACACAAAAGATTTCTGTTTATTTTTGAGAAAAAGTGAAAAGGGCAAGAAGATTTTATTTTGATAAACTTTTTGAAAAATCCAAAAAGAGTTTTTTATTTTTTTAACCATATGTGGATGAATATTAAAGATGTCCAAGCCACTAATTCATTCCATATCCACGTGGCTATTTTTGTAGTGTTTTGAGACATGACATAATTTCATTTTGTGCTTTATAATGTGTGGAGTCATTAAGATGTGATATGATGACTACTTACTATATGTTTGACTCCTTGTCTCCTTTAATGCACATGAGCACGAACTTATCGGAATATTGCACTTACCTTTCACGTGTCGATCGTAGTCTTTTCATCTCAATCATTATTTTAAAATGAACTAAATGTGAAAAAATGAGATAATAAAAGTAGTGCTTGTAGAACCATTGCCCGGATTGGAAAAATTAAAAATCATATTTCTGATAATTTTTGTCATATATTAATCAATGGAATCGGGCTACGAAAGACATGTTGACTTTGCGTGAATAGCAAAAATTTGCAAAAAGAAAAGATCCTAAAAGATTAAAGGCACATAAAAAGAAAAAAAAGTTCCAGGACAATTTCAAAGAACATTAATGCTTCGCCACATATGAGCATTGTTTTCTACAAAAAGAATTGAGAGAAAAAAAATTCAATATGTGAGTTTTGAGGAAGTTAAGTCGAATATCAATGGGTTTGCACGTCATTAAAAATATCGTAAAAACATTACATAGTTTTGGGCGTTATTGGTGTGAAAATCACTCACGATCTTGATTAGTTGAATAGGTTAAGTCAATTTCACTCGAGTTCATTATTTTTAAACCTGAGGTACTTTTTGAGATCTTACGTTAGTGGTGTCTCATTCCTTCATGCACATATGTTATGTTTGTCTACGTTGATTAACTTATAGAATGTGTTCATACCCCTACATTCTGTTTTCAGGATTCTTTTATTTTTGTGTTTGTCCATGGTGTGTTGTTTTTGTAAAATTTTCTGTACTTGAAAAAATAGAAAATTTTCAAAAATAATTTGGAGCCTTTGAGATTATCATTGCATGAACTTATTTGATATGTTATTGTGATGATATCTCTTTATACTTAGTGATTTTCCTTATATTTTCATGATTGGTTTTTCCTCCTTGTCTAGTTCGGACAAAATAAAAGGGGGAGAACAAATTACGGTGGATATTACATGAATTTGATTTATGGGGGAGATTTTATCTTTATGCATTTATTTGATATATTTCAAACTCGAAACATCATGAGGTATTTGATTTGTTTTATGTGTGTAGGTATTTTGAAAGATCATATTTGGATGCCTAAGAGAAGTCAAAGAAGTGGAAATTTCAAGACTTTATTTTGAATACAACTCTATCTTGTACCTTTAAGGTTTGGAAGGGTATTAGGATATTGTATTCGTCTTAGGGGATGTATTTGTAATTTGAAATTTCAATTTTATATTTGTACCTGGATAGCCAAAAAGGAGGGGGGATTTGTAAGAGAATATTTTCTCTCACTGCTCAAATAGCTTAGGATTACATTAGTTTTTGGCATATCCCGCTACCATTTGATTCAAGAAAAAACGAAGATCCGAAGATCCAACATCTCCAACTTTAAGCATCTCTTTTCTATGAAGGTATAATACTATTTAGAGTTTAAATTTATTCCTTAAATTTATTTTGGGATGCTTGTTTTTATTAAAACTAAAACAAGTTTTTTTTTATTGAAAACTGAGGCATATTTGTTTTTTTTTTCAAAATACGCTTATCTCGTTCAAACGATATTGGACTTTCGTTTGAAGTGGTCATTCGAAGGATACTTCGATCGAACATCTCACAAGGGATTACTGTTTTACATCGTTCGAAGCTCGTTTGAATCTCGTTAAAACAAGATTAGGGTTTCGTTCTAATGACCTTGATGAAATTCTAATGAGATTCTTTTCTCGTTCAAACGAGACCGTGTTTTCATTCAAACGAGAGCCGTTGCCTTGACATTTGTGAACGTTATTTAAATACCCATTTCATGTTTGTTTTCTTTAAGACTTTTTCCAGAACTGCAACTACATATCCTTTGTAGAAGTTTTCAACCTTTTGTTTTGAGAAAACATTTTTGATTCACAAATCACATCCCTAGAATTTATTTGAGTGAATCAAGTTTAGGCCCTATAGATAATATCTTGCATACACCTTTATGGATATGGTATCTCCGTAGCTGACTTGTGAAAGCTGAGGGTATTCACTACTGAAGAAGGAGGACTGCGGTTCTTGTGATTCTTGCGAGGATAATTGCTGAAGGAAAGCTGCGGCTTTGTGGTTCTTGAGAGGATCATAGTAGATTCCTTTATAAAAAAATTAATTTGCGATTTGTAAATTTTATAAAGTGAATAAAAGGTTTTTCCCTGAGGGGATTTTTTTTCTGAAATTTCCTTGTCGTGTTTGCTTGCTTATTTTCCCTGCTTTATCACCTAGATACTTGATTAGGGTAATACGATAAAATTTGGAATTGTGTGTGCTGGATGCTAAATTATATAAATATTCCATTAAGATCGAGATATCACAGTCTCAAATGCACTCTCGGTGGCTTATATAAATATTTCATTATGAAATGTTTTCTTTAAAAATTAAATGTTGTGTGTGTTTGCATTTTTTTTATTTGAAGTATTGGGAATAATTTGATTACCGTTCTTAGAGGACTTCACCTCCACATTGCATGTTTCACACCACATCAGCGTATTTATGGTATGGATTTTTTAATTGCATAGTGTGCATGAGGTGCAATACCATCCATGTTCTATCTCAATTGATATGATGTTTGCCATGCAAGTCACTCTTCTTACCTAATCATATTCAACAAATGCCCGTTAAGTAATTTAGGTTGTTTGTGCATCATAACAATATTATTTATATGTGGTCATCTAATATGTCTACCTCATCTCTTGAATCTGAACGCAAGTTTAGTATCTTAGCAAAGCTTTTCATTTCCTTTGAAATATTTTGTTTTGTCCCGATAGGAGCATTTAGTGTTTTCAAGTTGCAGATGTCTTGAATTTTATCCAACATCCTTCACGAATTTATATATTAGATAATTTTAATGAGTATGTAGAATATAAGGAGATAAATCGGCTCAAAAGAGGTAACACCTTTCTTTAAATTGTTCCATCTCTATAATGTCAAGGTTTACATAAATCTTCAACGCATTTGTTTTAGACAAAGAATAACGTCATATTATGTGAATCAGTTAGTATATTTGTAATATATATATGAGTAACGTTAATAGTTGGAGAATGCTTAATTATTTAATTTTAATTGCATCATTTATTGAGTAAGGTATTACTGTTGAAAGTTCTAACAATTGTTGAAATGACAATAACCATCAATGGTTTTTCAAAATTCTCGTATATATCCTCATTGAGTTTCATAGCTCGATCTCCCCAAGGAGTGATGCCGATCCTTTCTTGCCTGTTCATAGATTTTGTATTATGTATGTATAAGTTTTTCATAAAAAGTTTGGCAAATGAAGGAGATGAAGAATAATATATTTGATTTTTATTTTACTTCTCATTCTCCAGACGTATGACTCTTCGATCAACCATTCTCCCTTTGAAAAGCTGACCGTTAAATGGTGTGATGCTTGTCATGTGTCCTAAAACATATGTAAATTTAAAATGTAGTATAACTTGTTATTTTATGGTTGTGAATGCATGTATAACGAATGTGATGAAATATTTACCTGTTAGATAAATGTCATTATCTATATGGCTAAGCAAATCATCAAATTCCACGAAAAGGAAGTGGTGTTTAGGGATTATCAAGTTGTCTTCCTATAATTGCTTGATCGAAGTTGATGGTAGGAACTTAAGCATGAATTCATGAGGTATGGGCCTGTACACCAAAATGGGCAAATTGTCACCTTTCAGCCGGCCAGCCTTGTCAAGGTCATTGACCGTGACAAAAAACACGCATTTTATGTCACGGTCATTGACCTTGACACGACCATGACAACTAATTGTCATGGTCATTGACCGTGATAAGACCGTGACAAATTTACTTGTCACGGACTTGTCACGGTCAATGACCGTGACAATTCTTTGAATACTTGTCACGGTCAATGACCTTGACATGACCGTGACAATGTTTACAGCAAAAACCCTTTCCCCCTTCTTTTTTCCCTCCAGCATCATTCCCTCCCTCTCTCTCTCTCTCTCTCTCTCTCTCTCTCTCTCTCTCTCTCTCTCGACGCTGCTCTCTCTCTCTCTCTCTACTTTCAGGTCGATTTTCTCTCTCTCTCTCTTCCATTTATATATATGTTTGTGTGTATATTTATGTGTGTATGTGTATATATATATGTGTGTGTATGTGTGTGCGTGTGTGGGGGGTGGGGCAGGGTGGGGGTAGGGGGTGGGGCGGGGTGGGGCAGGGTGGGGGCAGGGCGTGGTGTGTGCGTGTGTATATGTATGTGTATATGTGTGTGTATGTGTGTGTGGGGGGGTGTGTGGTGGGGGAGGGGGTGGTGGAGGGGGGCAGGGGGTGGGGTGGGGTGTGTGTGTGTGTGTGTGTGTGTGTGTGTGTGTGTGTGTGTGTGTGTGTGTGTGCGCGCGTAGGTGCGTAGGTGTGCGTGTGTGTGTGGCAGGGGAGGGGGCAGGGGGTGGGGGTGGGGCACCCATTTAATAAGTTTTAAAATATTTGGAAAAAACATAATATTACAAAATTGAAACGAAATGGTATTGACGGAACTTACACATACGTTATGTACTGTGCTCTTACGTTGAAAATTATTAGATAGAAAAAGAAAAATATAAATTGAGATAACCTTAGAATCTAATTAGGCTAAAAATATAATGGCATCAACTAACATATATACACAACACTAAAAGTAGACATCAATTTTATAAATAATTGATAATAGTTGGATAATAATTGGATAATAAATATTGGGAGGGGGTGGGGGTGGGGGTGGGTGGGGTTTTGAATATTATTTACATTTATATTTTTGGATATTATATACATTCAAAATAAATAATTGATAATAGTTGGATAATAATTGGATAATAGTTGATATTTGCATTCAAAATAAATAGTTCATTCAAATATATTGGATAATAATTGATATTTTCATTTAAATTGATAATAATTTTATTCATGAAATTAATTCAATTGATAATAATTTATGTATATGTTTGTGTGTATATATATGTGTGTATGTGTGTATATATGTACGCGTGTGTGTGTGTGTATGTGGTCAATACTTTTAAAAATGTTGTTTTTATTCCTATAGAATAGCTTAGATAGTGTGTGTGTGTGTGTGTATGTGGTCAATACATGAATTTATTTTTGTATTTGAATTAACCCATGAATTTATTTTTGTATTTGAATTAACCCATTATATGAAACATACTTGAAATTAAATATAGTGCGCATAGATACTAGCATTCTAGTTCTTATGCGTACGCATTCAATAGCCCTTAGACCCGTTCGAGAGTCATTACCCCTGTAATGAGATCTCTCGAATTGTCCCGTTTGGACAGTTTGAGACTGTATAATTTCTGTATAATATTCTTATTGGCTTAAAGTTGTTACTTTTGGAGGAAGTTCTGCAGTCGTATCTTAATGTTCTCTGGGTACATACTAGATTGACAAGTGTGACTGTTATTTTAATTGACCAATTGAAATAACACTCACACCTGCCAATCTACGTCGTGTACTTGGAGAACTAAGGGGATATGCTGTCGAATTTTTTTCAAATTGTAACAATGTGCATGAGCTGTTAAGTATATTACAGAAAAATGCATTCTTGAATGGGATAGGACCACTTACCCTTTAATAGGATAATTAAATGATGGGATAATTAAATAAAACATACTATAAATCTAAGTTTTGTTTACCTTTAATAGGTGTTTAGTTGTGGTAGCTGTGATGGGATATCCGAAATACAAAGAGTGGATGGGTGAGACTAATAGAATGGGGGATGTGTTTCGCAGAGGTGCTAACGAATTTGTGAAATATGCAAAGAGATGTCGTAATGATCAAGAGTTTCCGTGTCCGTGTGCTAGGTGTAAGAATGGTAAGGTGTTTGAGTGGAAAACAGTTGAACTACATTTGTTAAGATCGGGTATGCAAGATAGTTATCGATTTTGGAGTTTTCACGGTGAATTGAAAGTTCCTTTTGTCCCCGACCAACCTTCACAACAACCTTCAACAAGTAGAATAGATGAAGAAAGGGACGACGTAGATCATAATATGTTAGAGGATTTAGTTGATGATGCATACGGAGTTTATGAAGCTGAGGAGAATGAGTTTACTGATGATGTAGAAGATTCAAGTGCTCGTGAAGATAACACGATAAAACTTGACGATGACTACCAAAGTTTAAAATTTAAGGCGACCCAATCGTTATACTCTGGCTGTGAGAAAGATCAAACAACTTTACATGCCATGGTTGGTTTGCACAGTTTGAAGATGCAGTACGGTTTGTCTGGCAATAGCGTGACGGGAATTCTGAAATGGGTGAAGGGCTTATTACCTAAGGTGAATACACTTCCAAATAGCTATCCTGTTATGAAGAACAGTTTGAAAGGTTTGGGAATGAAGTATAAATCGATTCATGCTTGTGTGTATGACTGCATACTATACCGAAAGGAGTATGAAAATCTCGATCGTTGTCCGGTATGCGATGAACCTAGATATGTCCAATCTACTAGTAAGGAAGGCACAAGCTCAAAAGTGCCTCAAAAAGTATTGAAATATTTTCGCGTTGGGCCTAGAGTAAAGCGATTTTTCACAGTACCATGGATTGCAGAGGCAATGACTTGGCATGCTAGGGCAGAAGTAGGGGGTAATATCATGCGTCATCCTATTGATTCTACTGCCTGGCGGAGGATGAATTATGAGTATCCCGATTTTGCTCGAGAACAACGCAACATTCGTTTGGCTATATCAACCGATGGTTTCAATCCATTTGGAAATCTAAGCACCAATCAGAGTGTATGGCCAGTGATCATATCCCCACTCAACCTCCCTCCTTCACAGTGTATGAGACCTGAATTTTCGATGATGGCTTTATTGATACCTGGGCCAAAGGCACCAAGTGAAGACATTGATATCTACCTGGCTCCTTTGGTAGAAGAATTAAATGAGTTGTGGTAAGAGGGTGTGCAATCATTTGACTCTTTTAGAAAAGAAGAGTTTACGCTGAAAGCTATGTTGATGTGGGCAATTCATGATTTTCCAGCTTATGGGACATTATCCGGATGTGTAGTACATGGTTATTTGGGGTGTCCTATTTGTGGAGAGGAGACTGAATCTCTTCGTCTATCCTCTAGCTTAAAAAATGTATACCATTTCCATATGAGGTTTTTACCCCCAGCTCATAGTTTCAGATTTGAGAAAGGTTCCAATTTTTTATTGGGCGGAGTTGAACATAGGCTACCGCCGAGACAACTTTCGGGTTCAGAAATTGAAAGTAAATCTTCTGAATGTGGCCCAAATATGCCAGGTAAGAATCCAAAATTTAAGAATGTCAAGCATAAGAAGACCCCAACTGGGAATGAAACTGAGATAAGAAAGGCATGGTCTCGGAGGTCAATTTTATTTGACTTGCCTTATTGGAAGAAAAACTCGGTGCGCCATGTATTGGATGTGATTCATGTAGAGAAGAACTTCGCTGAACATATTGTGGGTACTTGCCTTGGGGGGGGTCATTCGAAGGATGGAGAAAAAGCACGAAAAGACCTTAAGATGTTAAAACTTAAACCACAACTATGGTTGAAAGAAGATAGTAGGGGAAGGACAATAATTCCCCCTGGTGCGTTTACTTTGACGAGTGAGGAAAGGAAGGTACTTCTAGACACAATATATAATTTGAAAGGCCCATCTACTTTTTCGTCCAACTTACAAAGGATTGTGAATTATGTTACTCATGATTTACATAAGTGTAAGTCCCACGATTGGCATGTGATCATGAAATTGGTTCCTCTATTGTTTAAGCACTATTTCTCCAAGCACAAGGATTTGCGTAGGGCTATTATGCAAATTAGTATTACCTTCTCCCTCTTGTGTGAGAAGGTAGTGAATCGAGAACACATAGTGGCCGCAAAATTGGCTGTGAACGAAGCGATTTGTGTATTGGAGAAGTACTTTCCCTCAGCATTCTTTGACATAAGTGTTCACTTGTTGGTACACCTATGCGACGAGGCACTTCTTTGTGGTCCAGTTAGATATCGGTGGATGTATCCGTTTGAAAGATTGATGAATGTTTTTAAAGATTACGTCAAGAATACGCGATATATTGCAGGATCAATTGCAGAGGAATACATCACCGTGGAGTCATCAATATATACTCGGGAATATATGCCTGACTCGACCAGCGTTGATGACACTGATGAATTCCTCGATGATGGTGGTAATGTGATGGGAAAATGAGTGAAATTAACGAGTTTGCAACATGAACAAGTAGCTCGTTATCTATTTGACACACATGAAGATGTCGAAGAATGGAAAAAGTAAGTTTTGAATATTATAATGTTTAACATTATTTCAGATTATTTTATACATGATTAATTTTGTAATATGCAGTAAATATGAAGCCTGTGAGAACAATAAAAGACGAAAAACAATGGTACAATCAGACAGTGAATTTAGGCTATGGTTGACACAAGAGGTAATTATAATGAAAACAGTCGTTATATAACGTTACATTACACTCAAATTTTACCACTAATATAATTAATTTATCTATATTCTCAGCTCCTAAAGATGGGTGATGCGACATCAAGGCTTGCTCATCAGCCACTGGACCCTTGTTCGTGGCACAAGAGTACAAAAAATATCGATTGAACGGTTACATTTTCGGCGCTAAAGTGTACGAGGAAAGTACAAATGTACAGAACTCGGGAATTTCATACAAGGCTCTTACTTTCTTTCGAGCGAGCGCAAAAGATAAAAACCTCGTTGAAGCTGAAATGACTTACTATGGTGTAATCCAAAATATATTTGAATTGGATTATATAAGCTTCAAAGAGGTTGTATTTTACTGTGAATGGGTAAGAGTTGAGGATGAAAATGCTTGTAAAGTTGATCCTGTCACCAATTTGATCATGGTTGACTTGTCAAAGTTGAAGAGCAACGACCACGTGAGCGATGAGCCGTTTGTTTATGCATTTCAAAAGGTTAAGCAAGTGTTTTACTCGGAGTATATCAACAACGAGCCGTGGTCAATCGTCCAACACGTGCCAAGGCGTCTAAATAGTAGTGTGGATGACTTGGTTGCTCCTACCGAATATCAATCCATTTTTTATGATAACCCGAATTTGAAACAATTTTTCAATTTGTAATAAATATTTCAATTTGTACCAAAACATCCATTTTTAATGCTTTTACTTGATCTGCACTTTATCATTTTCACTCTTGTGTAGTGTGCATGTGTGGAGAGGAGATTAATACATAAATATTCCAACTACATCTAAGTTTTGTTTATACTAATCCATGAATATATGCTTCTTACCTTTAATAGGTGATTAGTACATAGTTATTTGGGGTGTCCTATTTGTGGAGAGGAGACTGAATCTCTTCATCTATCCGAACACTAAGAAATGCCATAATCCTATGGAGCGATGCTCCGCAAATTCCTCCCAACTGTTATGTAGCCAAACATCACCAGTTGAAGTTGTCAATTCCACTTTCCATACCCCACCACTTGGAACTTCTAGCAAAACATGGGAGACCATTGAAAGGTGGAATTGACAACTTCAACTGCTGATTTTTGGCTACACAACGGTTGGAAGGATTTTGCAACGCATAACTCCATAGGATTATGGTATTTCTTAGTGTTTAGATATGAAGAGAATTATAATTGACACGATTGCCCGGGGTACATTAGTTGGAAGGAGGTGCCATATGAGCTCAAGTTAGCTGTTTGAGTGACACTACAGGTAATGTATTTATATTTATATGTCAATTTCGATTTCGATTTCAATTACGATTTATATTTATCTATATTTGAGGGGCGGATACTAATTTTACTTTATTTCAATTCAGGGGACAGGGAGTGGTCCTAAGGGTAGGCCACATATGCTCTATACTTATGTGGCTATTCGGACGAGAAGGGAAGGATAAGGAGGTGTTCCCGAGCATCGCGGTACAAAATCTCTTTTCCATGCAAATAGTTTGTAGATTTGAGATAAAATGATGGTGATGTTGTTTCTTTTTAAACAGTTTCTTATTTGAATATATATTTGCATTATCTTTAGTTTGTTGAGATATATGATGTTTGGAACAGGTACAACGTTGCTATAACAGGTACAAATATACTGTTGGGCAGTGGCAGTGGCCATACTGCCCAGCAGATTTTTTTAAATTCTGCCAAGAATTGTCACGGTCAATGGCCTTGACAATTTTTTTACAAAGGGTCACGGCTTTGTCACGGTTATAAACCGTGACAAACGTGTCACAGTCATTGACCTTGACACGACCGTGACACAAAACGCGAGTTTTGTGTCAAGGTCAATGATCGTGACACGACCGCGACAAAAAAAGTTGTCTCGCCTCGAAATGTCACGGTCATTGACCTTGACAAGGTGGATTTGTCAAGGTCAATGACCTTGACAAATGGGCAGATTTGGTGTAGTGGTAACTTGGTTTGTTTTCTAACACCCTGATGTTTGTTACAGAGTAGATTTTGCCTTAAAAATGTTCTTTGAGAACATTTGAAGTAAGTAACTTCACATACAAGCATGTATGACCTCACCCTGTGAGAAAGACATAAATTGTTATAGTCAAATAAAACATAAGTAGAAGAAATAGATAAATGCAATTAAGTGTTAAATTATAACTGAAAACAACATACATTGAGTAAAAGAATGCAAGATATTACATTTTCATCTATCAACAACATGTCGTCAGGAATATGTTCGTCATTCTTTTTGCAATTTCTTGACTCCCATGTTCGAGTCATACGTACTTTGAGTTTCAAATCATCTTTTACCTTTTGCAAAACTCTAATTATATTGTAGTTATTAACCTTGACCATTATGGAGCTGAAATACTATTAGAGTTAACTTGCGTTATAGTAATATAATAAGTATGATATAATATATGGGACATTGAAGATGTGTTAGATAAATGGTTAAAGTGCAGATGAAAAGTTTATCATATGATGAGGAGTATAATACTTTATAGAAGACAATATTTTTTGTGTAGTTGTAATGATTTGGGCTGTCATTTTTTATGAAGAACTTCAATCCATCACAATATTTAACTCGTGAAATAGCCACATAGAGCTGTCTGTGGCTGAAAAATGGCTTTGGCACATAAATGCAAACCTATTCAAATGTTTGACCTTTCATTTTGTTAGTTGTCATTTAGAACAAAACTTGTACAGAGAATTGTCTACGCCTTATAATAAAAGGCCATTTTGAATCTGAGGTAGACATTATTATTCTAGGAATGAAAACTTTTGTTCCTACATGAGAACCTGTTATAATTATTCCTTCAATTATTAATGGGGCTATATGAGTGATAATTAATCGCATTCCATTACAAAGTCTAGATACTTGATTTATGTCTCTGAGAAGCATAATTGGGGAATCGACATTTAATTCCAATTGATGGTTTGGTATTTTGAGAAATTTTAAAGTATTTAGAAACTCAGTAAGAAACATGATATCCTGGAATTATTTTAGTATGTTTACAAACATCATCAAAACTCAGATATACTTTAGGCTCAACTGGAATTACATTTAAAACATAATCATTAATTTCTCGGACCATTTGATTAGTCAGCATTAAAATTGCTCGGATCTCAAATACTTGGGATCTTCATATATTTTGAGTAAATTTGGATATGTTCTGGATACAACTTCAGAAATGGGATCATCTGAATAAGTATAAGGTATTCATCTGGTATTTTTACCCAACATGGATATCCATCGTCATCTAAAGCCATAACAGGTAATGTCCCATCATTGAGGTCAAGCACTCATTTCGTAAAGGAAGTTGAATCTTGTATTTGCATATTTTCATTTGGGGATAAAATTTGACATGATTGTCATATCCTTGACTTGTTAATTGAAGCCTTTATAATGTATTCTCTCATTCCTTTATGCATAACTGGTAATGTTTGTCTAAAATATCCTCCTAAAAGCACGATAATTCCTCCTTGATCTTTTCGAGGAGTTTTCGCCTTCAAATCTCATTATATCTTCAATGTTCAGTCCACGACTTAATATGCATGGCGATAGTCTATATGCACTTCATCACATATAATCAAACAGTTCCTTTATATTAATTCTGTAAGTTGTGTTCCTTAGTGAATATTACAGGTTGATTCAGGGTTGATATTAAAGGGAATAGAAAAACCTAGAATGGGTTGTCCGTCCACCTAGTAACAAGAGAGAGGCAAACCCTAATAAAGCAACCTCTTGAATAATTTTCCTTTCTGACCTTAAATGGGAAATAATTGTTCTGTATAAATAGGTTTTCCCTATTCCACCAGTGCCATGAAAAAAGTACAAACCACCCTTATGTTCATATACCTAGTTGAGGACAACATTGTACACATTGAGTTGATCTTCATTTAAACCTTTAAAAAGATTTATGAGTTCATATTGACACTCTTCGGTGTTGTATGAGAGTTTCTCCCTTAATAGAAGATTTTCGCGTTCATGG
Organism: Sambucus nigra; assembly: GCA_949130495.1. Lineage (NCBI taxonomy): Eukaryota > Viridiplantae > Streptophyta > Magnoliopsida > Dipsacales > Adoxaceae > Sambucus > Sambucus nigra. The sequence continues at coordinate 96,130,405 of OX422220.1, forward strand.
ATGGGGGAATGATTAGGAAGGGACAACTATAAAAATCCTTTATACTCTTCCCATTTTTTGTCAATAAATATTCTATCTCATAAAGAGCTTCATTCTTTAATTGCGATTTGCTCAATATGAGTTTGAGGAAATTCAACTATTTTCTTTGGTAGCAAACTATTCTTCTAATAAGACTTCCCAGTTGTCTTAACAAAGTCTTAAAGAATAAGAGACTCACAAAATAATAAAATTACAGTAGAGAGATCACATAATTGATGCTTGGTTTATAGTGTCATGCCATTTCATATCATTTTCTAGCAATACGCGTGCACAACATAAATCTTTAGATGTTGGATAAATAATTCCATTCATAATTTTCACTTCGTCGTAGTTTCTAGCTCCTAGAACTACATCTAACAAAATTCGAAGGTAAAATATTTCACATGAAGCTGTATGTGCATATATGATACGATCGAGGCATATGTAACACCCCGCCAAATTAAATACCGGGTGATCAGTCCTTTATTAAATTAAAAATCAAGGTGAACGGTGTAGTTCATTCTCAACATCACTGTCGAAAACAATTTTCCATTTTATTCACCCTAATTAATTAATCTAAGTGTCAAAACAATTTAAATGATTTTATTTATTAAATTCCGTTGTAAAAACCTTTTTAAGCATAAACTAATTTATGAATAACACAAATGCTAAGGATATGAATCATCCAAAAGAAACATACTAACTAGATTATTCAAACCAAGTCAATATCCATAAGTATGATCAACATGAAATGAAATAACTCCCAAATGAGTACTGAATAAGGAAAACATAAATAAATACAAAATCTCTAATAAATCCAGATGGAATAGGAAATCGGGCGACACATGCCCTAGCTATGATGAACTAAATCAATAGCTGAATTAAGGAAAAGGTCATCTACTGCAAGGGCCTATAACTCCCACCTAAGATATAGTACGTCCAATCCAAAGAACCTATGCCTGACGCCCCTGTGGCTGGGCACCTGTAATATATACATATATATATAAGAGAGAAAATGATAGGAAACGGGTAAGAGACCGAGTGTAAATCAATTTTAAAAAATAGTTTAGCAAGTATTTAAAATGCTTACTGGCTAATATAATAACCATGATAGTACGCGACACTCTCTTGAGAATTCTCGCATCTCATCTAGTGTGCACGCCTATCGTACTATTAAAATGCCTCATAAGTCTATCTAATTAATCTCCCATAAATTCTATTTCGAGAAGTCAACAGCCAATGATTTGAGTTTAAAGATCAGTCTCTTAATGATTATTTACGTCAATTGTGTATTTCTCAATACTGTTGTAAAGTTTTCGAACGCTTACTACAATTTTGGAGCATTTATTCAATATTTATCTACTTATACGCATAGTAGAAGAATTTCATATATGCCTATATATATTAATTATATATATTAATCACGCATATAATATATATACTATCGGCACCCCACATAAAATCTATGGTGCTGGCATACTCTGCTATGAATTCCCCGTATCTCTCATTCCAAGAGAAATACTAGTTTGAAATCACTCTCGAACTGTATTAACACAATACACACAAAAATGGAGGCGAAGCATAGTTCCAAGTCACTAAGAGGTCAGCACATACCCCTCACGTCTCTTAGGACCGTCTGACTATCATTCTCAGATAGCCTCTACCAAAGAATCCTATGTTCTAGGGTACAAGTCAATATTCCCCATAAAGGTCCCATCGAGATAAGACTGTCCCGACAAGGCAACCTCCGTGATATCAAGTAACGTGGGTATCATTATACACAAATATATATACATTCAATATATGAACACAATCACTCGATTTTATATAAATATTTACATTTTCAATTAGGTTCGTCCACGACCCATAATAACATTATTAACCATATGTAGTATAATTTACCCAATTCTTACACATAAAGAACTCATCTTTTTTTTTATTCTCCATTTTAATCATTTCATAATTAATTCTCGTCCCTAGAAGTATTCTCTTTTCCTAAAGGTAAATTCAATAGGTATACCCTCACTAACATACTGGTCTAAGTCCTTCATGCATCTATCAATTCCTTAATTAACGTGTGCACATTTTCTAATAGGTGTTATACCCCCGTTATCCCACAGTTACATCCCGTATAACAATATATTCAACGGAACCTACTTAGACCCTATTGGTCCTCTTCATGACCTATTATGCTCTTTAAATAATGTTAAAGGGATCCTACGCATTTTATCTAAATTAATTAAAATGGGGAAATTAATCAATTTCCAGGAGGGGTCGTTCGATCGATGAAAGGGGGTCGATCGATCGATCGACATTCTTGAGTCGATCGATCGATCGAGTAGTTCTTGCCCAGATTTTACTAATCCAACCTACGGGTTTCATCCATGAAACTTTTCCAAAACACCCTTAATGAATTCCAATCTCTCAAACAATTGAACCACTGATTATATACACCTATCTACATGATTTCCTACGTAAAGCGTTTACAAAATCATCAAAGACATCGAATTAAAAGGGCCGATTCATCATAATTATTAAGAACCCTAGTTTTGTATGGATTTCCAAAATTCTCATTCTTCTTCCAGATTTATTTCTATAGAACCATTACAATTCGTGGGTAATTCCTCTACATGTGATAAGATTTCCAGATTTCATGAATTACACCTAAAACTTGCGATTTAAATCTTCCAAATTATACAATTCTTCAATAAGAACGTGTATTCTTACTCCTATTCTAACATGGGTGAAATATCAACTACGAAATAGCAAGTTATATACTCTCTTGGGAATCGAAGGTCTGATCTGTTGGTGATGAAGGTATGGTTGTGTTCCTTGTCTTACGATATATGCCCCGGTGGTGTTATTCTTGAAAAAGTTGTTACGATTTGTGATCAAGTCTTGAAGAGCTCTATTCCTTTCTTCTCTAATGGGCGTTCTATGTTTCTGTGATTGATAACCCTAAAATATTAACTCTAATAGTTGATATTACTTAGGGAAATTCATGGGTTTAATTACTCAAAAATACAGAATTACTCTAATAGCTGATATAACTTAGGCCTAAAATAGTCCCGGGATGCCAGTTAGGCCTAAAATATCTCGGGACCCAAACTAAACCCCAGGGTATACTTTTCTGACTATGTCGACCCTTCCGGACACGTTGGCGCACTCGAAATGATCATACGGGCGACTTATCATTTATTCACTTTTTATAATAATAATTTAGTCCCGACACTACATAGGAGCGTCCCGACTTAATTTCCATAATTGTCATATTATTCTCTCGTGACAATTTTTTATAAATACAATTCTATACATTACTTTGCTCAATAAGTAATATTCAACAAATTTCCAGTAATTACGAACTCTCGTCACACTAGTAAATATTTAAAATAAATTTTCGGATTAATATTAAATTTAATTTAATAAATCCCCAATTTAAAAGCCATAAAAATACGGGGTATTACATACTTCCCCCCTAATAATGGAATTTCGTCCCGAAATTTGAAAAATAAGGCATACCTGGTAAAAATTGATCTGGATATTTTTTGCGCATATCTGCCTCGCGCTCCTAAGTTGACTATTCCATGTTATGATGCTCCCACTGGACCCATACAAGTGGGACTACCTTCGACCTCAATCTCCTCTCGATATTGTCTAGGATAGCCACTGGTCTCTCCTCATAAGAACTATCGGGCTCTAAGTTAATCTCCTTTATCGCGATGTGAATGTGGGCCATATCATCTCGAAGATATCGTATCAACAACGAGATGTGAAATACATCAAGAATACGGTGCAAGTGCTCTGGTGGCCCCAATTTGTATGCCACCGGCCCTATCCTTTCGATAATGAGAAAAGGTACTACGTACCTCGGATCCAACTTCCCCTTCTTCCCGAATCTCATTAATCATTTCATAGGAGACACACGCAGTAATACTTGGTCCCCCACGCTAAATTCTCTGCAGGACCGCTTTGTATCGACGTAGCTTTTCTGCCGATCCTGGGCTACCCGAATGCGACTCCGGATTAGCTCAATTCTACCTGACGTCTCCTGAATCACCTCTGGTCTGATCATCTTGTTGTCCCCCACCTCTAGCCAACAAGAGGGAGAACCATAAGGTTTTCCATACAAGGCCTTGAATGGGGCCATACCGATCGTGAACTGATAGGAGTTATTATAAGCGAACTCCACCAGTGGAAGGTACGACTCCCAATCCTCTCCAAAATCAAGGACACACATGCGTAGCATATCCTCTAGCATCTGATTAGTACGCTCTGTTTGTCCATCCGTCTCTGGGTGATAAGTGGAACTCATCTCAACTCTATACCCATGGATTCCTGAAAGCTCTCCCAGAAGTGCGACGAAAAATCTTATCTCTATCAGACACAACATCCAGGGGCACCCCATGTAGTCGAACTATCTCGGCAATAAATAATTGTGCATACTAGCCCGTGGTGTAGTTGTCTGCACTGGTAGAAAATGAGCTACCTTGGTCAACCGATCCACTATAACCCATATGGAATCATGACCCCGCTATGATGTAGGAAGCCTAGTAATGAAATCCATAGAAATTCTCTCCTATTTCCACGTAGGTATCTCCAATGGCTGGAGTAAACGTGGCGGTCTCTGGTGATCCACTTTTACCATCTGGCAGGTAGAACATTTCAACACAAACTTCGTAATGTCCTTTTTCATCCCACTCCACCAGTACTGTTGCCTCATATCCTGGTACATCTTATCCCCTCCAGAATGTACCACTAAACTAGACCCGTGCGACCGTGTCATTACTGGATGATGTAAATCATCTCCCTCCGGAACCACCAATCTCCCATTAAACCTCAAATCCCCATCAGAACTCACTGAATAGGACTCAACACCCTCAGCAAAGAGTCGTACAATCTGATCCTGATAAAATGTATTCGCTACTTGTGCATGTATCACCCTCGTAATAATATCGAGTGTGACTAACATAACAGATATAAAGGAACAGGCTACCGCATCCTGGTGTCCCAACTCTTTCCACTTCACTTTCCATACTTTCCCTACATCACCTACCGGCCTACGGCTTAACGCATCGGCAACCACGTTAGCCTTCACCGGATGGTATTGTATCTCGAACTAGTAGTCTTTCACAAACTCCATCCACCTGCACTGATGAATGTTCAACTTTCTCTGAGTGAACAAGTATTATAGTGACTTGTGGTCTGTGAACAAACGAAACTTCTCCCCTAGTAAGTAATGCCTCCAAATTCTTAATGCAAACACGACCGCTGCTAGCTCCAGGTCATGGGTGGGGTAATTCCTTTCATGAGGCTTAATCTTGTGGGAGGCATAAGCTATAGTCCACTCCTCCTGCTAAAGTACTCCACTGAGTCCTTGTAAAGAGGCATCAATGTACACCAAGTACTCCACTCCTTGCCTGGGTAAAGCAAGAACAGGCGCCGAAATCAACTTATCTTTTAGCTCATTAAAAGATAATTGACAAGTGTCATCCCCAACATATGGTACTCCTTTGCGAGTCAGATTCATCAATGGACCCTCTATCTTCAAGAAACCTCGAATGAACTATCTATAGTACTCGACTAGCCCTAAGAAAATACGCACCACTATTGGTGTCGTGGGATGTCCCCACTCCCTCACTACCGGGTCAACTGATATCCCCAATTTCGACACGACGTGCCCCAGAAACTGAACTTTCCGTAACTAAAATCTGCACTTCTCATACTTAGCATACAATTAATGCTCTCGTAGAGTCTGAAGAACCTGTCTCAAATTCTCGACGTGCTCTTCCTAAGCCTATGAATAAATCAGGATGTCATCTACAAAGACGATGACAAACTGATCCAAGAACTCTCTGAACACTCGGTTCATCAAGTCCATGAATACGGATGGAGCATTTATCAGCCCAAACGACATGACTCTGAACTCATAGGACCCATGTCTTGTCAAGAAAGCAGTCTTTGACAAATTTTTCTCCCTAATCCTTAGCTGATGGTATCCCGATCTCAAATTTATCTTCAAAAAGAAGGCAGCTCCTCTTAGCTGGTCGAACAAGTCATCGATTTGGGGCAATGGGTACTTATTCCGTATCGTGACCTTGTTCAAATCTTTGCAGTCCATGCACAACCTCAGTGAACCATCTCTCTTCTTCATAAATAACACCGGAGCACCCCAAATCTAGGTTCTCCTACGAATGAAACCCTGGCCTAACAGCTGTTCTATCTGATCCTGTAACTGCCTCGTCTCCGTTGGAGACATACGGTACGGTGCACGTGCTATCAGCCGAGTGATAGGCATCAAGTCTATAAAAAAATCTATCTCTCGACTGGCAGGTAGGCTCGGTATCTCTTGGAATACATCCGAAAACTCTCGAACAACTGGAATCGAATCTAGGGGAATCACGATCTCCTTAGAGGTCTCCTCCTCTAAATAATACAAATCGGTGGAAGATCCTCCCACTGGGCGAGGCATATCCACCAAAAACATATCCTGACCAGGAATGGAAAAGATAATACTCCTACCAAAATAATCTATTATGGCTCTGTACACAGCGATCCAATCCATTCCAATAATGGCGTCGTAATCATGCATCTCTAAAACTAGTATGTTCATAGGTAAAATTAAGCTACTAATCTCTATACATATACCCCGATATATAAAGAAAATCAAATACCCATTCCCCAATGGTGAGTCTATGCATGTTACGGTACTATCTACCGTGTCTAATAACCCTAAGGCCCGTGCAAGGTGAGTAGCTATGAAACAGTGTGACGCCCCAGTATCAAATAAGACTCGACCCATAGTGTCATGGATAAGAAAAGTACCCTCTATCGCGGGCGGTGCCTGAGGTGTTGCGTCCTAATGGATGTTATAGACACATCCATACTACAATTTCCCCCACTGAACGAGGGCTCCTGGGCTGGCTGGCAGGGCTGGCATCTGAGTTGGTGCTGGGAGGGCAGTTGGAAAGAGTGGCCTCTGTGGCTCATGACGGGCACCCTAATACTGTGGGGCCCTATCCCCCTCTAGGAAATCCTGGAACCTATGGACATTATTGCCACATCCAAAACACATGCCCCTGAAGTTTCCTCCCCTCTATCCCTGCTGACCACGGCCCTGTTAGTCGTTACCACCCCGCCACTGGCCCTGTTGAAAACACTGTTGGCCCTGATGGCCCTGCTGCTGACGGTGTTGGCTCTGTTGGCCGTGCTGACTAGACTAGCCTTTCCTTAATCCACTAAATCCCTTCCTGGAATCACTGAGTCGAAATCGATGGGCAGGGACCCCCTGATGGGAATTCTGCTCACTGTGACGAGTCTGCCCTTGGGCTGTTGGTGCCCCACCAGTACTACTGTCCCCTGTTCGGCCCTACTGGATGGATTCCCCTGCTAGTTTGCTTCCCTACTAATGGAAGCGGTGATCTTGGCAGTGCAACAGAGCGACATTGATTATGTCAGTGTAAGCACCCAATGATATATTACCTATGAGGTGCTGATGAATCCTCTAGGCTAATCCATATAAAAATAACAATATCTTCTTCTCCTTAGTGGGTACCTCATCTGTCACTATAGTGAGAAGTCTCGTGAACTCCTCCTTAAACTCAACAACAGTCATACTCTCCTTCTTTAGATTTAGTAACCTCCACCTCATCTCAGTCTTCACGATGGATGGGAAATATTTTGCGATCAAATCACACCCAAAATGACTGAATCGACATGCTGCCCCTCTTCTCTAAGGTGGTGGTGGACTCCCACCTCTGGAAAGTGCCCCCCACTAGCTTAAATGAAGCCAGTAACTATTTCTACACGTCAGTGCACTCATACATGTGCAGATTCCTCTGGATATCTTTCTTCTATTGGCTAGTGATCACGATGTCCGAACTACCCGAGAACTCCGGGGGAAGTGCCTTCTGAAATGCATCCCTGGCCCTCTCCCATGCAATGAGAAGCTGTGCTGGCACTGGCTCTACTGCTTGAACCTGGGGTGGAGCCTATTGTACCACCGCTAATGAGGCATTCACCGTCTGAGCAACAATGGCAGCTACTTCCATTGCATATATTATTCCCTGAGTCGGAGTTGCTCGCTGCTCTAGTTGGGCATTCCTATCTCGTGGTGCTTGTCTCAGAGGCATCTGAAATCATAAGGAAGTTTATTAGTCTACAGTTATCATTAAATCTCAAATATCTGAAGTCTTAAGCGTAAATACAAGAATACAAAAATCCTAAAAATAGGGCTTTATATCAAAGACGCTAAGCTGAAAGCGAAATAAGTCGTCCATATCCTAAAGGACACTAGAATCTGATGATATGATACCTCTAGTAACACTCCGCCTAATTAAATACCAGGTGATCAGTCCTTTATTAAATTAAAAATCAAGGTGAACACTGTGGTTCATTCTTAGCCTCACTATCGAAAATAATTTTCTATTTTAGTCGCCCTAATTAATTAAGCTAAGTGTCAAAATAATTTAAATGATTTTATTTATTAAATTCCGTTGCAAAAACCCTTTTAAGCATAAACTAATTTATGAATAAAAAATGCTAAGGATATCAATCATTCAAAAGAAACATACTAACTAGATTAATCAAACCAAGTCAATATCCATAAGTATGATCAACATGACATGAAATAACTCCCAAATGAGTACTGAATACGGAAAACAAAAATAAATAAAAAAATCTCTAATAAATCCAAACGGAATAGGAAATCAGGCGACACATGCCCTAGCTATGAAGAACTAAATCAAGAGTTGAATCAAGGAAGAGTTCGTCTACTGTAAGGGCCTACAACTCCCACCTAAGCTACAGTACGTCCAATCCAAAGATCCAACGCCTAACGCCACTATGGCTGGGTACCTATAATATATACATATATATACAAGAGAGAAAATGACAGGAAATGGGTAAGAGGCCGAGTGTAAAATAGTTTAGCAAGTATTTAAAATGCTTACTGGCTAATATAACAACCATGTTAGTACGCAACACTCTCTTGAGAATTCTCACCTCTCATCTAGTGTGCACGCCTACCGTACTACTAAAATGCCTCATAAGTTTATCTAATTCATCTCCCATAAATTCTATTTTGATAAGTCACCAGCCAATAATTTGAGTTTAGAGATCAGTTTCTTAATGATTACTTATGTCAATTATGTATTTCTTAATACTGTTGTAAAGTTTTTGAACACTTACTACAATTTTGGAGCATTTATTCAATATTTATCTATTTATACGCACAGTAGAAGAATTTCATATATACCTATATATATATATATATATATATATATATTAATCACTCATATAATATATATACTATCGACACCACACATAAAATCTATGGTGCTGGCATACTCTGCTATCAAGTCCCCGTATCTCTCATTCCAAGAGAAATACTAGTTCGGAATCACTCTCAAACTGTATTAACACAATACACACAAAAATGGAGACGAAGCATAGTTCCAAGTCACTAAGAGGTTAGCACATACCCCTTACGTCTCCTATGACCGTCTGACTATCATTCTCAGACTGCCTGTACCAAGGAATCCTATGTTCTAGGCTACAAGTCAATATTCCCCATAAAGGTCCCATGGAGATAAGACTGTCCCGGCGCGACAACCTCTGTGATAGCGCGGGTATGTTATATATATATATATATATATATATATAAAATAAATGAACAAAATCACTCGATCATATATAAATATTCACATTTTCAATCAAGTTCACCCATGATAACATTATTAACCGTATGTAGTATAATTTACCCAATTCTTACGCATAAAGAACTCATCTCTTTTTATTCTCCATTTTAATCATTTCATAATTAATTCTCGCCCCTCTAAGTATTATCTCCTCCTAATGGTAAATTCAGTAGGTAGACCCTCACCAACATACTGGTCTAAGTCCTTCATGCATCTCTCAATTCCTTAATTAACGTACGCACATTTTCTAATATGTGCTATACCCCCATTATCCCACGGTTACATCCCGTATAACATTATATTCAACGGAACCTACTTAGACCCTACTGGTCCTCTTCATGACCTATTATTCTCTTTCCATAAAACCATTACAATTCATGGGTAATGCTCTACATGTGACAAGATTTCCAGATTTCATGAATTACTCCTAAAACATGCGATTTAAATCTTCCAAATTATACAATTCTTCAATAAGAACATGTATTCTTACTACTATTCTAACATGGGTGAAATATCAACTAGGAAATAACAAGATAGATACTTGTATGGGAATCGAAGGTCTGATTTGTTGGTGACGAAGGTATGGTTGCGTTCCTCGTCTTACGATATATGCTCCGGTGGTGTTATTCTTGAAAAAGGTGTTACGATTTGTGATCAAGTCTTAAAGAGCTCTCTTCCTTTCTTCTCTAATGACCATTCTATGTTTCTGTGACTGATAACCCAAAAAGCTTAACTCTAATATCTGATATAACTTAGGGAAATTCGTGGGTTTAATTACTAAAAAATAAAATGACTCTAATACTCTCCCGGGATGCCAGTTAGGCCTAAAATAGTCCTGAGATCCAAACTAAACCCCCGGGTACACTTTTCTTACTATCTCGACCCTTCCGGACACGTTGACGCATTCAAAATGACCATACGGGTGACTTATGATTTATTCACTTTTTATAGTAATAATTTAGTCCCGACACGACACAGGCGCATCCCGACTTAATTTTCCTAATTGTCATATTATTCTCTCATGATAATTTTTTTATAAATACAATTCGATAAATTAGTTTACTCAACACGTAATATTCAACAAATTTCCAATAATTACTAACTCTCATCACGCTAGTAAATATTTATAATACATTTTTGGATTAATATTAAATTTAATTTAATAAATTCCTAATTTAAAAGCCATAAAAATACGGGGTATTACAGCATATACCAGACTTTGTTATTGTCTACTATTTCTCTAGTGGTTGCCAAACCCATTTTTCAAGGAATTCAGTGTAGGTTAATTATCTGGCATCTTCATGCTTGACATTTGTAGCCATCCATTCTATGAACATAGTCTTCTCTACATCTATTCTATTAATGACTATATCTAAATGGCCCAAGTCTCTGAAAGTCACGATTTGCTCCCCAGGTAAATAAAAGGTAAGACTTTCTACACCAACACTCTGATACTCTATGTCAAACTGATATATCCTCCAACACGCTTCACATGCAGATAAATAACGATAATCCAAAAATGGTTTTATTTCATTAATCTCCCAGGCCTCTTCTTCTTGTTGGGGTCTCCTCTAATACTATTCTTGTTCTATCAAGGACTTAATTGATATACTTAAATAGGTATCTAATTGACCTTGACTTGTCGCATCATTCTACATTTATATGAGATTGATATTTGACAACTAAGTCAACATTATGAGGAATAAAAAATCTATTATCAAGCTTTACATCCATTTTCTCAACATATCTACCATCATCTCTTCGTCTATATACGGGAAAGACATTTTTATCTATTGTTGTTTGATTTTAAAATCTTTTTGGAAAGTTTTTAGAGAAACTTCCCCTTGACATACATGGTGACTTTATGTTGTCATTACCACAAGGCCTGTGAATCATAAAATGGGAAACATCTGCGTAGACGATGGGATCATTTGTACAATCAGGAATTTCAGCAGAGATGATTTTGTCAATCTCGATATGGGTTAGTTATTTATCATCTGCTTCATTTTAACCAAAATTTAGACAACTTCATGGTCTAATTTTGATGAATTTGTGTCCCCGTATAATGACATGATTCGGTTGTTTAACTCATTGTCGATATCGTATATATATATATATATATATATATATATATATATATATATATATATATATATATATATATATATATATATATATAGCTATGAAAATTTCAGTCTTTGTCCTGTAACAGGTAGTAATGAACTGATCTTGTGATTATTTTTACCATTAATATAATGAACATGTGGTGCTCCTCCATTTATTATATGATTGTCTATAGTGAAACCAGTAGAGGTAAATGTAAACATTGAGTTACCTTCTTTAATATTACCTTTAAACCTCGAGATTCTGCATCGGTTTCCAGATGTTAGCAAATCATTTAAAATTCGAGGTGGATCCTTCAACAGGGGAAGTTTCACTTCTCCTTCTTGGCATCACAATGAAAAGTTAGGATCACTTGGTTTTCAATACTTTCCATTCCTCTCTTCATATAAAGGATTGCTGAATAATTTGGGCAAGTGTGACTTAGCCCTCCAAAATTCCATGGTTGAAAATACTTCCATATACGATGGGAGACATTATTAATTACTCGTAACGTAGTTAAATATCGGTTATTCTGCTTAGCAAAATTATTTACATAAAGAGTTTAAATGAAAGGCTTACTGTTTAAAAACACATATGATCACCTATGTAACTCACTTGAATCTTTTGTGGAGGCCGTATAATCAATGTATAGAATTTTTGGTTCTTAAATTAGTTGTGCTTATGATCAATATCAATATATCAATCATAAATAAATATTTTTATTTATTCATTGTAATAATATTATTTTATATGTATTATTGCATAACTTGTGGTTTGAAAAACGTTTATGGCGTAAAGCATGTTTCTAAAGTATGAAATGGTATAGCCACAATAGTTATTATTAGTCACTGCAGTAGAAAATGTATGATCAACATGGGTTACGATAATGTAATTTCCATCTTCTTGAATAATAGAACGGGATGTAATATCGATTCTTTTTTATGGGTTCATATTCTCCCTCTTCGTAAATATGTGATTGTCTGGATAATTATTCTCAACTAAGGAGTCGACCACCATGGGTTGGGGAAGAGTATTAAATATTTGTCGTCCTTTTCCATGATGTAAATGTTGTGATTGATTAGAGAGTTGAGCAATCCTCTCTACTCAAATGACTCTACGTTGTAATATAATAATTCTATCTCTTGTTTATTGGCCCATCTGTATAGGTAACAATAGGAATATTTAAAATTTTAAAGATAGGAAGGAAAACACCAAATATTCGCAATGGAAAATGTATATTATTCAATATATATGAAAATGATCGAGGATTTTACACTGTGAAAAATGTCTAATTGTTCTAAAATACTCTTGTCATATTAAATGAATCAAATTTGAACTATAATTATACTAAAATAATATCCTAAATAATTTAACGGTAACTAATGTCTATAAGATATTAATCAGAATATAATTATTAAAGAAATTCATGGACTTTTGTGGTAAATAATAACTATAGAATAGAAATTAAAATATAGATGTAAAAGTAACAACATACACATTTATAAATATCATCAACCTATAAAAATTAAAAATAATAACATGATGGTAGCAAAAGAATATAAAATAAGACATAAAAAGTTCATGAATAAAATAACTAAAGAATGCAGCCTAAAACACTAATCCTTATTGTATTATAATTCAAATACATTGTTGATGCAAAAAACTGGACCGAATCCCATTTTTATGATCACAGATATATAGATAAAAGTAATCCAATCAAGCACATGAGAGAAAAAGCCTACGTCCACTATTATTTTATTCCCAGGGGTTTACAGCACAATGTGGTGTAGAGAGAGAAAAAGGTGTGGATCTTGTGTATGGTGTCTCTCAATTGTTTTTCCCCCTCGCCCTTCCCATTGGCTAAGGGAATAAATGTATTTATAGTGATGGGAGATAAAGAGATACAATGTCTTTATGCATTCAGACATTTATGTCTGCATACAATGAATCTAATTATTGGCCTTCTATGATGGTTGGTCTTCCTTGAATTGCTTGGTATGCTATGTGTTGTCATGCATTAATACAGTATAAATGTACATTAAGGCTCATTAAATGCGTTGTCATCTTCATTAATGCACATTAAATGCATAGTTATCGTTTGATCTTCCTGGTTGGTATGCCGACCAACTCTCCTAGGGTGCCGATTATCTCTCCTCGGGTGAGGACCAACTCTCCTCGGGTGTCGACTAACTCTCCTCGGGTACTGACCAACTCTTCTCGGGTGTCGATCAACTCTCCTCGGGTGCTGAATATTGCCACATAGGATGACATGTGTCCTTTTCTGATTGGCCCTCGTAGATGGAGAATTTTTGCGTCAACAAAAGCCCCCAATGCTCCATGCTCGATGGTTTACTAAAAGGATGGCATATTTATTCTGCAGTGTTGCTCGGTGCTCGTGAAATTCTGATCTACTTTCTTGATTTGTTCAACATAAAGTGCACTATCTTCTGGATGACATATGATGCAAGTTGATCGATGGTTGCCAATACCTCTTTTGAGGAACTCCGTTCGTGTGCTATGTATCACCCCTAGGAATTTGGATGCAGCCATGCCATAGTATGCAGCTTGTAGCTTCTCATAATCTTCAAGTATGTTGATTAGTTTTCTAGCCGACCAACTTCCTCCTGTGCCGAGTAACTGAGTGCTAACTTCACTTGCTTGATTTTTCTGATTTATGCTCCTCTAAATACTTTGTCGAGTAACATTCTAGCTTTTGAACCCAATTCTTCAATGTACCAAGCGAGTGGCGGACTTTGACACATTTTCATACATCTTCTTCTTCATTATTGGTTGGGACAGTAGTAGTAAAGATCTCAGTTCTATAGATGCTGAATTTGACTCCTGAACTTCAATAGCATGTTCATAATAACTCCTGAATATTCCTCCTGAATTTCTGAATACACCTTCTGAACTTCTGAATACGCCTCCTGAACTTCAATATACCTCCTGAACTTCAATATCAAAACTAATTCTCGAGCAAGAAAAACAACTTCTGAATGATAATTAGTCGGGGCCCCGACTATGTAAGTTTGTGGAGTAGAATTTGGTGCTCGACTGTATGATGTTATGAGAATGTGCCACCGAATGAATAACTAAGTCTATAATAGAAGCCCCCAAGTATGGAATATAAACTTTGAATGTTTTCTTTGTTGTTTACTGATGAATATACATATGTAGAAAGACAAATTATCCTGTTTTGAATAAATAATGAAACTTGCTCCACCTGTTGTATAATTATAGTGACTCGTCACTCTTTGGGCCTAAGCAATGAAACAACTTTCATCCCATGATCCTTCTTTGTTTAACCAACTGTTCCCGACCAACCGTAGTTGGTGGATTTTTATTCCCTACCAACGTAGTTGATGGATTTTTATTCCCGACCAACCGTAGTTGGTGGATTTTATTCCCGACCAACCGTAGTTGGTGGATTTTTATTCCCGACCAACCAGAGTTGGTGGATTTTTGATAATAAATGCTGGAGACTTTCTCGGAGCTGACCAACAGATTGTTGGGAATAAGATATAATAAATGCTGGAAACCTCCTCGGAGCTAACCAACAGATTGTTGGGAATAAGATAATATAAATACTGGAGATCTCCTCGGAGCTGAATATATATAGAGAGAAGAAATTTTCCGAGCTCCATGCCCAACCAACTATGCGTTGGGGGTGAAATATAATAAATGTTGTAGTTCTCCCTCGGCGCTGAATATTATAATAAGTATTTCGCCGGAGTTGACTCTTGTACCTGTAAAATTTAATAACTTGCTCTACCATATGTGTAGGCTGAATTGATTAGTTATTATGAGAATAATCTATTCAATATAATGAATATATGATAGGTATATGCTTGAGAAACAAAAATATTAATTTCAAAAAATGAAATAATATATGTTGGCTGATATGTCAAGGCAAAATTGTCTGATGTCGGGCAATACTAGTTTCCATAGGTTTACAAGAGCTTTCATCGGGATTGAATCTTGTCCCTATGAAATTTTAATAAGCTGCCCGAGCACCTGTTGAGACTAGATCAAATAATTATTGTCATGAGAATAATTATTCAGCCAAATAATATGTGATGCGTATCAGCATAAAATAATAAAAATTTCAAAATATGAAATAATATTTTTATGCCACACGTGTATTTCGTGAGCAAATTTTGATAAAAATGCTAAGCATTTTAATTTTAAGTAAAAGACCAGATGTACGTTGATTTTTTAGAAATTATTTATCACTCTAGGAATTATTTGAAATTTAGTAAATGCTCAAATATAATTTTTTGGTCTTGAAATATTTTTTACATAAAGTTTCTATGAATTAATAAATCAGAAAATAACCAAGTATGCATTTTAATTTTTCTCCATGAAAATTTTCCATTGGGAGTTTCATGTAAAGGATAAGGATAAGAATAAACGGATAGTCTTGTCCTTTGGCATCAAAGTAGTGATTTTGTCAAAATCAAAAAGAGAGAACCAAAGGAATCGTCAATTTTCAATTCTTGTATTAGCTTTCTACTGCCTCCGACCAAGGTTGAGATGTTGCCGACCAATAATTGGTACATCCCACTACAAATAGATGTAGCCAATCAATGAATGGGAGCTCGGGAACTCCTCAAAATGCATAATACCCATCACCGATCATAATGAAATGCCTCCAACCAACATTTGATTCTTCCGACTAGCTATATATAGTGGACCAACACAATTGGTGCCGGTGATGTTTATTGTTGTAGTATTGGTTGTCGACCTGCTCTCCAACAATCATTCGTCCATACTTGAAATTATGAGGTGCCCCAACCTGTGATATATTTGCTGACCAGCGTTGTAAATGCCAACCAGTACTGAAATCAGTTTCAGGTGTCACCGACCATGAAAATTTGACACTGACCAGAAAATTTTTGTGACGACCATGAGCTACCTTTTACAACCGACCTATGCTAGAAGTTTTTCAACCGTTCTTTTTTTATGATTGGAATTGGTAAACTGAAATTCGGTGGAGGATTGTTGCCGACTTGATGCTGACTAAGTGTATGAGAACTGTCGAGTAGAAATAGATGCTACCGACCAACAAATAGTGAGTCGTGGAATATAATAATTGTTGCAGATCTCTTTGAAGCTAAATATATGATAATAAATATTTTTCCAAGCTCCATGCTAAGATGAATATAGAATGGATATAGATTTTCCAGAAGTCAGTACTGAATCTTGTACCTGTAAAAATTAATAACTTGCTCGAACA
This sequence comes from Sambucus nigra, assembly GCA_949130495.1. Taxonomy (NCBI): domain Eukaryota; kingdom Viridiplantae; phylum Streptophyta; class Magnoliopsida; order Dipsacales; family Adoxaceae; genus Sambucus; species Sambucus nigra. Next base: position 96,147,457 of record OX422220.1, read on the forward strand.
TCTGCAAAGGCTAAATCAAATAGTCATTATCATGAGAATAATTGTTCATCCAAACAATGTATGATATGTATTAGCTCACACATAAGGCAATAAAAATTTCAAAATATGAAACAATATATTTTGCGCCAAATGTGTGTTAAAAGAGCATCCTTTTATCAAATATGTACCAAATGTAAGGCATAAAGTTTAATCTAGATTTTTTTGTAAAATTATTTAAACTCTAACAACTAATCAGATATGAGTTGATGTTTGAAAATACATTTTCTCGTGAAGTTGTGAGTATAAGATTACTCTAAAAACCAAAAAATTTTAACACCAAAAATTTTGTTTTAATAAAGGCAAAATAGGTTGGTGTAAGAAACCAAAATCTTTTAATAGGAGAGCTTGAATTTTGATAAAGTGGAAATAGGGTGTGGCTAAGCATTAATCAGCAAATGCGTATTTTAATAGGTCAAAGAAAGTTTATCCCTATTCAATCTTTTGCTTCTAACCAAGGATGACGGTCGAGGAACCTTGGTTCTATACTTGAGCCGACCAATAATCGGTGATCGAGAAACCCAATCTAGTGTTGTAAACAAGTCGCCGACCAATAAAGAGTGGATTAGGAACTTTTCAGGATGTTCAATAACTGTTGTCGATCAAGTATAGGAGGTTCCGACTAGAAAATTTTTCTCTTCGATCAGTAAATAGGTTCGCCGACCAACATTAGATGATGCATACCACCATAAGATGTCGCTGACCAAGAAGTCAGTGGTCTCTGACTAGTATCAAATGCATCCGAACAGTAGTAGGTGCAGACCAATAATCGAGGACCACCCGATCTGCTTTGTTCATCGTACAAGAATTGCCGACCAACGATAACACATAGTTCATGGTGTCGACAAACAACAACCTTTGATATCGAAATTCATATTGCCCACCAACAACAACAACACTCGCTGTCGTAATTTACGTCGTTGACCAGCAATCGGGTTAACCCTTACATGAATTTTTAATTTGAGAGGACTCTGATTTGCCTTTGACCTTCAGTCTTGCCGCTGACCTATGTTGAAAGTCATATCACAATTGTTGACGGCCCATAAAAGGTTGTATCATGGGTGATCCAAAGATGTTGTTTTGGGGTCTTCAAACCTTGATGTCGACCAACCCGGAGTAACAGAGTACCAAATCGCTGTAATTTGGGAAAATTCCCCGGACTTGGCGATGTTGCTAATCAAGAATTGATTTTGCCGACCAGTGAGACGCCGACAACTATCTGAATACCATAATTTTCTTCTCCGACCTGTGTGACGATCGTTGTTGCAAAGAGGTTGATTGATTTTTTATTTTTTACAAGAGTGCATAGCCTTGAAGACTTATACCAAAATTATAATTCTGAAATATACTATTTTGCAGATTACAAAATAAAAATTAATCCAACAGTTTTGTGATCATAAAATCATGGTTGAAACATTGGGTCCATGTATAACAATTGATTGAATCAAAAGATATATATATATAACATATAATATATTATGAGAAAAAATGGAGAAAACATAGCATGTGATGATGATCTTCATCTCTTGTGATAAAAAGAATTCCCGTAGCCATAAAATTGAGGTGGTTCATTCATAATCAGGAGAGGGAAAATGAATCTTGACTTTTCGTATTCTATGATTACGAAAATTAGAGATCTTCCAAAATTTATCTCAAAATCAGCTATGGAAACTATCAAATCTTATCATCGTCATATATACTGGTAGATGCAAATCATTCTAAATGTTTATTACATGATATGAAATTTAAAATTGAGAATCAATCTAAAAGTTATGATTTATGAAATCCACCATTTTACAGATTTCACAATAAGAATTAATTTAACAGTTATGATTTTAAAATCATGATATGCAATATTTTGCAAATTTCATAAATAAAAATTGGATAATTAATTTATGTATATAAACATAAAAACCATGACTAAATTAAAAGATGTATGTAAAATTTATTATACGTAGAGAAAATAAAAACTTAGCTTTTGATGGAGAACAATGCTTGTAACACGTTCCCACAGTTGGCGCCAATCTATTGATGCAAAAAACTGGACCGAATCCCATTTTTATGATCACAGATAAATAGATAAAAGAAATCCAATCAAGCACATGAGAGACAAATATTTTTAAAGTGGTTCGGCTATAAGAAAAAGCCTACGTTCACTGTTATTTTATTCCCAGGGGTTTATAATAGCACAATGTGTGTAGAGAGAGAAAAAGATGTGGATCTTGTGTATGGTGTCTCTCAATTATTTTTCCCCCTCGTCTTTCCCTTTGGCTAAGGGAATACATGAATTTATAGTGATGGGAGATAAAGAGATACAATGTCTTTATACATTCAGACATTTATGTCTACATGCAATGAATCTAATTGTTGGCCTTCTATGATGGTTGGTCTTCCTTGAATTGCTTGGTATGCTATGTGTTGTCATGCATTAATACAATATAAATGTACATTAAGGCTCATTAAATGCGTTGTCATCTTCATTAATGCACATTAAATGCATAGTTATCCTTTTTCTCTCTCTACACCACATTGTTCTATTGTAAACCTCTGGGAATAAAATAACAGTGGACGTAGGCTTTTTCTTATAGCCGAACCACTTTAAAAATCTTTGTCTCTCATGTGCTTGATTGGATTGCTTTTATCTATTTATTTGTGATCATAAAAATGGGATTCGGTCCAATTTTTTGCATTAACATACATATACCAAATATCTTACTATAATATTTGAATAACTCAAAAGGTGAAATTATTGCATACCTATGCAAATTGACAACTCGATGAAAATGCAACCTATAGTGGTTAGATAATGAAAAATATTAAATGGGAAGATAATTGGCGTGACCACAAATGTGTCTAGTATGCGTGCTATTTAGGCTCAAGTGCAAGCCTGTCACTAAAGTAATAATCCAATAAGTCAGGTATCGATCATCAGGAAAACAGGACGAACGGAGTCGTAACGACGTTGGAAAGACGAGGGTAACCTAACTTTGACTCTAAGAAGAAGGAAAAGGTAATTTGGATTGTGAAATAACTACAACTAGATGCAAATATGAAAATGAGTAACTAATGAAACTATGAATAAATGAAATGCAATTACTCTAATTAACTAAAGAACTAATGACGATTTGACTAAAACTTTAACTATGAAATGAGAAGGATAGGTCGGGTTACAATCCCCCACATCTTAGTAATTCACTTCATAGGATACTAGATTCAGAATTAAAACTTTAAATAAACCCGGTCTTTAGTTCTCCTAAGTATTACATATATGAGGGATCGTAGCCCACACATTATGTAAGAAAAGGATGAATTAAAGCAGTATCACATTAACCAATACTCGCGTTGCTTTCTTAAGTATCCCGGTTACCTAGGGCAAACGAGATCAAAAGTCTACAATGGTTGTACTAGTTATACGATACAATTCACTTAAGATTTTGATTCAAAGTTCTATTTCCACTATCATGAATTACATCGGGTGGGGTTCATGCACCCTAACCCTTGAAAACTTAGCCGGGAATATTAAAACTAGAAGAAAACATGTTTTGAATGAAAGAAAACATTTTAATTACAAACTTATGATAAAGAAGAATGAAATTACTAACTAATGAATTAACTACTGCAATAATGAAGGTGAGAATTGGAACAAATTTACTTGAATTTCAGAACTGGAATCAAAGCTATATAAAACTAGGGCTTCTTGTTGTTCTCTTATCTAAACTAATAACAAAGCTTCTCTAAACGAATTCAAAGCCTTCTTAACGTCTGGGAGGTGTTTTAAATTTATACTCTACGAATTTCTAAGAGTTTCAACCATACAATACTCTTATTTTACAAGTGGATAAATCCAAATTTTTGATACCCAAACTGATCCTGTTAAGGTGATTCGGTTCGGTTTGCTTTTGACAAAGATTTTTGTATGCACTGGTTCGGTTCGTTTATTTCCTCTTCAGTTCAGTTCCATCATTTTGTACTTCACAGGAAGTTTTCCCAGGATAGGATTGGTTAATTTTTTCCAGCCCTGTGGTTTGGTTCGATCTTATAAGGAAATTTTTCCTACCTTGTAGTTTTGAAAACTTGTAACTTTTTATCCGAAACTCGGATTAGGATGCCGATTCTTCCTTTCGATTTTCTCCTTCCTTGTGTGCACTGAATACCTACAAAATAGATGGGAGATACACGAAACTTGGTGTACTTATTAGAAAATGTCAATAGCAACGATATGTGATAAATCCACTCGAATTACACTTTGCGGAGTGATAAAAGCCTCTAAATGGGAAGAATTTATGCCTAATCAAACCCCCCTAACTTAGAAGTTTGTTCGTCCCGAGTAACCTAACATAATCAAAACATGGCCCAACTCTAAAATGGGATAGAATACATCTTTTGTGGGCAAGCGATTGCATTTAGCGTATGCAACAAGACTTTAAACCCCTAGGTCACCCTAGTAGGACGAGTTGTGTCTCGTGAGGGTTTACAATGAATATACCCACAAAATTCGGCTCAAAGAAAACTCAAAATATGCAAAAATTGTATAATTCAAACTTTTCCAGAAAATAGTCATCATCAATTCATGTTCAAGAGTCTCAAATCATAGTGCGTGTGTGCGGAGCCAGAAATTTAACCTCGAATTTCCACCGATTGACCATTACGTTACTTATTCAAAAATTCATTTTGATTTCAAAATTTCACGGAATACTCTCATAAAATAATCTCTCGGAAGTGTGGCTATTTTCTCTCGGTATGCGTGATTTAAAAGAGTAAATGCATTGGAATCAAGTTCACACACACAAATCGAAAGACAAAATTTTATGGTAAATGGATCTCATCCTCGAATTACGGTTATAAGAAAATGGGAACATCATCTCTAATTCATACCTTTAATCTCTTTTAATATCTATAACAACCCTCGCTTTTGAGAGCCTATTTTATATTTATTTACTATGTGTAGTAATTAATTATAAAATGATGGGTGTTGAGTAAATATTAATTCAATATGAAAAGGTTAATATTTACTGAAATGTTGTATGATTACCCGATGAGTAGGTGAAAATATCCATGTGGTGATTTATGGTGTCATAAGATTTAAAATGACATTTTGGTTTAATATGAAACTGGAGGTAAAATGAGTTATAAAATTTCAAAATGACAATTTGGAAGGTGTAGTTAGTCCGAGTAGGTGCAAGACAGTCAAAATAAGTGCCATATTGTATTTTGGCATTTCGAGCACTTTTGACTGGTTATAGTTTAAATGTGTAGTGCGTATCATTTTATCGCGTATTAGTCATAAAAGTTGGGCTTTTTAGACTTAAGCCACGTTTTAAGTCCCCCAACACCATTTCTTTTCTTCCATTTCTACTAATTGAGCCCTAGAGAGAGAGAGAGAGAGAGAGAGAGGAAAAGAACTTTGGAGAAAAGAGAGATTGGAGATTGGATCTTGCTTGCATCTTCCTCAAATCTAATTTTTCTACACCAAGGCAAGTTATCTACTTGCTATTATATGATTTAAGGAGAATAATTAGTTGTGATAGTTATGAATTTGTTGTGTTGAATCATTTTAGGGTTTTGTTGGGTATTAATCCTTGGAAATTGATATGGATGATAAATGTGGTTGATGATGGTAGATAGGTAGATTTATGATGTGTGGGATGGAATTTAGGATCCCTTAGTAGCAATAAATGAGGTTGGTTTGGTTGAAATTTGGGTTTGGGATTAGCTTGAAGATAGGAAAAATAGGTCTAGGTCTGCAATGATCGGTCGACCGCGTCTCTCAGACCGGTCGACCGGGCCTTCAGAGGAGGGCACACTGCTTTCTTTCAAAGGCATGAAATTGAGGGCGCGATCGACCGCGGTCCCCCTACCAGTCGACAGGTTTGCCCGAAATGAACTCTCTGCTTTCTTTCAATGGCATAAAACTTGAGACGCGGTCCCCTTATCGATCGACTGGTCCCCTGTTTTCTCACCCAACTTCCTACTTTTGTTTTTAAACTTTTTTCTTCCCATAGGGATTTAGGACTCTTCTTGAATGAAGTAAACCTTGACTTTTAGAGTCCTAGTGGAGTTGGTTGGCACCCTAGTGTTGAATGGGTTTCACTTGGGGTTAAGTCCGGGGGAGGGGTTGTCTTAAGTGATGTTGAGGCATCACTTCTCTTTGTGCATCCTAATAAGTGGATGGGGGTTAAATTCCCTAACTTGGAGACTTAGGGGCTTATCAAAGTTATATGAACTTTGGGGATTTGTCGGATCATAATGATCATTTGGAGATTTAGTGGGATTTGTTGGTTGAGGAATATTAATGATAATATTCGATGGGAATTAGGTTCGTATAAAATGAACCCAATCGGTTTAAGGATAATAGATTCCACTAAAATGGACCCGAACTATGTTAATCATGATGGGTTCCAAACAAAATGAACCCGGTTGTTTAATTATGATAGGTTCGAATTAAAAAGAACCAAACACATGGATATTGAAAATGGAAATTTGGGAAAATAAATGAGATAAAATTTGGTAAATGTTAATTTACTTAAACACACCTCTCTAAATGACATCATAAGGGAAGTCCGCGCGCTTGGTGATGCCCCCTGGCTAATGAATGCAGGGTGGATATAGTCCTAGGCCATATGCGGGGTTTTTATATGTTTTTCTGTGCTGGTTAGGGGATTCTGGGTGTGGTCCTGACTTTCCCGCAGGCATATGGCCGCTTCCCGACGTTGCGTTATGATCCCAAGCTGCCTTGTTTGATAGGCCCCTGGAAGATGATGGTCATTTAGGGGCGCGCCCAGTGGGGAAACTTGGAGGGGCGGTCTTAGAATCTTTATATGTATATGAATATAACTTTTCTGCATCAAGTGGGACTTGATGGTTATATGTGCCATAAAGAGCACGGGAATGAGATTAATGAGTTATGTGCCATAAAGTGCACTTGATATTAATGGTATTCCTATTAAGGAATACAAAGGATAATGGAAACTGGATAAATGAGGAAAGGTTTTAAATTTAAGTTATTTACTTTTCTTTCTCTTATGTAAATGATATGCCATTTCATCATTTAGTTAAAACTCCTTAGATTGTAATGTAAGTTTAACATGCTAGATACATGCCATTTTATCATCCTTATCACTCATGCATAACTGTTCATTTCTATCATACTTTTTATTTCTTCTGGTGATCATATAGAACCCGGCCTTGACCGGTTTACTTTCCTTGTTGCATATATGATTGTATCTGCTCAGGTGCTCCACCGCAAGGATGCCCGTTTTGATGTTCCTGTCCCTTTGTTTTCGATGAGCTGTAAGATTTTGCGGGTTATTACAGGACATCGTATTAGCTGTTTTCTTCTTGTTATTCTAGATATGATCGGGTCTTTTTCCTCGGGCGTGTGGCCCAAACATTTGTATTTGATTAATGAATGTATTACATAAGATACTAAAGTGTTGTATGGTGTTTTTTGTAGCTGTGGACCGACAGCTTATTCGGTCCATTTGCATACATTCTTTTTAGTTGTAATATGTATATTCTTGTGGAATTACACTTGTTCATCAGATCGGGTTGTGTAAATTTAATTTTCTTAACTGCATATTTAAAATTTTACACATTTTGGCAACCCGTTTTCTGATTTATTGGGTGGTTTTCCCGTATACTCAGTTTATGTTGTTGATCCTGAGGATGATATCCATCCATGATTCGTGCCATGTTTGAGCATCGGGCTGGCCACCCCTTATCTCGAATCGCGAGTTGTCATAGATGGTATCAAAGCATCAGGTTCTAGAGTCTTTAGGATCTTTGTGGATTTGTCACGTTCTACCGTAGCTTTCTTTGATATAGAGCCTAATGTTAGGACTGTGTAGTTGTGTATGTTTACGATCTTCTGCAAGATAGATAGTTTCAAATAGTATTTTTAACTCTATTGTTTCTTCATCTCGAACGCCGCCTAGAGAGGTCGCTCAGCGAGATGTAATAGGGTGTAGAAGAGGAGGTAGATTCTCCACCGTTGCCACAAGGGATCATTAACATTACAGAGGTAGTAAACACTGTGGCTCAAATGGTTATCACCGCCAGGATCGCAGTGGTCCACATAGCTTCCAAGGACACATGATGTTCAAGCTCCTATAGGACCTTTTTTTTGTGGAAAAGGGTTTAGGAGTCCTTTCTAAAGGGCAATTCCCCGAAATTCGAGGATGGCACGGATGTTATCCAAACCAATTAATGGAAGGAGGACAGACAATGCCACCTTCGAATGATGGATTGTAGCGAGGAGAGAAATAAGTCCTTGCCACTTTTTAAGCTTGTCGGATCTGCGTTATACTGGTGGGAGATAACAACCACACCAGAGTAGAGAGACACCCTGACGATCACTGAGTTTTGGGCTTTGTTTGATCGTGAGTACGTTGCTCCCGCAGTTCTTAGGGAGATGAGAAAGAGGTTCCAGGATTTGCAGAGGTGGAGTATGAAGTGGAGTTCACCCGGTGGGCGAGTTTTATCCCGGATGAGGTGGCTCCGGAAGATAGGATGATCTCAAAGCTTACGTGAGGTCTAAACTGGAGAATTCGGCAACAATTGATGGGTAATCCAGCTTTACAAACTTTTGGTGAGGTTATGAATGTAGCATCATCCCATTGCCAGGAGCATTGGTTATATACACCGGGTAGCAAGAAGGCTACTGTCGTGGGGCAAGCAGGAAAGCTTGGAGAACATGGGATTTGAGGAGGAGCATTTCCCTCATCCCAATCTTCGGGTAGTAAGCAGAAAGAGAGGGACCCTCGACAAGGGGGTTTCATCTAAAAGACAACGTTTGGAGGGTTTATTGCGGGTGGCAATAACATTAGGCACGGTAAGGGTGCTTCACACGTGTGGGTCGGGGTGGTCATGGAGGTAAGGATCATCTGGGCCAAAGCATTTCCCAGTTTATAATTAAAGGGGGTCGAGGTCAAGAGGACATGAAGGGACGGTGCTTCCTTTATCGGGAGACGGGTCACTACAATATGAAGTGTCCTTGGTTATTTGGGGGTCAGTTGCTAGGGCTCCGCAACAGCCGCGTATTCAGTTCCCACCTTAGGTACCTAATTCGGTTTTTCCCGTGCAGCAGGGACAGTTACTGTATGGGAGAGTTTATCAAATTCAGGAGGTTATATTTCCTCCAGCTTCGTTAGCACCGCCTGCTATTAGGGTATGTTTTATTTCGAAGGTACTTGAGTTACTTGTTATTCGATGCGGGTGTTACGCGCTCATTTGTTTTATAAGCTCTTCTCAGGCTATAGATTTGATAAAATCTGCTGAGAGTATTTTTACTAGCGTTGAGTTTTCTACGAGTGATGGTTCGCTCAATTCCTTGTTTGTAAGCACATAGGGATTTATTGTGGTACTTTGTGCTTTGAGGCCGATTTACCCGTCCTTGGCATGGTCGAGTATGATGTGATTGGTATGTCTTTTCTCCACGACCGACAAAGTCGAGTAGTAGCGTATAGGAGGGGTTCCTTGTTTGGATTCCGCTTTTGCGGGACACTCCACGCGTGAACCTCGACGACGTTGGAAGGGGAGAGATGTTGTTCTTGCTTCTTTTAGTTGATTTTATTTTATTTTGTTTTACTTTATTTTTATTTTTGTTGGTTGAAACGTTTAGCCGAGAATCACGTAGAAGAGTGATTAATGGCTATTAAAGTGCGATTAGAAGCACTGTATACAGTTCTCTCCTCTAAACGATGCGAGGGAGACTGGGATGCGAAGTTGGATTTAGACTTCGGGTTATGCCTTGATAAGAAGGCTATCTAAAATGATATATATATATTGTGGGGTATATATATATAAGGCTTTATGAAAAGTGAATACTTGATTTGTAAATCTTTAGTTATTTGATTGGTAATGTATATAAGTAGAATCTTTTCGGTCCCGAACATGTGTCTTAGACCTGTATATCTTGATGACCGACAACGCGAGGTAGTAGTGTAACGGGAGGGTTCATTGTTTGGATTTCGCTTCGACGAGACGTCCCACGCACGAAACCGAGCAAATTTCAGGAGTTGAGAAAGGTCTTGGGCACTAGGGATTTACTTAGTATTAAGCGTATACGACTTAGATAGGATATAGTATAGGTAGGTAGACCTTAGGATTGTTTGGATGTAAGACCTTTAGTATGTGACTTTAGTTCAGGAGGGTTGTCGGGAGTTGACCACGAACAAATTGTGTGTTAGCTCTAAAAAGGGATTGATTCCCTAGTAACGAGAAGTAGGAGATTTCGAGAAGATTTGTTGGTTAGGCCAAAGGAGATGAGGCCTCTCGTAGTTAGAATGTTACGTTGGCAACTCAGCTTTCGAAAAGAGAAAGGTGAATTGATTTTCACTCCTGAGCTCATGTTGTTAAACTCGAGGGTGGATTCAATGGACAAGCCTCTGCCATGATGGGGAGTGATAATACTGAAGCATAGATTTGTTGTTTATGCACCTCATAAGTCTAAACTTGTGGGAAGTATTATCCCATGCTTGAATTAAAATTCATAGTGGGGTGATCGCCGTATAGGAAGGGAGATGCTACTTCCTGGGCAGAATTTAGTCTTTCGTGCGAGCAACACTTCGTTGCAAGATGTCGTAGGAGAGACAAGGGTGGTTAAGACCATGTATACAAGTTGCTGATTTAGGAAACAGAACTCTGCTCTTATGACCTTGAGGGTGGGGTGCGTTTCCATAAGAGAATTTGTGTCCCGAATGAGAAGGACTTGAGAAAGGAAAATATGGTGGAATCTCGTGGTTCTAAGTTTACGGTTCAGCCGAGTAACGACAAAATGTGTCAAGATATGTGCCGCTAATAGTAGTGGTCGGGCACGGAAAGGTTGTTGGACTGCATGGGGTACCCTTGATTTATTGTTTCTGGCTGAAATAGAATGTTCATTTCCCATTTAGGCAAGTTTCCCAGACATGGGAATCGAATTATGGTTAAGCACTTCTTATCATTTTCCACAGATGGCCAGTCCGAAAGGGTAAACCATATGTTGGGGCATATGCTCCTTATGTGCATGCTTGACTTCAAGTATAGTCTGGAACGGTGTCTCCCACTAGTCGAATTCGATTATTATAATTTATATTGATTCACTATTGGGATGGAGCCTTATAAAGCCTTGTATCGTGGGCCTTGTGGATCTCCCGCTTGTTGGTTAGAGGTGCGAGATGATAAGTCTCTCGGACCTGGACTATTCCGAGGTACTTTTTCGAAAGATCGAACTCATTAAGAATCTCATTCATATAACCAAGATTGATGAAAGAGCTAAGTCGATGCGGGGAGAAGGCATGTGGAGCTTGAGGTCGGTGGACCAAGTGTTGGTGCGAGTGTCGCCTATGTAGGGCATTAAGCATTTCGAGTAGAAGGAAAACTTGCACCACGTTATGCTTGACCTTTCCTATATAGGTTAAGGTGGGTCCGGTAACCTATTAACTTGCTTTACCGAAGCACTTGCAGCAAATTCATGACGTGTTCCATATGTCCTCTGTAAAGTAGTACAAGATATGTGAGGGTGCCTTTAGGCACATTTCTTTCGAAGATTTTGGGATGCAACTTGCTGTTCCTCATGAGGAGTAGTTGGTTGCAAATTTAGAGCGTTGAGACATACGATTGAGATCGCCGGTAGTATCTTGGTTAGGGTGTAATGTAATCACCATAGTGTCGAGGAGTCGACTTGTGATCGCGGGGATGACATGCGGGAATAGTATCCGCATTTCTTCTTGCGAGGTATGCCTGAATTTTGGGGGCAAAATTCCCTCATAAGGGGGGGAGTATGTAACAACCCTCGCTTTTGAGAGCCTATTTTATATTTATTTACTATGTGTAGTAATTAATTATAAAATGATGGATGTTGAGTAAATATTAATTCAATATGAAAAGGTTAATATTTACTGAAATGTTGTATGATTACCCGATGAGTAGGTGAAAATATCCATGTGGTGATTTATGGTGTCATAAGATTTAAAATGACATTTTGGTTTAATATGAAACTGGAGGTAAAATGAGTTATAAAATTTCAAAATGACAATTTGGAAGGTGTAGTTAGTCCCGGTAGGTGCGAGACAGTCAAAATAAGTGCCATGTTGTATTTTGGCATTTCAGGCACTTTTGACTGGTTATAGTTTAAATGTGTAGTGCGCATCATTTTATCGCGTATTAGTCATTAAAGTTGGCCTTTTTAGACTTAAGCCACGTTTTAAGCCCCCAAACCCATTTCTTTTCTTCCATTTCTACTAATTGAGCCCTAGAGAGAGAGAGAGAGAGAGAGAGAGAGAGGAAAAGAACTTTGGAGAAAAGAGAGATTGGAGCTTGGATCTTGCTTGCATCTTCCTCAAATCTGATTTTTCTACACCAAGGCAAGTTATCTACTTGCTATTATATGATTTAAGGAGAATAATTAGTTGTGATAGTTATGAATTTGTTGTGTTGAATCATTTTAGGGTTTTGTTAGATTTTTGGGTATTAATCCTTGGAAATTGAAACGGATGATAAATGTGGTTGATGATGGTAGATAGGTAGATTTATGATGTGTGGGATGGAATTTAGGATCCCTTAGTAGCAATAAATGAGGCTGGTTTTGTTGAAATTTGGCTTTGGGATTAGCTTGAAGATAGGAAAAATAGGTTTAGGTCTGCAATGACCGGTCGACCGCGTCTCTCAGACCGGTCGACCGGGCCTTCAGAGGAGGGCACACTGATTTCTTTCAAAGGCATGAAATTGAGGGCGCGGTCGACCGCGGTCCCCTTACCAGTCGACCGGTTCGCCCGAAATGAACTCTCTGCTTTCTTTTAATGGCATAAAACTTGAGACGCGGTCGACCGCGGTCCCCTTATCGGTCGACCGGTCCCCTGTTTTCTCACCCAACTTCCTACTTTTGTTTTTAAACTCTTTTCTTCCCATAGGGATTTAGGACTCTTCTTGAATGAAGTAAACCTTGACTTTTAGAGTCCTAGTGGAGTTGGTTGGCACCCTAGTGTTGAATGGGTTTCACTTGGGGTTAAGTCCGGGGGAGGGGTTGTCTTAAGTGATGTTGAGGCATCACTTCTCTTTGTACATCCTAATAAGTGGATGGGGGTTAAATGCCCTAACTTGGAGACTTAGGGGCTTATCAAAGTTATATGAACTTTGGGGATTTGTCGGATCATAATGGTCATTTGGAGATTTAGTTGGAACTTGTAGGTTGAGTAATATTAATGATAATGTTCGATGGGAATTAGGTTCGCATAAAATGAACCCAATCGGTTTAAGGATAATAGATTCCACTAAAATGGACCCGAACTATGTTAATCATGATGGGTTCCAAACAAAATGAACCCGGTTGTTTAATTATGATAGGTTCGAATTAAAAAGAACCAAACACATGGATATTGAAAATGGAAATTTGGGAAAATAAATGAGATAAAATTTGGTAAATGTTAATTTACTTAAACACACCTCTCTAAATGACATCATAAGGGAAGTCCGCGCGCTTGGTGATGCCCCCTGGCTAATGAATGCAGGGTGGATATAGTCCTAGGCCATATGCGGGGTTTTTATATGTTTTTCTGTGCTGGTTAGGGGATTCCGGGTGTGGTCCTGACTTTCCCGCAGGCATATGGCCGCTTCCCAACGTTGCGTTATGATCCCAGGCTGCCTTGTTTGATAGGCCCCTGGAAGATGATGGTCATTTAAGGGCGCGCCCAGTGGGGAAACTTGGAGGGGCGGTCTTAGAATCTTTATATGTATATGAATATAACTTTTCTACATCAAGTGGGACTTGATGGTTATATGTTCCATAAAGAGCACGGGAATGAGATTAATGAGTTATGTGCCATAAAGTGCACTTGATATTAATGGTATTCCTATTAAGGAATACAAAGGATAATGGAAACTGGATAAATGAGGAAAGGTTTTAAATTTAAGTTATTTACTTTTCTTTCTCTTATGTAAATGATATGCCATTTCATCATTTAGTTAAAACTCCTTAGATTGTAATGTAAGTTTAACATGCTAGATACATGCCATTTTATCATCCTTATCACTCATGCATAACTGTTCATTTCTATCATACTTTTTATTTCTTCTAGTGATCATATAGAACCCGGCCCTGACCGGTTTACTTTCCTTGTTGCATATATGATTGTATCTGCTCAGGTGCTCCACCGCAAGGACGCACATTTTGATGTTCCTATCCCTTTGTTTTCGACGAGCTGTAAGATTTTGCGGGTTATTACAGGACATCGTATTAGCCGTTTTCTTCTTGTTATTCTAGATATGATCGGGTCTTTTTCCTCGGGCGTGTGGCCCAAACATTTGTATTTGATTAATGAATGTATTACATAAGATACTAAAGTGTTGTATGGTGTTTTTTGTAGCTGTGGACCGACAGATTATTCGGTCCATTTGCATACATTCGTTTTAGTTGTAATATGTATATTCTTGTGGAATTACACTTGTTCATCAGATCGGGTTGTGTAAATTTAATTTTCTTAACTGTATATTTAAAATTTTACACATTTTGGCAACCCGTTTTCTGATTTATTGGGTGATTTTCCCGTATACTCAGTTTATGTTGTTGATCCTGAGGATGATATCCATCCATGATTCCTGCCACGTTTGAGTATCGGGCTGGCCACCACTTATCTCGGATCACGGGTTGTCACAATATCTTGTTGTGTTTTAGCTTTCCACGCGGTAGCCAATTTCGTAAATTGGACTCTGTTAGGACTTTTTCGGGTTAAAGGTGTATTGGGAATGGTAAGGAAATTTGGAATTGGAAAATTTATGATGTCCATTTGTGCTTTTCTAGGTTTTTCCTCATTTTTTCTTCTTTCTCTCTCTCTCTCTCTCTCTCTCTCTTATATATATATATATATATATATATATATATATATATATATTCTTCTATTTTTGACTTGCTATTTTTGTTGAGTATATCTATTCTTTTCTTGCCCCTTTTTATCCACTTTTCGGACTTAATTTCTGGGGTTATTATCTTTCAGAATTCCAGGCCAATTAGGGTTTTTCGGGTTTTCAACGAAAGGAAAAAATTTATTCGGTTCAATTTTGGTTTAGAAAAGGGATAATTTTTCACTACTTTTTCTGTCCAGTAATTTTGGGAAAAGAAACAGGGGCCTACTTCATTTTCCGAAATACTAATTTCGTTACCATATGTGTCTCGAGATTAATTTAGTTTAGAGATCTATTTAGCACGTTTTTCAAGGCACTATCACACACATTTCCCATAATCGATCAAATTGAAAGAATTGAGATCCTCGACGACTTATTAAAACGCTGAAAAGAACTTTGAGTTAACAATTAATTCGAATTGATTTATAAACTCATAATAATGAAAGGCTCGAATCTGACCAGGTTTGTTAATTTCCACAATTATTCGTTAAGTCATCTACGTTCGCTCAATTTCCATCTTTGGTCAATTTCGGCTTTGTGCATTATGTTTTTACAATTTGAGACTTTAAGCCAAATTTTAATGATATTTTTGAAAAATTTGACTTCCAATTTTTATTTATTTTGAAGAAAAATATTTTTGGGTTTTTCAAAATTTTTTGATTTTTTGAAATTTCTGGGCATTTTTGAAAATTTGTGAAGTTTTAGAAAGACGCACTTGTGATCCCCCCTAACTTAGACTTTTGCATTGTCCTCAAGCAAAAAGGACTAAAATCTAACTCAAAGTGAATTAAAAGTGTAAATAAATAAAACGAACAAATATGGAAAATGCAGACTTTATATAACGGAGAACATGTGTTACAAGGGAGAGGGGAGAAGTGCACAACCATCTTTTTCAAACAACCAACAACGACACAACTAACAAAATACAAACAGCAACAACTAAACAACCAACTAACACAAATAGGAACAACAAAAATGGGCTTCACTGGGGCGGGGGGTGGAGCTTCCGGACGCACTGGGGTCATACGGGTCATAGAAGAAGCTTGGAGATGGTCTACCAAAGTTGAGTTTGTACACGTGAGTTTAGAGACTATGCATCATCCACCTATCCCGTCGGTAAGCCATTTGATCCCATCGATATTGTGTGAGGAATCCGTCAAACCAATTTTCCACCGTCGAAAGGCGCCTATCAAATTCTGTACCTGGTGGCTCAAAATCTGAGTCGTCGTCTTTGTCATACTCGTCGACCTCCCCACCCATTACGACATCCTCAGCCTCATCCTCTTCAACATTGATATCATCATCTTCATCCTTATTAACATTGACCACGTCGAGTTCTACTCGAAGGGCTGCTCGTTGCTTGGCACTCCTATTGTTTGATGCTTGCCCAATGGGCTCTGGGAGGCGTGGAGAGTCCTGAAGAGGCTGGATACCGGCATCGGCAAGAATGGAGGTGATGATACATGCATATGGGAGGGACACCGCACCTTTTTGCCCCATGGCCACATAAAAAATATCGGCGTAGAACAGGCGAGCAAGATTGATAGTGAAGTTGGGATCATAAAGGTGGTAGACGAGGGTGTCTTGGCGAGGGCGCATCACCGAGTCATTAGAGGTTTGAAGTGGGTTGGAGCAAATGATATGAAATATAATGCGCGCCTTATCATTAAGGCATCCCACTGGGAAGGTGTCCCTTACCCAAATCTCGTTGGGTGTAAGACAGTTGATGCGTGTCTGTTTCGGAATGGTGGGGGCATTGAGGGGGTAGTCATAGTCGTTCGGGTTCAAAACTCCCATGGAGGAAAGTTTTCAGGATAGAATATCTAATGAGAAAGGTATGGGGCGTCCTTCCACAAAATCTTGTCCCTTAAACTCTCCCGTGCGGACGAGTGAGCCATAAAAAGATCGGACCTCATCCGCCCACACCACATTGTGGGGTTCTTTGAGATATTGCGACCACCACCACAGATTGAAAAGAGTGGTGACTGAGTGAGGCAGCTCGTTCCATTTAATGACATGCTCGATGTGAAGCTTTATGGATATGTTGCAAAACTTCTCACACTAGAGGTGCTCCATGTGAGAGCGGTATTCCCCGTTACTGTTAGGAAGGACCTCGGTAGACACGTATTTTAGGGGTAGACCTTGATTTTCCATAGGAAATTCTGGGGGTGGTTGAAATGGGAGAGAAATGTCAAGAGAGGGAATATTTGATGGAGGTTTGGAGGAATGGTATGGTAGAGGTAGAATATATAGGTTGGGGGTTGGGTTTGGGGGGAGGAATTTGGAGGGAAAGAAGAGAAGGACGTTTGGAGGGAAAGAAGGGTGTGAAAGGAGGGAAATGAAAGGATTGGGGAAAGGGGGAGGTATCTCAAAAGAGGCAATTACTGCAGAATCCGAACCAATCTGGTATAGGAGAGAATCAATTTGGTTCTAGGATTTTTTTTCTTTCAATGTATCACAACCGAACCGAGCCGATCCGGTATGGGGGATTCGGTTCGGTTCGCCTCAGATTATAACTCTCTCTACTCAGAATGCTGAAAATAAATTCTCGCACCCTCGAATCTCTGAACACTCTCTTACTATGTGCGTGTTGGTGTGCCTAATCCTAACCCTAACCTCTCATAACCTACCTACGGAATCTAACCAGTCTACCTACGCACAACTACTATACACAAGAATTCACCCCATACGCGTCGGGGGTGCGACGACCTCTCTGTATCAGCTGTTCAACAACTAAATGGTGTCGATCTATTCTATTCACACCTCAATATATAGCTTTAGTCTCTATCCATTAACTTTGAACGCGTTCCCCCCTTTTGGATCTTCCAATTCTACTGCACCGTGGTGGAATACACTTTTCACAACGAATGGACCAGTCCATCGAGACCACAATTTATCCAAAAATAGATGAAATCGGGAGTTATAGAGGAGTACCTTATGTTCCGGTTGAAATTATTTCCGTTGAATAATCTTATCATGTGCGAGTTTCGTTCGGGATTTTGAAATCTTGGCATTCTCATACGCATCATTGCGTATCTCCTCTGACTCATTTAGTTGAAGCTTGCGAGCTTCACCGGCTTTGTCCATATCGTAATTTAATCTCTTAATTACCCAATACGCTGTGTGCTCCAACTCAACGGGAATATGGAAAGGTTTTCCATACACAAAGCGGAATGGGGACATTCCGAGTGGGTTCTTGTATACGGTACGGTAGGCCCATAGCGAATTGTTCAATCGAAGGGACCAATCTTTTCGATCAGGATTGATGGTCTTCTCTAGTATGTGCTTGATTTCACGATTATCCAACTCGGCCTGTCCATTCATTTGTGGGTGATAGGTCGTTCCAACCTTATGAATGACACCATACTTTTTCATAAGTTTTTTAAACGGCTTGTTGCAAAAGTGTGTACCGTTATCACTGATTATTGCTTTAGGTGCACCGAAGCGAGAAACTATGTGTTCGTGCAAGAACTTTATCACCACTGTATTATCATTATTCTTGGTATCTATAGTTTCCACCCATTTAGAAACATAGTCTACCGCGAATAGGATGTATAAGTACCCAAAGGACGGGGGAAAAGGACCCATGAAGTCAATACCCCAGCAATTGAAAACCTCAATGATGAGAATCGGGGTTAATGGCATCATGTCTCATCGGGTAATCGCTCCCATCTTTTAACACTTGTCACAAGATTTGCAACAATTATTGACATCCCGAAACATTGTGGGCTAGTACAAACCGCTTTGGAGAATTTTAGAGAATGTTTTTTTCATGAAAAAGTGGCCTCCACATGCTTCCGAATGACAAAATTGGATAACTTTTGGAATTTCGTCATCCGGTACGCATCATCGGATGATTTGATCGACGCAATATTTAAAAAGGAATGGATCATCATAGAAAAACATGCACGATCAAGTGAACCTCTTCTTATCTTGCAGTGTCCAATCGGGAGGGACGGCTCCTGTGATAAAATAGTTCACTATATCCGCAAACCAGGGCAAAGAAGAGGTAGCAAAGAGTTGCTCATCCGAAAAATACTCATCTATGGGTGTAGGATCACTACGTACGTCGGATTAAAGCCGTGATAAGTGATCGGCAACGACATTTTTTACTCCTTTTTTATCTTTAATGGAAAGATTAAACTCTTGTATGAGTAGGATCCACCTTATGAGCCGCGGTTTTACGTCTTTCTTCGTAAGTAGATATTTTAAAGCCGTGTGGTCGGTGAAACAAGTGATGGGGGAACCAATAAGATAGGATCAAAATTTTTCGAGAGAAAATACTACCGCTAGCAATTCCTTCTCCGTGGTGGAGTAATTGAGTTGTGGTCCGGTAAGCGTCCGGCTAGCGTAGTAGATGACATGAGCCTTGTTGTCTTTTCTTTGGCCCAAAATAGCCCCTATCGCATAATCGCTAGCATCACACATAAGCTCGAATGGTAAGGGACAATCCGAAGCTTGCATGATGGGAGCAGACACAAGCATGTTTTTTATCTTTTTAAAAGAACTTTGGCATGCTTTCGTCCACTCGAATGGGGTCTCCTTCATAAGAAGATTTCTTAAGGGTCTAGGATGGCGCTAAAGTCCTTAATTAACCTTCTATAAAACCTCGCATGGCCCAAGAAGGAGCGCACGTCTTTTATCAATTTAGGCGGGGGTAGGTCAGCTAAGACATATATTTTTTCTCTATCAATGTCGATCCCTTTGGATGACACGATGTGGCCAATAACTATACCTTTAGTTACCATGAAATGGAATTTCTCCCAATTCAGCACTAAGTTCTTTTTCACACAAAGGGCTAGTACTTTCTCAAGATTGGATAAACATAAGTCGAAGGAGGAGCCAAAAACACTGAGGTCGTCCATAAACACCTTTATCCCTCTCTCAATCATGTCTCTAAATAAGCTCAACATACACCTTTTAAAGGTCACTGGTGCATTACACAAGCCAAATGGCATACGTTTGTAGGCAAACGTTCTAACGGGGCAAGTGAAGGTTGTTTTCTCTTTATCAAGTACATCTACCTCAATTTGGTTATATCCGAAATAACCATCTAAGAAGCAATAATAAGGGTGGCCCGCTACTCTTTCAAGCATTTGATCGATAAATGGCAAGGGGAAATGGTCTTTCCTAGTTCCCGCATTGAGTTTTTCACAATCTATACAAATGCGCCATCGAGTGGTGCTAAGTTAGGGAACTAGCTCTCCCTTGGCATTTTCAATCACAGTCATGCTCGACTTCTTCGGGACGACTTAAATGGGGCTCACCCACTTTCTATTCGAGATTGGGTAGATAATCCCGGCATCCAACAACTTTATAATTTCAGTCATCACCACATCTTTCATTATGGGGTTTAACCGTCTTTGCATTTCTCTTGAAGGCTTAACATCCTCCTCGAGGTGAATCTTATAGGTGCAAATTAGAGGGATTATCCCCCTTAGATTAGCTATACACCAACCAAAAGCACTTTGGTGCTTCCTCAAAATCTTTAATAGCTTACCCTCTTGCTCTTCATCTAAGCTAGAGGAGACGATAACATTAAATATCTCACTTTCACCTAGGAAAGCATATTTAACATTGGAGGGTAGTTTTTTCAACTCGAGCGTTGGGAATGTGTCGCTAGAGGGCACCATGCGTGCTGCCCTTGGCGGTAACTCTTCGAATTAAGAAACCCAATTAACATCTCTCACGTCCTCGTCCGACGCTCTCTCATCGAGTAAGCATCTTAACTCCTCTGCCTCCTTCTCAAACGCGGTGTAAGCTCCCTCACTCTCATGACTAAAATCTAGGCAAGCTTATAAGGTGTCTCCATAGTAATTTTCCTCAAAGTGTTCTTCTACGATCTCCTCAATGAATCTCACCGCGTGAAGATCATCTTCTTCCCCTGCTTGTTGGGATATATTGAAGATGTTCATTTCTAAAGTTATATTACCAAAAGTGAGTTTCATCTGCCCATTTCTAATATTAATCATTGCGTTAGTTGTAGCTAATAATGGGCATCCAAGGATGATGGGGATATGATTTTTTGAGGTGAAGGAGGGATCCGTGTCCCAAATGACAAAAATCTATCGGGAAGTAGAAAGTATCCACTTAGACTATCACGTCCTCAACTATACCCCTTGATATCTTCGCAGCTCGATCCACTAACTGGAGAGTGATACTTATGGGCTTAAGATCACCCATATCAAGTTTTCTATAAATCGAATAGGGGAGGATATTGACATTCTCCCCTAAATCGAGCAAGGCCTTTTCGAATTTGTTATCTCCAATGATGCAAGAAATAGTGGGTTCACCGGGATCTTTATATTTAGGTTGGAGATCATTAAGAAGGACTAAGCTTACATTTTGTGCTAGAAACACGTTCTTCTTTACCTTCATACTCCTTTTGACTTTCAATAAGTCCTTTATGATTTTTGCATAGGATGGAATTTTCCTTATTGCATCGAGGAAAGGTAAGTTCAATTTCATGTTCTTAAGCACTTCTAGCACCTCTTCACTTATGGTCCTTTGATGGGAAGGAACCAATCTTTGAGGAAATGGCGCAGTGGAGGGTGGTTTTACAACTACCTCAGTCTCACTAGTGTTTTCCTTTTCACTCTCATTCAAGGAGATATCTTCAGCCTCTTTCGTTTCGGGGGAATTCTCCTTTTCTTTTGAAATGTCGTGTGGGGGAGGTGATAAATCAACAACTCTCTGTAACAACCCGAGGTTTTGGAGTCGGAAATTTATTTATTTTGGGAGAAATAAATAATATTTTATTGGAGAAATAATTAAATTGGCAGTTGAGGTCAAAATTTAGAGTCATTAGAAAGAGTGTCGAATGTCGATTCTGAGGGTACCATCGTTTTCGGAAGGGTCGAGAAAGTCTAAATGACTGTACTTGGGGTCTATTTAGGTTTTGAAATAATTTAGGACCGTTTGACTCGAATTAAAGTTACCGGGTCATTTAAAGTGTGTATTATCATTTAAAGATGTGTACATTGGGAGACTAGGCTTAAAAGCCACGTGAGAAGTCTTTCTCACTTATGAGAAAGAGGAAAACCCTAGAAAGAAAGAGAGAGGAAGAAAGAAGAAGAGAAAGAAGGAGAAAAGGGAGAGAAAGTGGAGATTTTCGGTTTCCACGCGATCTCAAGGCGGATTCAGACCCTACGAACCCGAGGCAAGTGATTAAACTTGCTAAATAATTGTTGTGTACCAATTATTGCATGATTTGTGGATTGATTTTTGGGTTTTAGGTTTAGTTTAACAAAACCTAACTTTTGGGGAAAAACCTTAGATTTGTAATATATAAATAGATTTAAGGATTTAAGTTGGTTTATAAGTATTCTTGAATGAATATTAATGTTATGAGTATGTTTGGGTTGAAGATTTGTGGTTGAGTGGAGTTTTATTGAAGTTTTTGAGAAGTTGGAAATGTGTAAAAATAGAGTTGGCCGAAATACCTGTTATGGCCTGTCGACCGCGTACAGAGGACCGGTCGACCGCGCCTCCAAAGTTGGGCATTCTGTCTTCGAGATTAGGCAAAATTTAGAAACACGGTCGACCGCGGTTTGGGCACCGGTCGACCGGTCCCCTGTTTTTGGTTCAAGTATGGGAATTTAAGTTATCCCCTTCTTCTTTGGGTTTGTATAAATGGACTTCCATAATCAGAGTATCATAAAGGATTAAGTGATTATATAAGGGGATTATAGACCTTAGAGTCATAAGACGATATATGAGTCTAATTGATAATTGAAAGACTAAATGTAAATGTCGGAGAGTTTTAGTGATTGATTTTCGGAAGTGAGAATCCAAAAGAGTATATCATTTTGGGAAAAATCCTCTAAGTATCGAGGTTAGTATTTGAGGAATATAGAATACGAATTGGAAATTTTGGGATTTTTCTAAGTGGGGAAGCCCACTTTTATTTGGGATTTTATTTGTTGATAATAAATAAATTTCACGATCTGAGAATGAGAATAACTTAGAGATGCCGGATCTTAGGATCCAAATCCCAAATGGGATAACTTTAAAGAGGTTCATAAAATGAATTGAACCCTCTTATGAATGGAAAATAATAAATGCTATTTGATGTGCATATGGATATAGAAATATCCTCATTGATGATTGATTTGGGAGATATCTCACACAATGAGAAATGTTAATTGAGGTGCAATAAGATATAGAATATCCTTAACTTAAATAGAATTGAAAGACAATTCATACTAGAAGCGACATGAGAGATTCAAGCGAGAATTAGTATAGTATATACTAAGTGGGGTAAATGTGTGAGTATTGACGGTTAGTGTATCAAGAGAGGGATATACTAAACAATGTTGTTAATCAAATTACGCCTAAGAGCGTATAATGATAATAAATATGTTGTTGCAGGTATACCTTATAAAATGGTATATCTTTATTATGTGGGATGTATGTATACCTTATATGATGGTGTATATACATGTTAAGCATACCCCCTCCTTGCTATCATTGGGAAGTTTCGTGCGTAGAGGGTGAGCATTTTGACTAGAAAAGCAAGATGTGGATATTCCCCAGGTCATAGTCGTCCTTTGTGGTCAGCAAATGACATATATATATACATTTATTTATTTTGGGGGTGAGAGGTCATGGGTATGTGTCGCTCTCACTTACCTGTTAGGAGCTATGACCGCTTCCCGGGACGTTGTGTGCATGAGTAGATCACGAGGTGGGTGTCGTTGAACCCCAGGCCCCAGTTTGCTACGTATATGGGATGCTGGAAGATGATAGCATGTGAGCCTGCGTCCTTTGAGTTATATCTCGGTTGGATGGTTATTATTGCTTGTGGTTGTATTTGGGTGTCAAGGGCATAATGGACCTCAACGACCTACATTGCCAGTATTAGTGTATCGGGGGGGTCCTTGTTTGGATTTCGCTTCGGCGAGACGTCCCACGCACGAACCGCAATGTAATGTTGGAACCTGGGGATAAGTTTAGTCCTTAACGCTCATCATTATATATATACATATATATCACCTATCCCGACAATCGACAGTGCCAGGAGTAGTGTAACGGGGGGTTCCTTGTTTGGATTTCGCTTCGGCGAGACGTCCCACGCATGAAACGCCGTGTACTGTTGAGAGTTGGGAATATTAATTAATTAAAATTGGACAATAATCATTTGGTTACATGCATCTTGCATTGAGGGCATAATGATCCCCGAGGATCGATACGGTCAGGAGTAATGTAACGGGGGGGTTCCTTGTTTGGATTTCGCTTCGGCGAGACGTCCCACGCATGAAACGCAATACCGTATTGACAATCGGGAGGAGTTTAGTTCTTAACTCTTGATGCTAATAACTCATCTATAATAATTATATATATGGTTTCATGCCTTATATGGGCATCACTAGAATATAAATTCTAGTAAATGAGATTGTGGATATATTGTGATGATGTGGACATGATTGGATCATGTAACTTTATATGTTCAACAAATGAACATTATAAAGATAACTATAATTATTGCATTAAGGTTAATGTATATAACTCATAAATTATGGGAACAAATGTATTGGGAGATAGGTCAGATGATTTTGCTTAAATACCTCTTTTGGGTTTAAGTTAGGATCCTCTTACCTATTTAGAATCGGACATCCATTTGGTGATCACGTGCATACGTTTAGTGCGCGCTTTAGATGAGAGGTGAGTTGAATTTATTATGGAGAGTTCGATTCCAACTAAATCACGTAATAATGCATTTATAATTATTATGCATTTTAATAGACTTGCTATAAAATGTTTTCCAAACTCGGGCTCTGACCCGTTTATATTTTCCTCCTCCTTGTATATATTGTATTACTTAAGGTGTTCCTCCACAAGGACGCCTTTGATGTTATCCATCCAGGGTATTTGTGGAGTTGTTGCAGTAGCGGACTGTTGCGGAACTTTGCTTTAGTCGATTCCTATCTTTGTACATATAGATTAGGATTCAGTTTGTGTATTGAGTTAGTATTCAAGTGTTGTAGATTAACACTTCCATATTCCATTGCTCAAATTATTGTATTGTCTGTTACCCGACAGCATATTCGGGTATTTCATTGTTGAGATTTTGTTGTACAATGTATTGTACTCTTTCATATTGTTGGAGCATGCACTTTTCACTCATCATAGTTAGATGTATATTGTTGGTTATGTGCATTATTGGTTTTGTTGTTGTTGTTATAAATAAAAGTTTTAAATTTTTGACAATTTGCACTTTATGATTTTGGGTAGTTAGCCTTATACTTTAGTGTTTAGTTGTTGATGTTGAGACTGTACCATCTGAGATACCTGATTTATGTAGTATAGGGTAGGCCACCCGTTATTATTTGGAGCGGGCTGTCACACTCTCCCACTACGAAGAGTGATCATAGCTGGGTAGTGCTCATGCTGTTTTGTAAGGACACAAGTCTTCGATTGAGTCTTAATGTAGTGTTGGCTCAATTCCGTACAAAAACATTTAAGTCATAGGATATTGTTCAAGTGTATCCTTCAAGCCTATGACAAGTGAAAGTTGAAGACGTTACGACATTACTTTTCAAGAGAACATCATTACCGATTTTTGTGCCAAGTTTCAGTCATCAACATGTGGATTCCAATGTCTCCTAAAGGTATGAATGAATTAATATATATATATATATATATATATATATATATATATATATATATATATATATATATATATATATATATATATATATATATAGGATCTTGGAAATTTATTTTGGGTGTTAGTATTTTTCTATTATTTTTTTTGAATTCATAGTTCTAAAGATTTTGTTCTCGGACACCTTTCAGTAGAAAAATCATATCAAATCCAAAAAAAATCAGAAAAATACGAAACTGGTGGCCACGCGTTCATATCAAAATTATCTAGAATCATGGCCTGCAATCTCATTAGAAAAGGCATTAGAATGACCTCGTTCAAATGAACTTCTAACAAGATTCAGAAATTATTTATGTTTTCTCGTTAGAAGTTTCGTTCGAACGAATTCAAACTCGTTCGAATGAACTTCTAACGAAATTTCGGTTTCGAGCATTTTTTTTGATAGTTTTTTATAACTTCCCACTTTGCCCACTAACTTTCACCACCTTTACATAGTACGGGAAAGACATTTTCTAAGACAACTTTTTCACATTTCCAAGAGTCATTAGAGCAAAATACTTTGAAGAAAAAGTTCCTTTTTTGTGTTAAGTTTTATGGAGTAAATTCTTTTCAAAACACATATACACCCATATGTTTGTCTATATCCAAGTTTCAACATATATATATTGCTTGAAGTGTTTGGCATCGATTTTCTTTACACCATTGAAGAAGAGAGTTTGAGTTTTCTTTTCAACTCATAAAGGATAAGAGCTTTGTTTGATGTGACATTACCACTCAAAGAAAGGCTTCATTGAGGGGTGACGGTTGTCCAAAAGTCTCATTGGTGGATTCTAAGATTCCGATGGACTTTCGGGGTTGTCGACTAGGTGGAGGTGTTTATAAGAAGACGCATCAAGGCTTGAAGGGAGTCGAGTCGAGGAAGTAAGTCATATGTATTGTAATTGTAAAACCGTACTTAGTGGACTTAAGGCTAGGGCCGTCCGAGGTTTTTCCCATTTGGGTTTTCCTCGTACATCGGTGTGTCGTGTGATATTATTTAATTTTTTCTTGCTTAAATCACATAGATGCATGCTTAGGACTAAAAGATAAAATTAGTTCAAAATCACAATCTATTTAATTTGGTGCAAATTTAATGTTTGGGTATGTTCAATTTAATTCAAGTGCAAAATTACTTTATCTAGATAACATGCAAGTTTAACTTGAATTCGATTAATGTGTGTTTAAGTCAAAATGAATATTGCATGTGTAGTTTTAATTTCACTTTTAGTTTAGTTTTATTTTTTTTATAAGTTGGTTTGTTCACTTTAAGAAAAGAAAATTTTAAATAACTTTTGAAAAATTAAAATTTGAACCATTTCATTATATTTGAATTTAAAAATTGGGGGCTTCCGCACTTTCATGTTTGGTAGAGGTGGAGCTAACACTAGGTTGTCCTTAGGGAGGTCTTTGGCCTTGGGCTGGAAACTTGCCCATCTTTTGAATGCTCAATGAGGATTGTATATTGGAAATGTTCGCATTTATTTCGACGAACATGCGTTCATATCGAGCATTGTTTGCACCTTGAGAATTTATGAATTGGTTCATTCTATCCTCAAGTTTCCTTCGAGGTGGAGCAACATATGGAGCTAGAGGTGGTGGTGCTTGGTGGTATTGAGGAGGTGGTGGAGGTGGCACAACCAGTGAATGTGCGTTCATCGCAGCTTGTGGTTGTCCATAGTTGAAACCAGGATGGTTTCTCCACGAAGGGTTATAAGAGTTCCCATGCGAGGCATTAAAATTCCCCCTGAATCCTCCTATAGCATCCTCCTTCTCAGTGTGTATGGCCTTGTAGGCGAAAATCGTTGGCGATGCCTTTGTGGAGTGTCCCGCCTCACATATAGCACACACCTTTTCTTTCGAACCACGGATGGATCCAGAGATATTTCTCAACCGACCATTAAACCATTCTTTCATATCTTTCTGAAACTGATCGAATCGATGGTCTATTAAAGTATTTCTATCCAATTGATATAGATTGGATGTAGTTTAATTGATAGATGGTTTTCTAGGTTGGGCTTGGTTAGGATCATATGTGTCCCATACTTGAGTAGTCTCTGCGACATACTTAAGATGGGCCTCAGCATCACATGAGTTTAAATCTCAAAAGGGTCTTTCACACATTATTTGCACAAGTTGTTTTGAAGCTACTATCAACCCATTATGGAAGAAAGATATCACTAGGTATTTATGAAACCCATGATGGGGGCATGCGCTTACTAACTCTTAGAAGCGTTCCCAACATCTATCAAAAGACTCATTATCATGTTGTCAAAAATCTTGGATTTGAGTTTAGGCAGAGTTGGTATTATGCTGTGGATAGAATTTTAAGATAAACTTAGACTGCATATCTCTCCAGGAAGTGACGAAATTTGGGGGTAGAGACCATATCCAGGTCTTAGCCTTATCCTTTAAGGAAAAAGTAAAAAGCTTTAGGCGAATGACATCCTGCATGCAAGCTTGATCACTAATGTGTCACACGCCTCTTCGAACTCACGAATATGCAAGTATGGTTTCTACGAATCCATGCCATGAAACATAGGGAGAATCTATATCATCCCATTGGAAAATTGGAACTGACCAGCATTATATGAAAGTAAAATGCAACTAGGGGTGATAGTCCGATCAGGAAAGAGTAAGTCTCTCATGGGACGATGGGGGAGATCTCCCTCTCCAGTACCAAAACTCTTTGCGTCAGACATCGCACTCGCGCTCTCTTCAAATGACTTTATGTACTCACTCGGTGTCCTAAATGTGTGACTCGAAGGTTGACTCAAGGTGTAACTACTGATAGAGTGCTCAAGAGTAGGGAATGGTACACAAAATTATGGAACGTGAGGTGTGTGGGGTCTTTCAGAGTTATACTCAACTATCGAGTTTCTGCGGATTCTGGTTGGAGTATTGTGAGGAGTCCGAGTATATTCAGGATTTTGCATTAAAGGCTGTTGAGAGATGATGATTTTTTTTATACTTTTTATGTTTTTGGATTTTCTTGGTCAAATATTTAGTTTGACTTGATCTAACCTAAGTCTACCTAATTTCTCGACAACGGAGCTAAAAACTTGACGCGACCACAAATGTGTCTAGTGTGCGCGCTATTTAGGCTTAAGTGAAAGCCTGTCATGCAAGTAATAATCTGATAAGTCGGGCATCATTCCTCAGGGAAATAGGACGAACGAAGTCCTAACGACGTTGGAAAGACGAGGGTAACCTAACTTTGACTCTAAAAATAAGGAAAAGGTTATTTGGATTGTGAAATAACTACAACTAGATGCAAATATGAAACTGAGTAACTAATGAAACTATGAATAAATGAAATGAAATTACTTTAATTAACTAAAGAACTAATGACGATTTGACTAAAAATTTAACTATGAAATGAGAAGGATAGGTCGGGTTACAATCCCCCACACCCTAGTAATTCACTTTATAGGATACTAGATTCAGAATTAAAACTTTAAATGAACCCGGTCTTTAGTTCTCCTAAGTATTACATATATGAGGGATCGTAGCACGCACAATATGTAAGCAAAGGATGAATTAAAGCAGTATCACATTAACCAATACTCGCATCGCTTTCTTAAGCATCCCGGTTACCTAGGGCAAATGAGATCAAAAGTCTACAATGATCATACCAGTTATACGACACGATTCACCAAAGATTTTCATTCAAACTTCTATTTCCACTATCATGAATTACATCGGGTGGGCTTCATGCACCCCAACCCTTGAAAACTTAGTCGGACATATTAAAACTAGAAGAAAACATATTTTGAATAAAAGAAAACATTTTAACTACAAACTTATGATGAAGAAGAATGAAATTACTAACTAATGAATTAATTACTGCAATAATGAAGGTAAGAATTGGAACAATTTACTTGAATTTCAGAACTGGAATCAAAGCTATATAAAACTAGGGCTTCTTGTTGTTCTCTTCTCTAAACTAATTACAAAGCTTCTCTAAATGAATTAAAAGCCTCCCTAACATCTGGGAGGTGTTTTAAATTTATACTCTACGAATTTCTAAGAGTTTCAACCATACAAGACTCTTATTTTACAAGTGGATAAATCCAAATTTTTGATACCCGAACCGATCCTATTAAGGTGATTCGGTTTGGTTTTCTTTTGGAAAAGATTTTTGTATACACCGGTTCGGTTCGTTTATTTCCTCTTCAGTTCGGTTCTATCATTTGTTCTTTACAGGAAGTTTTCCCAGGATAGGATCGATTCGTTTTTTCCAGCCCTGCGGTTCAGTTTGATCTCTTCAGGAAACTTTTCCTTCCTTGTAGTTTTGAAGACTTGTAACTTTTGATCCGAAACTCGGATTAGGATGCCTATTCTTCCTTTCGGTTTTCTCCTTCCTTGTGTGCACTGAATACCTGTAAAATAGATGGGAGATACACGAAACTCAGCGTACTTATTAGAAAATATCAGTAGCAATGATATGAGATAAATCCACTCGAATTACACTTTACGGAGCGATAAAAGCCTCTAAATTAAGGGGATAAATGGGAAGAATTTATGCCTAATCATTAATTTTCCATTACATAGAATTCACAGTTGCGATAATAAGTCTAAAATTTTTAGGCATTTTTGGTAGAATGTGGTAGCGTATGTAAATTATGGATATATATTTTAAATGGTTTTGTATGATAAATTATTTTTCTTTATTTATTATTACATGAAAATAATTGATGGTAACACCCAAATCCTTAAATGTACTTGAAGCTAAACGATTGTAAGATTCGAAAACAGATATAACATATTATTGAACCGGATAGAATTCATTATTACAACTCTAAACATCATAATAAACACACCAAATATCTCAACCCGTAAATATTATTCAAAATTTATTTTAATTAAATTCGTGTATCTTGAAGCTAAATGCGTTCAATAATATAAAATATAAGGAAACATGATAAAAATCATTATTCTCATAATGAAAGACAACCAAACAATCCACATATCCTAATGCGTAAAAAATATTCCCCGTCTAGACTACATGATAACCAAAATGCACATGTAGGCTCCAATAATATCCTTATTCTGCTTCTTCGATGATGAATAAATCTTCATGTTCAGCATGGCCTTCGTTTACTCCAATATAATCAACCATAATAAACGATAACGACACACGAATTTTGTCTTTAAACTTATCACTACCCTTTAATGGAATAATCTTTTGGTCTTTATCAAATGTTTTAATTGTGAGGACCTTGTCTAAGTAATTGTAAATATCATAAAGCTTCTCGGATCTAGTCTTTTTAGGTTTGTTCTTTGAGTACTTGACAAAGGCATCTAATTCCCTCGCTCGGAGCATTAATTGGAAGCATAACTCCTGAGAGGTCAGGTTATCAACGTCAATGATATCCTTTTGAGCATAAATTTAGTTCTCTTGAATTTGATTTTTCGTTCATTTAGGGCTTTATTCCTCCTATACACACCGTGTAATTTTACAATATATAGTTAATTGATTAGTTAATGACAGTTGAGTAATAGTAATTATATAATTAAAATTGAAAATAGATGAACCATCACGGTTATTTTTTTCATTTACTGCACTTCTTACATGACCAGTGACATGCATACAGAAAAGAAATTATTTTTCCAACAATCTGTCAGGTGTCCATTTATTTAACTAAATAAGTAAACAAAGCGATGGTATGTTTCCCATTGATAAAATTTAAGAAAATTCAAACAGGGACCACATTTGTATTTCCTTTACAAATGATATATCTATTTTTAAATGGGAGCATGCCCTTAACAATGGGATATTTTCTTTAATGCATGATGAAATCAATTCATACAGAAAGAATTAACATTATAAGAATATAAACTATTTAATTCAAATGGATACATTTCAAGATATGGAAATCGATGAGATTTTAAGAAAATTTAAACATTGGCATTTGCATTCCCTTAAAAATGATATATCTATTTAAAATGGGAGCATGCCCTTAATAGTGTGAAAACCTCTCATTCATACAGCCATTATAAGAATATAAAGTGCTTACTTAAAGTGAGAAAATTTCAAGATATAAAAATTGATGGGATTTTAAGAAAATTCAAAAATGGGCATTTGCATTCCCTTCACAAAGATATATCTATTTTAAAATAGGAGTATGCACTTAACAATAGGGAAAACCCTAATTCATACACGCATAAACTCCAGTAAATTCCTAGCTTTCACTCGTGGAGAATCAGTTAATGAACTCAATATAATTTATATTCATTTTAAGTAGCAAGCAAATCTGCTGGAGAAATTATTGAATTAAGAAGCATATAGTTTACCAATCCTTTAAATAAAGTGAAGCGATCAAACTTCCAAGTGCCTTGAATGAAAAAGATTGACCAATAATATGAATAATCTATCCATTGGCATTGTGAGTCTATTACTAATCTTTCCAAAAAATCAATTCTTCATGATTAAACTAAAGAAAACATATTCACTCTCTAGAGTAAATTCAGATTAAATTTGATCACTTGGCAAAGGGGGTTTACTCGATGCACAATTTTAAGGATATATAAATCGATGGGATTGTAAGAACATTGAAACATGGTCATTTTCATTCCCTTTACAAATTATATGCCTATTTTACCATAAGAGTATGCACTTAAAAGTGGGAAAATTCTTTGATTCATGCACGCACAATCTATCACAGTGAAATTCAAACTTACATGTAGACCATCAGTTATAATTATCCAAAGGCATCCAATAGCAACTTAAACTTAACACTTTGGACATTTGAAATGTTGTAATTGATCATAATAGTTGTACGTAATCCACCAATTTCCTTGTTTTCACTAATGAAAAATCAGTTAATGAACTAAATATCATTTGTATTCATTTTAAGTAGGACACAAATCTGCTGGTAAATTCTTGAATTGAGAAGCATATAGTTTTCCAATCCTTCATATAAAGTGAAGTGATCAAACTTCCAAGTACCTTGAATGAAAATGATTGACCAATAATAAGACTAATGTATCGATTGACATTATAAGTCTACTACTATTCTTTCCAAAACTTCATTTTCCACGATTGAAAAAAAACAAAACATATTCACTTTCATAGAAAATTCTGATTAAATTTGATCACTTGGCAGAGGGGATTTATTTGATGTGCTTAACAAAAATGTCTACATTCATCCAAAATTTTCCCCAAACATATGTGTAACGATTAAATAAACCATTCATTCATTCACCCATGACTATGGCTAAAAACATATAAGATGTAAGGAACGAAATTTAACTATTGGAAGTTTAATAGATTGAATAATTACCTTGATTTCAAAAAATATTTCCTTCTTTAAAGAAAGCCCGACAAATTGATTTGCCTCAGTTTTAATAAAAATCATTAATGACATTTCTCACAAATCCAAAATAAGATGAGTAAAATTTTAAATATCTATTAGAGTAGACAAATGCGTGCATATGCATATTATTTTGTGTTCATTCCCTCAAATATGCGATACATATATAGTTGCAAAATAAAATTTTGTAACTACTCATAGTAGTAGAGACAGAGAAACACTTGTAAGAAAAATGTTCTCCTTCTCAATATTTATAGTCAATAATTGATATATTACTTAAATTAATCTTTAAATGTGTAATACCCGTACCTGGGATTTTATTCTTTTTTTTCCGTATAATTTGTATTATATGTAGAACTCTTGGGATCTAGATGAATGTATATATGGATGGTGATTGGTAATTGAATGTTCATGTGGTCCTTGTGATATTTATTGGAAACATCATGGGAAAATTTAGAATTTGAAAGGTTCTATCATTCTAACAAAAGTTAGGGTCGTTTGAACGAGGTCCTCATCTCGTTCGTACGAAGTCCCTTTTTGTTTCGCACGAGAATGTCCTCTCGTTTGAACAAGCTTCTAACGAAGTTCTAACGAACCTCTCTTATTTAGGATTTCATCCCTCGTTAGCACCATTCGAATGACATTCGTAATCGCGTTCGAGCGACCGCATTATATATTGAATATTTTGTGTTGCCCTTGTGTACTATTGGATTGATGATGTCTCGACCACTAAGAGCACCAGATGATAAAAAAACGTGTATAACATGTGAGTCTTGGGTTTTTAAATCATTGTTTTGAGTTATTTTGGAGTAATAAGAAGAGAGAGAGTGGGTGTTCTCCCACCTCTTTTCACCAACCATATTTCCTCTCTCTCTAAGTTTCAAGAGTTCATCTTCTTACCCAAGAATTTACCACCATAGTTATAACTTGCCACCACCATAATACACCATTTTCAAGCCTTGTTATTCATCCTCAAACTTTATCAAGGATATAATTCGGTAGATTCAAGCAAGTAGGAGAAGCTTTGGAGTATTTTGGAGAGCTTTTTAGAGTGTTTGGAGCTAGGAACTTTCATCTTTATCTTTTTATTTGTCTCTTCTTCAAACCATAAGGAAAGTTTTCCTCTTCCTAAAATTTCAAGGTTTCTAAGTATGAAAAATGTGTAGAATGCGTGTTACATAAGATTTAATGAAAAAATAAAGTTGTTTGTTAATATTTTCAAGTCTTGCAAAAATGAACTTTTAAAGAACACAAACCCGAAATGGGTCTTTTTTGAATAAATGATATTTTTACCTTGAAATATAGAAAGAAAGTATGAAAAATGTAAAGCCATAATTTTTGAGGAATTTCTAGGCTTGAAATCCTCCTTAACATGTATAGAATCATGTAGTATGATAGAAAATGGTATTTTAAACTTAATAAATCACGTTGAAATGGTTCTTATAAGGAAATGATTAAATGAATAAAAATATCCCTAAATATGTATTATAAATATTGTTAGAATGAAGAAAAAATGATATTTGAAGTCACGTGAAATGATAGGGCTAAGCAGTGGATATTCGGTTAAAATGGTCTATAAGTGGTTGAATATATTATATATAGTTAAACATAAAATGATGAAGTATGATTTTTGGACATAAAATAGTAAAAAGAATGTTTGAAAGAAAATGTTAATTTTAGTGCCGCAATAAATTAAATATGTTTTTTTATAAAGTTATGATGAAAGAAAGGGCAAAATGGTAATTGTGATAAATTGAGGGTCCTAGTGGTTGGATTTTCTGGTTGAACCTTATTGGTCAGTTTTTGGTAAAAAAATGGATAAAATGGCACATTAACAAGATGAAATAATGATATAAAATGTAGAAATGATGAAAGTTGTGGAATAATGTGGACAGTAGCCAAAATATTAAAAAACATTAATATGAACTCGGATGACACCGGAAATAATTAAGAAGGGACCCAGAGACCTGGGGTAAAAGATCCAAAATAAATGGCCAAAGCATGTACTAGCATAGCCGGTGATGTGGAGACCATTAAAGTATGCGGTTATCAGAAGATTTTGAGAAAAGATAATGGAAAAAGAAAACGATGATATTTGTGTTTGAAAATGAATAGGTAAGACAACCTAATGATATATGATGAAAGGGGACTAATGAATAGACCCGGTAAAGGTTGGTATGAAATGGTTAAGTGTGAGTATGAGCTTATCGCTCGGGTGCATTGCATAGAATTTTCCTTAATACAAGATAAATTGTTAAACGTTCTCGAAATTGATTAAAATACATGTTATATGAATAGTATTTTTATAAAAAACATAAAACTTAGTATTACCCATAATGCTGAGCATTCGCTCACCCCTTCTTTTTATGTTAAAATCCCCACTCCCACACCAGGTACTTCAAGTAGGTACATCGAGAAGGACGTCGGTAAGGCCCAGGAGGGCAATTAACGTAGTTACTGGCGTTGTAATTTTTAATAAGATTATGTTTTGGAATATTGGTAATTCGGGACTTTAAACATTCTATCCAATACAGGGATGATTTTGGTTTATTTCTTATTTAATTAGTATTGTGTATTAAATAAGATTTTTATAAATAAACCTTGTAAATTGGCTTAATAACTTAAAGTGGCCACCCTTTTTCTTTAACTTAAAATTGATAAATTAATCTTTAATAAATGGTGCAGTGAAAAAGGTTTTTCTTAAATAATTAAATTGGACTTTCTCCCTCCCCATTTAATCCTCGATTCGGTATGGGTAGACCCAACGGTGGCCCAAACCCCGGTCGGGTTCTCACAAATTGATCAATGAAAAAATACAGTTAGAATTCAAAATTATTAATCCAAAAAAGCTCATTCTAATATCGCATATAAAACCAGTAAAACATATAATAAAAACACATGTGTTAACATGAAGTTCTCCCTACTTGTTAGCCATATTAACCATATGTACAACATAATTTTAAAAGAAACTTATATTCCTTTCATGAATGGTTTAAATTCTATTAAAATACGAAAAAGTGAAGAAAAGAGTCAAATATGGAGAAAGTGGAATGTCAAGGAGGGAGACTAAGTGTCTGAATCGTGCAAAGTAATATATAGATTGTGGAGAGAGAAAAAATATGTACAGGGAACTACGTTAGTGTTAATGAGTGAACAGATATTCATAACTTTACAAATTGATAGGGAGTGACACGTGGATTAGCCTACAATGATCAAGTATAAATTTATACTAATAGTGATAATGCACATAACATGTCAATTTCACACCATTTTTACCTCTTTTCATATGATAGTTATTATACATGTGGATGTATATAATAAATTTTAAAAAAGAATATGTTATCCACAACAACTTATTTTAAACCCCCTCTCTTGGCATTGTGTTCTTTATGAAGTCAGTTTTTCTCACGTGGGCTTCCTTTTAAACTTCAACTTTGTCAAGAATTTTTCCAGTTGGGTACTTAGGTTTTTGAATACACATTGGAACCCCGAATCCCTTGTCTATAATTCAATGTTAAGAACCAGAAATATTAATAAAGAGATGTGTCAATAATTAATGTACTATCCAGAAAAGATAATATCAGGAAACA
Organism: Sambucus nigra; assembly: GCA_949130495.1. Classification (NCBI taxonomy): domain Eukaryota; kingdom Viridiplantae; phylum Streptophyta; class Magnoliopsida; order Dipsacales; family Adoxaceae; genus Sambucus; species Sambucus nigra. The sequence continues at coordinate 96,183,918 of OX422220.1, forward strand.
AAAATTGAATAAGAAAGTACCTAACATAAAAAAAGTTGTCGAGATATGTTCATAACTATAACTAATACATTGTCTTCCATAAGTATAAATAAAATAAAATAACTACATACTCCAAGAAACATAGTAATGATGTAGAGAATAGTGCTAATGCTTATCCATACTAAAAATAGTACTTGTATTATTATGTGTAGGTATGAAATCACAAATAATCAATTGCCAAACTGTCAAACTAATGAATATAATAAAGTCCACATGAATCAATCTTCAATATAAGCCAACATAATAAATACTCACATCAACAAATACTTTATGTTTGTTGTACTATTGGAAACTGTTATATTTAAAATCAAAAGATTAGGACTCGTAAATGAGGAGTGATTCAAAGAAATATATATATATAATCATTTGATTGAGATTATGTTTTCGTTTCAACGTGTAAACAAAAAAGAAAATGTGAAGAAATGATATGTTGCCTCAAAATCCTATTTTCCCACCTATTGGATAGAAAATAGCTAAAAAGTTTACTACTACTAAATGATCTGTGTTAAGAACAAACTATATATTCCAAACTAACTTTTATAGTACCTCCATTAATTTTTCTCAATCATTTGTAATATTATAGACCTTGAAATTTATCTTGGGATATATGTAAGATTTATGATTATAACATTAAAATTGGATTGATTATTAAGAAACACTAATAGGACTTTAAGATGAATCAATCTCAATAAGAAAACCACAACTAAGTTTTGAAGATGAACAGTTTGATGAAGAAGTTTCATTAAATTTTCCCCCATTCATCCTTCAATAGAAATTTTTTGAGTGGGACTTCTGGATAACTTTAGACAATATAAAAATATGAATAAAATTACCACATAAAAATTAAAAAAACAACTAAAAAACAAAACCTATCAATCTTCATTTATTGTCTAAAATACCTCACAACCTACAACGCCATTAGTTCGCTTGCCTATTACTTCGATAAGAACTCTACTTCACCGACTGCGATGATGTGCACAACCATGTTAGCCCAGCGAAAGAACCGACAGGTAACACGAAGTGAATAAAACATTATAGATTATGAAAACTATATTGTGGTAAGAAATTGATAATAATTACCTAGACATAAGGTATAAATCATCATGAATTGTATTTTATCTCTCCCTTCTTATATGGTAAATTTTTTTCTAAAACATTCCTCTTTTATTTTATGAATAGTGTACCAAACATATAATGTGTAATGTATTTATTAAGTTAAGAAATTTTGATTTTGTTAGCTTAACATTAGATTATTTAGAAAGTGTCGAGCGTCTTATTTATGGTTCACACAAATTTAAAGAGGGTTTTAGAAGACAAATTTTGCTTGAAAATAATTTTAAGAAAATGACCTGGGCAAAATATCAAACATCTAGTATACATAAACCACCATAATGTGTATGTGAACATGAAAGATGTTATTTGTGGTTCACACAAATTTAAAGAGGGGTTTAGAAGATAAACTTTGCTTATAAATAATTTAAAGAAAATGACCTTGAAAAAATGTCAAACATCTAGTATACATACAACACCATAATGGGTATGTTCTTATGTCAGTCTTGAAATCATAATGTAATCAAACACCAATATAAAATCAATCAATAATTAATTGATGTAATGTTTAAAAAAACCTTTGATTCACACACCCATGAGAATGGCAAAAGAACTAAACCCCTGATTCATACACCCATGACTATGGCTAAAAAAAGGGTAAGATACAAGGAAAGAAATTTACATGTTGGAAGTATGATAGATTAAATAATTACCCTGAGTTCAAAAAAAGTTCCTTACCTATAGATTGCATGAGAATTTGATCCGGAGAGGGTTCAATATATATGCACAGTATATGATGACTCTTGATATTTTAAGAAGGTCGAAAAGAGTTGTAGCTAGGGAGAGAAAGAGGTTGAAGATGGAAGGATTTGTATCCCTGAAGTAATGAAATGGAGGGAGTTAACTCCTCAACTCCCTATCCCATTGATGGATCGTCAACTATGAATCAGCGGTCAGGGGAAGACACTACCTATAAAGCAATTGCAAGTGGACAACCTTTTAGGTGTTAAAATTTATTAGAGAATTGCATTTATAGTAATAAAATAGATATGGATTTAGTTTATAAAAAATGAATCCAATCATAACCCAACACCACCACCATCATCCAACACTACACCATATATCAAAGATGGTCACAGACCTAGGTCATGACCATGACCATGGGTCACGAACCTAGGCCACGACCGTTTTTATCATGATCAACAATAGAGGTCATGGACTTTATCTATGACCCTAAATGAGGGTCACTTTCTTTCCAGTGGGACAATATTGGAGTCATGTTCATGGACCTACATTGTGATCATGGGTGGAACAATGTTTAAATTGGGCCACAGCCCAAATCCGTGACCCCAGATATTTTTAAAAATAAATAAATAAATGGACACGGTGTTAGACCATGACCATTTATTTATTTATTTCAAAAAAATTGGGGGTAACGAATTTGGACCGTGATTATATCCATTTAATAATATGTTTTAAATTTAGGCAACTCCCAAACCTGTATTCAGCAACCAATTCATATACAATTAAGCAATATTACAATCATAGAGTTGATAATTCAAAGTAAAGCACCGTGTCATCCTAGTTAATTCATATATTATACTAAAATTCATAAATCATACTAAACATTTGTAATAAAAACTTAATGTTCATAAATCAAACTAAACATTTATAAATTAAACAAAGGCACCAATATCATAATATAATAAAAATAGGATTGTTAAGGGCCAATATAATACGAGTTAAGGGCCAATATGATATGAGTTACGGGTGTCCCATGACTACGTGATTAGTTTCAAAAGTTACATTGATCATGTGTGAGGTGTTTGTGTCTCTTACGGTGCCTTTTGGGGGGTTGTTTTGGATTTTTGCCCTCTAACGGAATGTTTTTAAGCCTAAATCTAAATATGTATAAAATTTTATCATATTTTCAAATCGGGAGTCTCGTAACTACAAGGTCAGTTTTTACGAGTTATATTGGTTCCGTGCGAGGTATTCGTGTCTCTTACGGGGATATTTGGGGGTTGTTTTGGTCTTTTCCCCTTTAGCGGCATGTTCGTGCCTCTTACGTGTATATATAAATAATTCATCATACTCACAGAGTTAGAGCCAAGTATGGTGAAAATTTATTACTTTTGTCCCCTCAAACATGCACGTACAAGTTGCCTTGATTAATATTTTATGGACATATGGACTGCTTTTTGTTCTTTTTAACCATTCACTCCTCAAATATTCATATGATTTAAACCCAAGCCTATGGACAACAAATGTTTTCGCTCTGTTTTGTTTCTTTATCTCCCTTTGGACCAACTTTTGTTCCATCAATTCACTTTCTTAAATGTTATTCCATTAATCGACTGATATTTCAATATTCGAAGGGACTCTATCTTTCATTAACAAAATGTCAGAGCTCGATGCCCCCATTTGGAAATGTCTCTGTCGAAGGTTTCTCTAAAATGTTCTTAGTTGTTCAGTAACCCGGGAAAGAACCTTTTTTCTTTGAATGGTCGAAGAATAAAAAATGCTGACAAATTTGTTCTCAAAGGTCATGATTGATGGCTTGATCAACTAAGTTCTAGTTATTTTCTTCCCTGATTCCCACATTCATTTTTCCAAGCGACAAACAATGGGCTTTTTCTCATTTTCTTGGGAGGTGTCAGAAGTAGGGGGTGGAGTTGTGGGGTTAACAAGCATTTGTTGCCTACTCATAGACGGAGGGGTAGAGTGAACCAATAACGGATAAGAGAATCGTTCACCCAATAGTGATGAGAATCCCTATTGGGTTACAAGAGATGAGAATCCAGGAGGTGTCTGGTCATCACTTGGTACCTTACGTCCATTCCTGATCGACATTATATACAATAACAAACAGTTGGCGACAAATTCAATTTGCAAACATGTTTATGACTAGCTAATAATGTTTACGACTATATATATACATATAACTTCTCATAATAAGACTTTAAAATATGTTCAATGTGTCTGATCTCCATCCATTTGGTATTAATTTTTGAAAATCTATGGATATTTGCATGTGGCCAACTAACGGAAGTGTATCTATGATTAATGTATAGATTTTAGTGACATGAACTCGAAATTATTTTCTCTTCAACTTATGGGAAAGATTGAATTTAACGTGCATATGTCGCGAGACATCAATAGTCTTAGTCAATGCTCTATTTTCGTAGTGTTATCCACAATGGGTGAATTTATTTTCTTCCATCTATAACAGCGTAAGGAACATCATGGATACGTCACGATTATATATGTAAAATATATTCTCTACAACCTCATCCCAGCTTTTTGGAAGGAAAAATAGAATACGATCGAAAATGTACACTTGCGAGAGATGAACTCTAAGGTTTCCAAGGTAGTTAAACTGTTCAATATTCTTATTGCAATACTTGTAAATAGGAGTAATCTTTATATGGAATGCACAAATAAAATAAGTATAGTTGTTATCCAATTGAAACCTCTCGTACTCTTGTTACCAGTGATTATCACCGTGCCTCTTTTTTCCTGAGAAAAATATTTGATGGTGTTGAATATGAGTCCTACACCTAATGTCTTTAATTAATGATTAACTAGTTATTATTTTTCAATCGATCCAATTTAAGTTTATCTTATTTTATTTAATCCTACCATTGTTATGCATCATTCCAAGTAGAGAACAAGTGTAAGTGTGTGTGTGTGTGTGTGTGTGTGTGTGTATGTGTGTATGCGCGCTCGAGCGCATATATGTTATACAAAAGCATGTGTTTGCTCATTACTTCTAATACTCTTATTACCATTTTCATTATTAATTCCATGTATTTCGCTGCAAAAACAATTATTTCCTAAAAAACGTTTCTTTGAAATGAGTCTTAAACTCCTTCTCGTATTAGGTAGGTTCCATCTAGGTTATTTCTATAGACCTTAAAATTATCATTTGGTAGACTAATTATAAATTATAATGATATATTAATAATAGTTGCAAAATGTGGTGGCAAAATGAAGAGAGAAATAGAGAGAGACTTTCAATGTTACTTTTTAGCTAGAGGAGTGTGAAGTGCACGGTAATAATCTATTTCTCACTCTCCTTCTAATCCACTAATTCATACTCACTCACTCAAACACACACACACACACACACACACACACACACACACACACACACATACACACACACACACACACTAATTCAACTACATTGGGCCATGATATTAAACAAGCTATAATAAATATTCTTTGATATTCCAAAAATATAGTGAAAGAAAACCATCACATAGTTGATATAATTTTAGGGTTGTAAACGGATATTCAAAAATCCACATTCGTCCGATATCCAAATCCGAATTTGTGGATATTTATCCTAAAAAATGGAAACGGATACGAATATGGATACTTTATAAAATTATCCGAGAAAGCGGATACGGATACGGATACGGATAATACTAGTATCCAACACGGATAATCCGTATCCGATGCGTAGATCCATTTTACCGGATATCCGTTTATCAGATATCCGTATCCTCCAAACATATGTTTAAAATATTACTAATAATATTAGTATTAGTATTACTTATAAAATAATATTAAAAAAAACCTTAACCATTTATTCCCTAAAACAAAACACACGCATATTCCACTCAAAACAAAAACACCCTACAGTTATTATTTTATTAGGTATATTATAAAATGCCATGTGTTATTATTTTATTGGGTATATTATCATAGAGTTACACTAAAGTTACAATACACCATATCACGCACAACATACACCCACTAAAGAACATATACTCCACTAAAAAAAACAAATTTTATTTCATTTATCGTTCGTACAAAATAAGATAAAAGAAACCCTCATTTCACTCCAAAAAAAACCCTCATTCCGTCACCTCCTCCTTCGCCGCATCAACCCACTATTGCTCATCAACCCGCCACCGCTTCTCATCAACCCCTCCGTTGCGCATCAACTCAGTCGCTCCGTCTCTGCGTATCCCCTCCTCCCACATCATAAAGTTAGCAACAACAGGTACATAAAAAATAAAAATACAAATATATAACTGTATTTATATGTTGTTCATGTGGTTGTTCATTAGTTTTCTCAATTATAAATAAATGTAGGAGAGAAACAAAAAAAACAAAGAGATGGTTTTGATTCTGATGAGAACCGAAGTTAATAAGAGGTATATTATATACAAAATAAAAATGTATGCTTATTAAAATAAAAATATCAATATGTTTTGAAGATTAAAAGGTCCACGAGGTTATCATTCTCAATAAGTTTGATTTAATTTAAAAGGTGCATAATTATATCTACTGTTATGGAATGCTACCATTATTTAAGCCATATTATCACTTTGGAATGCTACTATTATTATGGAAGCCATAATTGTTGATGTTAGGAGGTAGTAATTTTCTTATATATTTATCTGGATTGAATTGGATTTCATTGGATTGGACATTTTAATAGTTATTTTTTTGCGATGGCTAAACAATGTAAACGGATACAGATATTATTAGAATCCGAGGTATACGAACGAATACGGATATGGATTGTTGTTTTAACAATCCGGGAGGATACGAATACAGATACGGATAGTGCATCCATATAGTGGATACGGATATGGAAAACATAGTATCCGATCCGTATCCGTCCATTTACCATCCCTATATAATTTGAATGGAAATGTACCCAGAAAATAAATTCAAATCCCCCATCCCCCCTGTTGAAAAAAAAGAAACTAGATCAATTTCAGGTTGGGTTTGCAAACACCCATAAATACTCCGACAATAATTCATACTCAATTTTAACTTAGTTTTGATTTCTAGAATATTAATCGCAAACAACAATAGTTACTTTTTTCACAAATTATATAATGAATAGTGAATTATAATTTTTACATCCACTTATATCATAAATCGTGAGTGCTCCCAATTAAATAACTTAAATGCATAACATTTCTCACTCTGTTTTTTTTAAGCTAATTAAATCGTTAATCAGGAGTTGTATGGTGAGTGCAAAAATCAAGAATTGCATTTTGGGTGATTAGTGATTTTTTATTCCAAATTAAATGACCCTTAACTTGAAAACATGACATGACATAACATATATAACACCATTAATATTAGTTATAATTTTGGCATAACTTTGTGTCAAAAATCACAACACAAATGCAGTTTATTCGGTCAATTTCTTGTCATGTCATCGTGTTATTGTATTGTGTTATAGTGTCGTTTACCAATAATTTAGGTTTTAAGTTAGCATAAATAAATTAAAGCTTATCATTCAGAATATAAATGAATTTGGGTTTCAGTCAACATAATAAAATACACACACTTATATACACACATAGAGAGATTTGAATACACATACACATAAATGAATTCAATACAAAATACACACACACATTTAATAACATACACACAGACATACACTTATTAATGGTATAAAATAAACACACATAGACACCTAAATACACACACATAAACACCCAAATACACACACGTAGACAACCAACTATACAAACATAACAAAATAATGTTGGCCAGAGTAGAGAGTAACTAAGAGAGATGTGGTGGCCGAATGAGAGAGATCTAGTGGCCGAAAAAGAGAATTGGGCAACAATTAAGAGAGAGAGAGAGAGAGAGTTCACATTAAATGAGAAAATAGACTGGGGTGTTTATATATACATGTTTTAGTCATGGTCCTAGGCTGTCACCCACTTGCGACGACCATTTTTTTTTACACATAAAAAACATGGTACGGTTACCTTTTGGGGTCACGAATAAGGTATGTGACACCGCACCATGACTAGTTTAAAATGATCATGGCCCAGGTCTATGACCAAACTTAACTAAACCCCTTACATTTATCACGCATCTGGTCATGGTTCAGGAACATGACCCACTTTGGTGGGAGTTTGGCGCCCATTTGGTCACGGTTCGATCACGAACCATGGCCGTGATCCCAATAGTCATGGTCTCTGGTCATGACAACCTCCATTGGATGTCACCTTTTATCTTGGTCACAGATTTGTCACACTCTTTTTTGTTCTAGTCATGATCCAGGGTTGTGACCACGTGGTCACGGTCATGGGCCGTGATCCGCCTGTTGTAACCCTTCTCGATTTATGGTGTAGTGAAAATCACAAACCAATACCACCACCTTCATCTTGTGAAAGAGACATCAACACCACCTAGACACCATAGAACCAACACACGCCGCCACCAACCCATCTCTAAATAGTTAAAATCACAATAATGTCACAAACCCAATAAAACCGAAATCAATTTGAGAGAATGAGAGATAAATATATTCTAGAGAGGGTTATTCTCTTAGGTCTGATCGAGATCACCAGGCCACCACTATCTCCCAAACCACTTGAAAACACCACACACATGAATACCTCTTTACTGGAACCACAACTCGACGCCACCACCATTATCTAGTCAACACCGACACACCAATACTACCCAAACACCATCAATCCAACACATGCCACCAAGAACTAATTGGAACCCAACCCAAATCGATTTAGAAAGATATAGAATCAAATCAATAGGGAGGCGGAGGGAAAAATCAATAAAATCTGTGTAAGGTAGATATTATCTCTCGAAATTCCGCCAGATATCGCCAAACGACCCACCATTGTTTAGATTGGCAAGTGGGACACATTAGGTGGATCCTATCACCCTTTCTTATCCTTGCTCAGGTTTGACAATTTGAATGGGAAATACAACCCATTTTGGTTTTTCCTAAGTTATCTCAATAAGAAATTTTTGTTGCTGCAGATTTTAGGAGGGGATTATTTGTAAAAATATGTATTCAGAGATAAATTACCACACTAAGAGATTAATAACAACACTATGGAAAATAGGATTTCATTCGAAGATTGAGAAATTTTCTAGACAAAACAAGTTGAATTTAGTCATGTATACACCTTATGAAAATATGAGTTATGTTATATGTATAAGGTTACTCGAAACGCATGAGATATAAAGACCAGCAAAATCAAGGAAGCACATATGACCCATTGAGTAACTTGGCTAGGAAGGTCCTCGAGGAAACTACTTTTGAGAATACAAGTTGCAAAATAGCTTTGGATGATTGATCATATTTCAAAAAAACCTACCCGGTTAAGCATAATATGAGCGACCATTAGCTTTCTCTATTTAAGATTTAATGATCTGTAAAAGGAACTAAAGTTAAGAGCACTATCTGACATAAAGCAATATTCCTTTTTCACGTGATCCTAGGCATGCAAACTTTTCATTATATATTAGGCGGTGTGCCTGAGCCACATGCTAAAGTTGAAACACTTTTAGTTCAAGTAATATTTTATCTATTTTTTAAGGAAGACTTTAACCCATGCCTAATGAGTTTGTTCCCAACAATCAGCTAATAATGATTTGCTAGTAGAAGACTCCAAAAAGGGAGACAGACACTAAAAAATCCATGGGTTAAAGCTAAAACTATATATTTTGCATTAGTTCATTGAAGAAATCATCAATCAATACCTCGATATAACAACACACATATACACAAAGATAAGGATATATAGAGAGTGTATTAGATAGAGACAATAGACTCTAAGTTTCTTAAGAGAGCTAAAACACTTTATAGACTTGAGAGGATAAGTTTTAATTATTGAGATTGATTGTTTGCAAGCATTTATTTCCATTCTCAAAGTGAAATAGAACTTGATCTCTTGTGGACGTAGACCAAGTTCGATGAACCATATTAATATTTGTGTTCTTACAACTTATTTCCTCTATTTTGAGCACTTTTATTTCACTATTGAGTTTTACTATTATCATTTATGAGAGATATATTTATCATCACCATGAATATAGGTTATGCCTTAGCTTTCACTACAAGCACCCAGGAGATAAGAGAAAGTAATACTTATTCTTACCATCTAAGGAAAAATGATCTCTTACAATTGGTGACTCCGCTGGGGAGGTAATCTATAAAAAATGGTGAATGAAAACATAAACTGCGCTCCTTCATTTTGGTGACACTCAAAATAAGGAAGAACAAGTTATGGTTATTGAGGTTTCTCCAGTCACAACTACTGTAGGGAATGCTAATATGGGGAAAGCTTCCATGAGTGCTACCGAAGGGCCCAATAAAATAACCAATATCATGGTTAAATTCTTGGAGTTTATTCAAAGACAATAAGAAAAGGTGATGTTTGGTTCAACGATGGATTCAAGTTACATTATTCCTTTTGAGAGAGTGATTGTTACACATGAAAGATCCATCAGTGCTACTATTAACATTGTTCCTATAGCCACTACAACCAACATTACTCCCATTATTTCACAAATCATGCAAGATTATGCGATTATCACCCCTTGACTGTGGTTACTCCACCATCAAACAAGGTAATAGAGGCAATTATTTCCCCTTGCTTAACCATTAAGGAGGTCATGAGGAAAATGTTAGCATGATCCTCACAAACAATTAATAATGCAACATCAATTTATGATGATTTTCCTACTCTTTATCTAAAAGAGTACAATGATGGTCCTTATCTCAAGGGATACATTCCTCCAATCTTTGAGAAGTTTAATGGAAGAGGGGGAAATTCGAAGGAACACTTGAATGAATTTTTTGAGCACTTAGGTGATAATTGCAACAATAAAAAGCTACCTTTAAGGAAGTTTTCAAAATCCCTAACTGACAAAGCTTACACATGGTAATATCATTTGGTCCTGAGGAATATGGCTACATGGGAATATATTTATTTTCAATTCCTCTAGAAATTATTTTAAAATATGATGAGTTTATTGTGGCTCATCTTGCTCGAGAAAAGAAATGGCCAGAAGACGAGTTAATGGACTATATGAAGAGGTTTAGGGAGATATCCCTAGACGTGAAAGAAGATGCAATGGAGAGCAAGCTTCTACAAATTTGTGTAGAAGGATTTATATGAGAATGCATTTATCATTTGATAAATAAAACTTGAGTTGTGGGAGATGGCCGCTCCAAGTCTTACAAGACTTGTCAAAAAGACAGGTCTGAATGCTCCCCCTCCCCCTCCATCGACGTCTCGGCATGATGCCACCAAAAAGAGGAAAGTTACTGACCCTTCCCCTGAGGATCATAGGCAAAAGAAGAAAGGTGGGGATCGTGCCATCCCTATTTCCTCTGAGGATGCCTTGATGGGTCTTCTGGAGCAATTAAAGATAGGTGATAGTGTCATTGGCCAGAGTTTGAAGGCCTTGGATGCTATCGGCGCTGTCATGACCGAGTCTGACAAGCGCTTCTTCCGGTCCATGGACAAGCCTCTGCTTGTCGCGTTCTCTCTTCACCTCTCCATTCAAGTAAGAACTATTTATTTAGTTTTTTCTTTGCTTCTAAGTTTTTTACAAGTGTAACGTCAGCATTTGAACTACATCAGACTCTAGACTAACTTCTTTGCTCATGTTCTGCAAGTTCTTATCATAATGTATCATTATGTTAACTGGACCTTAGGGAAACTCCCTCTGATAGAGAAGGGCTAAGAGGCTGAGAAGACAGAGGCCACTTTAAATGCTGAAGTGGATCGTCTGAAGGCTGCTCTGAAGAAGGCCGAGGTAAGTGTTAAGGGGACGAAGAAGGAACTGGATAAGCAGAAGGAAGATCACAACACTTCTATGAAAGCTCAGGTTGACTCCCTTCAGCACAAGGTCGATGTTGACATCAAGGCATCCTTGGAAGATGCCTCCGAGAAAATCTTGGAAGAGTATAAGGTCTCTGACGAGTTTGTCAGCTTCAGTTTCGAGCACCTGGAGAGGGGCATCAAGGCAACTGGCAGATGGGCTTCCATAAAAGAGAAGAAATTAGGGAGTCTTGCAGCCGCTGACTTCATTGACCTGGGTTATGCCGACCATAAGTTTGCTCAGGCCTTGCAGGAGGTTGAAGAGGAGGGAGGTTCTGCCCCCACCGAGACTGCCCCACAAGGAGGCACCATGACTGAGGACGTCGGTGCCCAAGATGAAGGGGTCGAAGTGGCTACCTCCGGGCAGGGACATGAATGCGTGACCCCCAATCCTGAAGCTGTCAACACTTAGATATTGTGAAGCAAATTTAATTTTTATAACCCCTCATTAGTTGTAACCTTTGAAGAACATTGTCAGCTTATATTTTTGCATTTTACAATTGGATGATAACCTTTGAGGAGGGTTTTTATTTCTTCATTTGTTGATTTGTTTGTTGAATGCTTCTTTGCCATGCGATATGTTCAGCTCTGAAGTCTTGGTGAAATGATGTCTATTTAAACTAAATAAATAGTCTTACCTCAGACCTTGTCACCAAATTATGATGTTATAAGGTCTGAGGTCATCAACTAAGACGTTACCCTTATAATTGATTTCACCAAATTAATGATGTTAAGGGTTTGAGGTCATCGAAGTATGATGTCTTACCTCATACCTTGTCACCACATTATGAAGTATAAGGTCTGAGGTCATCAACTAAGACGTTACCCTCATAAATAATTTCACCAAATTAATGATGTTAAGGGTCTGAGGTCATCAAAGTATGACGTCTTATCTCAGACCTTATCACCACATTATGATGTTGTAAGGTCTGAGGTCATCAACTAAGACGTTACCCTCATAAATAATTTCACCAAATTAATGATGTTAAGGGTCTGAGGTCATCAAAGTATGATGTCTTATCTCAGACCTTGTCACCAGATTATCGTGTTATAAGGTCTGAGGTCATCCTGGTATGATGTCTGACCTCACACCTTGTCACCAAATCATAATGTTAAGGCCTGAGGTCATCACTAAGATGTTATCCTCATACATTCTTTCATTAGAGCTCGATGAACCAAGAACTGACATGGAAACTGATCTCTCATTAATAATCTCTTCATAAGATGATCTATTTACATAAATTTCTTGCAACATCATATGTAATACTTCTTTAGATGATCAACATTCTAGGGATTGGCAAAAGGTTCCCCCTCTAGGTTTTCTAGCCTGAAGGTCCCGGGTACAACCTCTTAGACCACTTTGTAGGGACCGCGCCAATTTGGGTGGAGATTGTTTGCCTTTTGTAGTGTCTTCTTCAGTACTAAGTCTCCCACGGCAATGGGAGTTGATTTTACCCTTTGATTGTAGAATTTTACTGCTCTCTGATGGTACATTGCTTATCTGATTTCTGCGTCTTCCCTTTTTTCTTCAATCAGATCTAAGTCTAGCCTTCTCTCTTCCCCATTTTTATCAGGGTCATAGGTCTAAACCCTATGAGTAGGGAGTCCCACTTCCATTGGTATGACGACCTCTGAGCCATGTGCTAGTATGAACGGGGTTTCTCCTATCGGTGTTCTTTTCGTTGTCCTTTAGGCCCACAACACAACATAAACCTCTTCAGTCCATCTCCCCTTTACTTCTTCTAAACTCTTCTTGATTCTGTGGAGGATTGTTCTATTTGTTACTTCAGTCTCACCGTTTGCCTGAGGTCGACTAAGAGATGAGAAGAACTTCTTTATCCCAACTCTTTCGCAATACTTTTCTAAAGAGGAGTTCTTGAAATGGGTTCCATTATCTGAGATGAGAGTGTTTGGGAGGCCATGTCTGCATATGATGTTCCTCCAAATAAAATGGAAGGTCTTCTATTCTATGATCGTTATCCTCGGTGTAACAACCCTCTCTTTTGGGAGTCAATTTTATATTTATTAACTGTGTTGAGTAGTTGCATATATAAAATGCCGGATGTGGGTAAGCATTAATTTGATGAAATAAGTTAATATTTACTAATAAGTTGCATAATTACCATGTGGGTAAGTGATTATTACCATGTGGTGTTCTATTTTGTCATGAAAATTAAAATGGCAACTTGAATTTAAAATGAAACCGGAACTTAAAATGGCTTATAAAATTTCCAAATGATAATCTGGAGGGTGTAGTTAGTTCCGGGAGGTGCGAGACAGTCGAAATGTGTGCCATGTTGTATTTTGAGATTTTGGGCACTTTTGACTGGTTTTGGCATATCGCGTATTAGAGATTATATTATTGCGGTATTGACATTTAAAATGAGAGACCTTTAATCTAAGGCCACGTTTTAGTCTTTCCCCAAGCCTTTCTTTTTCTCTTATTGCCCTAAATGTTCTAGCCCTAGAGTGAGAGTGAGAGTGGAAGAAACTTGTGGAGAAAGAGAGATATTGAAGATTTGTGGTTTGATCTTGCATTCTTCTTCAACCAAGTCTGAAATTGAAGCCCCAAGGCAAGTTTTCTACTTGCTATTATATATGGTTTAAGATGGATAATTAGTATGGGTAGTTATGTATAGTTTTAATGTAATATAATTGTGGTTTTTGGATAGATTTATGGGTATCAACATCTTTGGTAGAGATTGATTGTTGATTGAGGTAGAAAAATGTTGATGGGAGCATTTATGATCTTTTAGTATCATTAAATGTGTTGGATGATTTTGGTTGATAATTGATTTTGGGTTTAGAAGGAAAATAGGAGACATAGGTCTAGGTCTGCAATGGACGGTCGACCGCGTCTCTCAGACCGGTCGATCGGTACTTCGGAGGAGGGCACACTTCTTTCTTTCAAAGGCATGAAATTAAGGGCACGGTCGACCGCGAGTCCCCTACCGGTCGACCGGCTCGTCCGAAATGAGTTTTCTGCTTTTCAGTATAGGCTGAAAATTGAGACGCGGTCGATCGCGATCTTGGGACCGGTCGACCGGTCCCCTATTTTCTTACCCAATTTCCTATTTTTGTTCTTAATCCCTTTCTTCCCTTAGGAACTTAGGACTCTTCTTGAATGAAGTAAACCTTGGCTTTTAGAATCCTAGTTGAGTTGGTTGTCACCATAGTGTTGAATGGATTTCACTTGGGGTTATGTCCGGGGGAGGGGTTGTCCTAAGTGATGTTAAGGCATTACTTTTCTTTGTGCATCCTAATAATATGGATGGGAGTTGTAGGCCCATACTTGGAGACTATAGGGTTTTGAATTGAGGCACATAAGACCTTAATCTCGGGAAACGAAAATAACCCCTTGGAGATTTATTCGAGGCATAACCTAGGATGAAAATAAATTAAATATCCTAGGATAATGGTTTCAAATAAAATGAGTCACATAATGTTAATGGGAAAGGAAAGTATGGTTTTTATAGTAAATGCTAATTTACTTAAACACACCCCTCTAAATGCTATCATGAGGGAAGCTCACGCATGAGGTGATGTTCCTTGACTAGTGAATGCAGGGAGACTATAGTCCTCGGCCATATGCTGCTTAATTATTTGTGTTTTTCTGCACTAGTGAGGTAATTTCGGGTGTGGTTATGACTCACTCGCAAGCATATGGCCACTTCTCGACGTGCGTTAGGTACCCAGGCTGCTTTGTTTGATAGGCCCCTGGAAGATGATAATCATTTAGGGGCGCGCCCAGTGGGGAAACTCGGAGGGGTGGTCTTAGAATCGTTATATGTATAAGAATATAACCTTTCTAACCTCAAGTGGGACTTGAGAGATGCATATTTCCACTAAATGGTATAATGATAATTACATTCCTGTTAAGGAATGGGAATTTGAAAGAGATAAGAAAATAATGATAGTGTATTCCTGTTAAGGAATTGGATCTGGATTAAAGTGGAAATTGGTGAATAGAAGCTTTTAATTTAATTAACGCATCATTTCATTCTCTTGCATAGTTTATTTTAGGCATGTCATTTTAGTTGTCTTATTATAATTCATGCTTAGGTTGTTAGATTTCTGATTTCCATTCCCAAGATTAACTGTTCATATCTAGCATGCTTTTTGTTCATCTGGGAACTATATAAAAACCGGGTCCTGACCCGTTCATTTTCTTTATGTTGTGCTTGTTATTACATCCGCTCAGGTGCTCCTCCGCAAGGATGCCCGTGTTGATATTTCTACTCTTTTGCTTTTACGGAGCTGTATGAAATTGCGAATATTACAGGATGTTTTGCTAGACGCCATCATTTTTTGATATCTAGTTATGATCGGGTCTGTCATCCGGGCGAGTGGCCCAAAACTTGTAATTGTTTAATGAATGTAATACATAACACCTAACTGTTGTAATTACTTTTGTGTAGCTGTGGACCGACAGCATATTCGGTCATCCCCTTGTATATAGTTGTTTTAGACGTATGTTATTTATGTATCTTTGAATTCCACTTTTTTTCTAGAATGGGTTGTTTAAATTGTTTTCTTAATTTAACTTTTAAATCACATAAATTGTTTTGACAACCCGTATTCAGAACTAATGGGTGGTTTTATCGGTTACTCTTACTATATTTGTGGTGCTGAGAATGATTTTTGTCCATGATTACCGCATATGTCGGAGGATCAGGCTGGCCACCCCTTATTTCGGAGTGCGGGTTGTCACAGATGGTATCAGAGCACTGGGTTCTAGAGTACTAGGATCTATGTGGACTTTTCACGATCTACCGTAGCGTTCTTTGATATATAGCCTAATGATAAGACTGTTGTGTTGCTTATAATTGCGATTTCTGTGAAATAGATTATTGTGAATAGTATTTTAACACTATTGTCCCTTTATCTCAGATGCCGCCTAAGAGTGGTCGCCCCGCGAGACGTAATAGAGTTGTAGAAGAGGATGTTGGTCCTCCACCGCCCCAAGGAACTTTTAATGCTGCGGATGTAGCCAACATTGTGGCTCATGCAGTTAATGCTGCCATGACCGCAGTAGCTCAACAGATGCCAATAGCTCAACAGCGGGCACAGGATGCTCAAGCACCTACGGGACCTTCTCCGTGGGAAAGATTAAGGGAATCCTTTTTAAAGGGCCATCCCCCAGAGTTTGACGGAGGCTCTGATGTTGTTCGAGCAAATCAATGGAAGAAGGATATGCAACGCCATTTGCGAATGGTGGATTGTAGTGAGTAAAAGAAGCAATTCCTTGCTACTTTCAAGCTGGTTGGGGCAGCGTTACATTGGTGGGAGTCGATGACTACGCCAGAACAGAGGGACACTATGTCGATTACTGATTTTTGGGTCTTGTGCGACCGGAAATATTTTCCTCCCGCGATTCAGAGGGAGATAAGAAGGAGACTTTAAGATCTAGTTTAGGGAGAACGATCTGTTGCCGAATACGAGGAGGAGTTTACCCGGCTAGCTAGTTTTGTGTCGGAAGAGGTGACTCCGGAGGAAAGAAAAGTCTCAAAATTCATGGGAGGTCTAAACTGGAGAATCCGGCAGCATTTGCTCGGTAATCCGGCTTTACAAACTGTTGGTGAAGTGATGAATGCGGCATTGCTTCATTGTCAGGAGCATCGGTTGTTTATACAGAATAGCAAGAAAGTTATGGGGCAAGTAGGGAAGCCCGAGGTGAGTGGGAATGGAGGAGGAGACTTTCCTTCGTTCCAACCTACGGGTAATAAGCAACGAGAAAGGGATCCCCAGCAAGGGGACGGGTCAAAAAGGCAACGCTTTGACGGGTTTAATGTTAGTGGAAATGCTAACAGGCAAGGTCAGGGTGCCGCGACACAGCAAGCGGGTCGGGGTGGTCAGGGAGGTAGGGGCCATCCGGGCCAAGGTTTTGGACAGTTCAGAAATAACAGAGGTCGAGGTCAGGAGAATATGGTGGGGAAATGTTTCCAATGTGGAGAAGCTGGTCATTATAAGAAAGATTGTCCTCAAGTGATTGGGGGACAACCTCCACGAGTTCCTCAGTAGCCTTATGTTTAGTTCCCTCCACAGGCACCAAATCCAGTTGTCCCTCCGCAGCAAGGTCAACTACAGTATGGGAGAGTTTACCACATTCAAGATGCTATGCTTCCTCCTATTCAGCCAGCGTCGCCAGCTATAGAGGGTAAGTTCCTTATTCAGGGACACATGGGTCGCATTTTGTTTGATACGGGTGCGACACATTCTTTTATTTCTAGAAGTTTTGCTCAGTCCACAGAGTTGATAAAATCTGCTGAGAGCACCTTTACTAGTGTTGAGTCCTCTATGGGTGACGGTTCACTTATTTTCTTTGTTTGCAAACGCATAGGGATCACTCTTAGAAATTTGTGTTTTGAGGCCGACTTACTTGTCCTAGATATGGTCGGGTATGATGTTATTTTGGGCATGGATTGGCTTGTTAAGTATCATGCTATGGTTAATTGTTACGGAAATAGTATAGTCTTCGCCGTTCCGGGACAAGATATGTTCCTGGTGGTTAGGCCTAGTTTAGAGGGAGATACTGGTACTTATTTATATTGTATTGCGGAAGAGATTTCTCGGGATGTAGTTGTTCCCTTATATTCTATTCCTGTTGTTCAAGATTTTGAGGAAGTTTTTCGAGAGATACCGGGTTTACCTCCTAGCCGAGATATTGAGTTTGTGATTGACTTAGCGGTGGGAACTCGACCGATTACGCGAACTCCTTATCGTATGGCTCCTGTGGAAATGAGGGAGCTAAGAGATCAAATTCAGCAGTTGTTGGAGCAGGGGTTTATCAGGCGTAGCACGTCGCCGTGGGGTGCTCCTATGTTATTCGTGAAGAAAAGAGATGGTTCTCTCCGGTTGTGTGTTGACTATAGAGAGTTGAATAAGGTCACCATCCGGAATAAATACCCTTTACCTCGCATAGATGACTTGTTTGATCAGCTCAGGGGAGCGACCTACTTCTCTAAGATAGATTTGAGAACGGGGTATCACCAGTTGAGGATACGGGAGCAAGATGTATCCAAGACTGCTTTTCTGATGAGGTACAGGTCTTATGAGTTTTTGGTTATGCCTTTTGGGCTAACCAATGCCCCTGTCGTATTTATGGATCTTATGAATAGGGTATTTCGGGACTTCTTGGACCAATTTATTATCGTGTTTATCGATGACATCCTTGTGTATTCTCAAACAGAAGATGACCATGTTATTCATTTGGGGTTGGTCCTGCAAAGGTTAAGGGATCACCAATTGTACGCTAAGTTTGAGAAATGTGGTTTTTGGTTGCGGGAAGTGCAATTTTTGGGTCATATTGTGACTTCGCAAGGTATATCGGTGGACCCAAGTAAAGTTATTGCGGTGAGGGAGTGGGGTCAGCCCATGACACCTACCGAGATACGCAGTTTTCTGGGTTTGGCGGGTTATTACCGTCGATTTATCAAGGGATTTTCTAAGATTGCTAGTCCTTTGATAAATTTGACCCGGAAAGGGGTTAGATTTGTGTGGGATGACGCCTGTCAAGCTGCGTTCGATGAGCTTAAAGATAGATTGACTTCAGCTCCAGTCCTCGCTTTACCCAAGCCAGGGTTGGAATATTTAGTCTTCACCGATGCATCTCTACAGGGTTTGGGAGGTGTGCTTCAGCAGGAGCGACAAGCTATTGCATATGCTTCCAGGAAGCTCAAGCCTCATGAGAGAAATTACCCGGTGCATGACTTAGAATTAGCCGCAGTTGTCTTTGCCTTGAAGATTTAGAGGCACTATCTTCTTGGGGATAAGTTTAGTCTTTTCACGGACCATAAGTCGTTGCAATATTTATTTTCTCAAAAAGATTTGATTATGCGGTAGCGAAGATGGTTGGAGTTCGTGAAAGATTACCAATTTGATATTCATTATCATCCGGGCAAGGCGAACGTGGTGGCGGATGCCTTGAGTAGGAAACCCGAGGGAGAACTAGTCGATGTGTGGAAAGCTAAATGGAAAGAACTCAGTCATGAGGATGCGGTTGCTAGGGCGTTTATGTCCGTGATGACCGTTACTCCGACGATTGTGGCAAGGGTTGTGGAAGCCCAGGGCGGGGATAAAGAATGTCAAGACCACATTCGCCGATTACTGACTAGGGGAGCAGAGTCCTACTCGGTAAGTTCTGAGGGCGGATTACGCTTTCATGGAAGGCTTATTATTCTGGAGGATGGGGATTTGCGACGGGCTGTGATGGCGGAATCTCACGGCTCTAAATTTTTGGTGCACCTGGGAAATGAGAAAATGTATCAAGATATGCGCCGTCAATATTGGTGGACGGGTATGAAGCGGGATATTTCGGAGTTTGTATCTCAATGCACTACTTGTCAGTTGGTTAAGGTTGATCATCAGCTACCGGCAGGTTTGTTGCAACCATTAGAAATTCCGATTTGGAAATGGGAGAGCATTTCAATGGATTTTATCACCGGCTTACCAACATCACAAAAGGGTCACGATTCTATATGGGTTATCGTGGATTGCTTAACAAAGTCGGCGCACTTCCTTCCCGTCCATACCGATTATAATACCGCTCGTTACGCTCGGTTATTCATTGAAGAGGTTGTTAGATTGCATGGGGCGCCCTTGAATATTGTTTCCGACAGAGACAAGATCTTTGTTTCCCACTTTTGGCAAAGTTTCCGAGAGGCCATGGGAACCGAATTGAAATTAAGCACCTCTTATCATCCTCAAACAGATGGCCAGACCGAAAGGGTTAACCAAATGTTGGAGGATATGCTTCGTATGTGCATGCTTGATTTTAAGGGTAGTTGGGAACAAGATCTCCCTTTGGTTGAATTTGCTTATAATAACTCATACCAGTTCACTATTGGGATGGCACCCTATGAAGCCTTGTATGGTAGGCCTTGTAGATCTCCCACATGTTGGTTAGAAGTGGGAGATAACAAGTTTCTCGGACCTGAAATGATTCGGGATACTTCTTCTAAGATCGAGCTTATTCGAGATCTTATTCGGATAGCCCAGGATAGATAAAAGAGATATGCCGATGAGGGAAGAAGACATGTGGAGTTGGATGTTGGAGACCAAGTGTTGGTTCGAGTGTCGCCTATGAAGGGCGTTAAGCGTTTCGGAAAGAAAGGGAAGCTTGCACCGCGTTTTGTTGGACCTTTTCCTATACTTGCTAAGGTAGGCCCAGTGGCGTATCAAATGTCCCTACCGGAACCTTTGCAACAAATTCACGATGTCTTCCACATCTCCTCTTTGAAGAAGTATAAGAGGTGTGATGGTGCCCTCTGGCACATTCCTTTCGAGGATGTAGAGTTACAACCCGATGTTCCTTATGAAGAGCAACCGGTGGCCATATTGGAGCATGGGGAACGTAAATTGAGATCTCGAGTGGTTCCCTTGGTTAGAGTACAATGGATTCATCACAACATCGAGGAATCTACTTGGGAGCGTGAGGACGATATGCGGGAAAAGTATCCGCATCTTTTTATCCAAGGTACGCTTGAATTTTGGGGGCAAAATTCCCTCATAAGGGGGGGAGTATGTAACAACCCTCGCTTTTGGGAGTCCATTTTATATTTATTTACTATGTTGAGTAGTTGCATATATAAAATGTCGGATGTGGGTAAGCATTAATTTGATGAAATAAGTTAATATTTACTAATAAGTTGCATAATTACCATGTGGGTAAGTGATCATTACCATGTGGTGTTGTATTTTGTCATGAAAATTAAAATGGCAACTTGAATTTAAAATGAAACCGGAAATTAAAATGTCTTATAAAATTTCCAAATGGTAATTTGGAGGGTGTAGTTAGTTCCGGGAGGTGCGAGACAGTCGAAATGTGTGCCATGTTGTATTTTGAGATTTTGGGCACTTTTGACTGGTTTTGGCATATCGCGTATTAGAGATTATATTATTGCGGTATTGACATTTAAAATGAGAGACCTTTAATCTAAGGCCACGTTTTAGTCTTTCCCCAAGCCTTTCTTTTTCTCTTATTGCCCTAAATGTTCTAGCCCTAGAGTGAGAGTGAGAGTAGAAGAAACTTGTGGAGAAAGAGAGATATTGAAGATTTGTGGTTTGATCTTGCATTCTTCTTCAACCAAGTCTGAAATTGAAGCCCCAAGGCAAGTTTTCTACTTGCTATTATATATGGTTTAAGATGGATAATTAGTATGGGTAGTTATGTATAGTTTTGATGTAATATAATTGTGGTTTTTGGTTAGATTTATGGGTATCAACATCTTTGGTAGAGATTGATTGTTGATTGAGGTAGAAAAATGTTGATGGGAGCATTTATGATCTTTTAGTATCATTAAATGTGGTTGGATGATTTTGGTTGGTAATTGATTTTGGGTTTAGAAGGAAAATAGGAGACATAGGTCTAGGTCTGCAATGGCCGGTCGACCGCGTCTCTCAGATCGGTCGACCGGGCCTTCGGAGGAGGGCACACTGCTTTCTTTCAAAGGCATGAAATTAAGGGCGCGGTCGACCGCGAGTCCCCTACCGGTCGACCGGCTCATCCGAAATGAGTTTTTTGCTTTTCAGTATAGGCTAAAAATTGAGACGCGGTCGACCGCGATCTTGGGACCGCTCGACCGGTCCCCTGTTTTCTTACCCAATTTCCTATTTTTGTTCTTAATCCCTTTCTTCCCTTAGGAACTTAGGACTCTTCTTGAATGAAGTAAACCTTGGCTTTTAGAGTCCTAGTTGAGTTGGTTGTCACCCTAGTGTTGAATGGATTTCACTTGGGGTTAAGTCCGGGGGAGGGGTTGTCCTAAGTGATGTTAAGGCATCACTTTTCTTTGTGCATCCTAATAATATGGATGGGAGTTGTAGGCCCATACTTGGAGAATATAAGGGCTTGAATTGAGGCACATAAGACCTTAAGCTCGGGAAACGAAAATAACCCCTTGGAGATTTATTCGAGGCAAAACCTAGGATGAAAATAAATTAAATATCCTAGGATAATGGTTTCAAATAAAATGAGTCACATAATGTTAATGGGAAAGGAAAGTATGGTTTTTATAGTAAATGTTAATTTACTTAAACACACCTCTCTAAATGCTATCATAAGGGAAGCTCGCGCATGAGGTGATGTTCCTTGACTAGTGAATGCACGGAGACTATAGTCCTCGGCCATATGCGGGTTAATTATTTGTGTTTTTCTGCGCTAGTGAGGTAATTCCGGGTGTGGTTATGACTCACTCACAGGCATTTGGCCACTTCCCGACGTGCGTTAGGTACCCAGGCTGCCTTGTTTGATAGGCCACTGGAAGATGATAATCATTTAGGGGCGTGCCCAGTGGGGAAACTCGGAGGGACGGTCTTAGAATCGTTATATGTATAAGAATATAACCTTTCTAAACTCAAGTGGGACTTGAGAGATGCATATTTCCACTAAATGGTATATTGATAATTACATTCCTGTTAAGGAATGGGAATTTGAAAGAGATAAGAAAATAATGATAGTGTATTCCTGTTAAGGAATTGGATCTGGATTAAAGTGGAAATTGGTGAATAGAAGCTTTTAATTTAATTAACGCATCATTTCATTCTCTTGCATAGTTTATTTTAGGCATGTCATTTTAGTTGTCTTATTATAATTCATGCTTAGGTTATTAGATTTCTGATTTCCATTCCCAAGATTAACTGTTCATATCTAGCATGCTTTTTGTTCATCTGGGAACTATATAAAAATCGGGTCCTGACCCGTTCATTTTCTTTATGTTGTGCTTGTTATTACATCCGCTCAGGTGCTCCTCCGCAAGGACGCCCGTGTTGATATTTCTACTCTTTTGCTTTTACGGAGCTGTATGAAATTGCGGATATTACAGGATTTTTTGCTAGACGCCATCATTTTTTGATATCTAGTTATGATCGGGTTTGTCATCCGGGCGAGTGGCCCAAAACTTGTAATTGTTTAATGAATGTAATACATAAAACCTAACTGCTGTAATTACTTTTGTGTAGCTGTGGACCGACAGCATATTCGGTCCTCCCCCTGTACATAGTTGTTTTAGACGTATGTTATTTACGTATCTTTGAATTCCAATTTTTTTTCTATAATGGGTTGTTTAAATTATTTTCTTAATTTAACTTTTAAATCACATAAATTGTTTTGACAACCCGTATTCAGAATTAATGGGTGGTTTTCTCAGTTACTCTTACTATATTTGTGGTGCTGAGAATGATTTTCGTCCATGATTACCACATATGTCGGAGTATCGGGTTGGCCACCCCTTATTTCGGAGTGCGGGTTGTCACAATCGGCTCTGCCTCCACACACTTTGAGAAGTAGTCAATGGAAACTATCAGAAATCGGTAATTATTGGCAGCTCTTGGCAGGGGGCCCACTAAATCAATCCCCCATACTGCGAATAGCCAAGGGGAGTTGATTGACGTCATAGGATGATGAGGTTAGTGAGGTATAGCGGAGAATCTCTAACATTTATCGCACCTCTTCATGTAAGCTGCAGTATCTTTGTCCAAGGTTGGCCACCAGTACCCCTGTGTAACAATTCTCTTGGCCAAAGGTCTTCCTCCTATGTGACTGGAGTAAGAACCCCCATGCACCTCCTGTAAGACGTGAGGAACTTATGTGGGATGAACGCATCTGAGGAGAGGTAACAGGAATCCCTTCTTATATAGGACGTCTCCTATTATGGAGAATTTTGAAGCTTTGTATATTAATTTCCTCCTTTCTAGCTTTGATTCCGATAGCTCTCCCTCTTTGATATATCTAACGAGGGGGTCCATCTATGAATATCCTAGGTTCAAATTGAGACAAGGGTTGCTAACCTCTTCTTCCTTAATGGTAACTTTTGGTAAGACCTCAATCGGAACTATCCTTCTGATGTCTGTCCTTGTTGTTGAATCCAACCTTACCAATGCATCTACGTGGCTGTTGTTTTGTCGAGGTACTCTCTTCAGTTTTGTCTCTTTAAAATATTCTAACATCATTTTCACCCTCTTCAGATACTTAGCCATCCTTTCATCTTTGGCCTCATAGACCCCTAATACTTGATTGACAACTAACCTTGAGTCGCTATGAAGTAGGAATCATCTTACTCCCAGAGTCTTTGCCAATGAGAGACCTGCTATCATGGCCTCATATTCTAACTCGTTGTTAGATGCCTTGAAGTTGAACCTCAAAGCGTATTCAATGTTGGCACCATCTGGAGCTGAAAGTATCAGCCCTGCACCACTTCCACTGTCAAAGGAAGAATCGTCAACGAAGAGATTCTAGATGTCTGCATCCGATGAGAAGGCCCCTTTCGATATGATTCCTTACTTGAAGAGCTACCGATACTCATCATTCACTACACCAAAATGGCCAAATTTTCACCTTTCAGCCGGCCACCCTTGTCAAGGTCATTGACCGTGACACAAGCCTTGTCACGGTCAACGACCGTGACAATTCTGTGTCACGGTCGTGTCAAGGTCAATGACCGTGACACAAAACGCGAGATTTGTGTCACGGTCAATGAGCTTGACACGATCGTGACAACTTTTGTAGCAAAAAAAGTCCTAGGATTCTTTTTTCCCACCTCTTTTGGTTTTCCCCCTCTCTCTCTCTCATCCGCGATTTCTGCTCTCTCTCTCTCTCTAAGGTATTTTTTTTTCCTCTCTTTCTCTTTCATTTCTATATGTATGTGTATGTATATGTGTGTATATATATGTGTGTATATGTATATGTGTATGTGTGTATATATATGTGTAAATGTTAGTGATAGTTAGAATGGTGTAAATGCTAGTGATAGTTAAAATTGTGTAAATGTTAGAAAAGTTCTAGAATTCATATGTTAAATTTAATTATATAAATATTTAAATTGATAATAATTTTATTCATGAAATTAATTCAATTAGGTAAAATCCTAGATAATTTTTTAACAGAATTTGATAATATTATATAAAGTTTAGTAAATTCACAAAATGTTGCCAATTGTATGTTTTTAGGAATATCATTAGTTACTTTCGTGCCCAACTATGTAGAATCCATACACATGCATGTTGTTAGAAAGTCTTAAATTTAATTCTCACTTTAATTTGTAGAATCTCTGTACTTGGTTGGATTTATCCCTTTATGATAATGAAATTTATGCTCCAATTATAATTATCTCATGTCATAATTTTATTGATAAACAATAAATGTAGTTGTCACGGTCATGGTGGGGGGTGGGGGTGGGGGTGGGGGGTGGGGTGTGTGTGTGTAGGTGTGTGCGTGTGTGCGTGGCGGGGGGAGGGGGGCAAGGGGTGTGGTGGGGGTGGGGGTGGGGTGTGGGGGGTGTGGAGGGGCAATTTTAACAATTGTATATCTTTAATTAAGAAATTGTATCGCTTTAATTCTAATTTTAATTGTATAGTTTTAGATGAAAGTAAATTAATAATTAGTGCCAATTTCATATGAAAGTAGGATTGTCCCTCATTGTAAATTAGTAAATTAATAATTGTATACTTTAATTGTTAGTTTAATTGATGAAATATTGGGTTGGTTAGTTTTAAAAGTGGCATGACGTGTGCATGTGTGTGGTGGGGGTGGGGTAGGGGTGTGTGTATGTGTACTATTAACATTTTTTTTATCTGTACTAATAACATTTTTTTACAGCAAAAATGTCTCCTTCAGATATTAAGGCGAAGATGATGATGTTGTTTATGATGATGTCGTCTGGGATCGGTGGTAGCGGAGGCGACGAGAGCTCCTCCGCCCCTAAGCTCCCCAAATATGGAAAATTTGGGATTACCGTCGAGAACAAGTCGGAGCTATTAGCGAGATCCCTCGAGCTGCTAAAGACGGTCATCGGCCCGGGGTTTATGAGTTGGAAGGAGGTGCCATATGAGCTCAAGTTAGCTGTTTGGGCGCCACTATAGGTAATATATTTATATTTATATTTATATGAATATTTAAATTTCAATTTCAATTTCGATTTAATATTTATATTTATATTTATATTTATATTTATATTTATATTTATATTTATATTTATATTTATATTTATATTTATATTTATATTTATATTTATATTTATATTTATATTTATATTTATTCGCAACTAACATTGTATTTGTTGGACAGGAACAATTCAACTTGGATCCAAAGCTACGCGATTCCGTCTTAGAGCAGATTAGGGAGCAACTCAAGTCGTGGAAAAAAAATATGCGGGCACGGTACTTTGAGAAAACAAGAGAGTCGATTATCCAATGGCGTGAATCCGTCCCCCCAAGGAGCCGATCTCATTGGCACAATGGCAGAAGTTCATTGATAATGAGATCGAGGATCGACAATTGGCATCTCGCCAATCGGGGAGGGAAAATCGGGCAAAAAAGACGGGCGTGCACTACTCCGGTCGGACCTCTTACGCCGAGGTGGAGAATAGGATGCAGGTAAGATTTAATTTTTCTATAACTACAGAAATATATTATTCTTCATTATTTTACTTTGCGGGGCCGATACTAATTTTACTTTCCTTTATTTTATTTCAGGGGGTAGGGAATGGGCCAGGGGGTAAGCCACATAGGCTCGATACTTATGTGGCTCTTCGGACGAAGAAGGGGAAGGACAAGGAGGTGTCCCCGAGCGTCGCGGCCACGATTGTAAGTAATCCGACAGTTTAATTTTTGTTAATTACGTTATAATTTTTTAGTTTACTTATCTTACTAATCATGTGCTTTTTGTCGTTTCAGGCAAATCTTAAGGAAGTGCATGAGTCGCAGTCTGATTCCGACAAGGCATCTTTGTCCACAGACGCACTCAGCCAAGTGCTTGGCTCTGATCGCAAGGGGAGGACAAGGGGAGTGAGCTCGCGGGTGGCCAAATCTAGGATCATCGGATTGGAGACGAGCGACACCGGGTTGGCTCGAACGGTGGATTCACACGACGCGAAGCTGTCCCGTTTGGAGGCGAGGGTCCAAGATATGTACGCATTCATGAAGCGTACGTTGGGCGGAGACCGTAAAGGGAAAGGGAAAGGGAAGGAGAAGGCGGTGGAGGAGGAGGTGCGGGAGGTCGAGGTACAGGATGACGAGTATGTGGACCTCGCTGCTTCATCACCTACACGTTCGTACTTCGATGATCCACTTCCCTATTTGGCGCCCTTCAACAGACCATTGTCGACACTTGGTTGGCCGAGCGTGTTCATATTGGACGTATTTGATGGCCAGCGGATAGGGCGGGGGTTGAGGGACCCGAATATCGTCGAGGGTGGAATAGTTCATGGACGTGCGCTTAAACAGATGGAGTCCAGGGTGCTCGTCACGCATGTCATACCCGGGAAGGAGATCTCCCTAATGTGGTTGTGCGAACAATGCGGCACAACGTATATTAGTGGGTGCGTCAATTCGTATATCGTGTGGCCTACTCACCTCCTCACATTTACCCAAGACATGTAGTAACATTATTTTTAAGTTTTTCCATTTTAATTATATTTGGATTATATCGTCATGTATATTATTTCTATTTTGAATATTTGGATTATATCGTCATGAATATATATTTGCATTATCTTTAGTTTGTTTGGATATATGATGTTTGGAACAGGTACGACGTTGCTATAACAGGTACAAATATATTGCTGGGCAGTGGCAGTGGCCATACTGCCCAGCAGATTTTTTTTAAATTCTGCCCAGAATTGTCACGGTCAATGACCGTGACAACTTTTTTAAAAATGGTCACGGCTTTGTCACGGTTTATAACCGTGACAAACGTGTCACGGTCATTGACTGCGACACGACCGTGACACAAAACGCGAGTTTTGTGTCAAGGTCAATGACCGTGACAAAAAAAGTTATCTCGCCTCGAAATGTCACGGTCATTGACCTTGACAAGTTGGATTTGTCAAGGTCAATGACCTTGACAAATGGGCAGATTTGGTGTAGTGATTCTCCTCTATTCCGCTCCTAATCTTCTTGGATACAACCTCTTCCCGATCTCAGAAGACGTTTGGTGCAACCTCTTCCGGTTCTCAGAAGACATTGTTATTTGACCCTTCATCATCCCCTAGGTCATTCTCTACCTCGACCTCTTCCCATGTGAACTCGGTAACGAAGTCTGCGAGGGCCTGCCCTTTGATGGCTACCCTAGGCTGATAAGTAAGGTTATACTCTCCCAACTCAATGGCCCAGGTCATCAATATTCCAAACTTCTCAGGTTTATGGAGGACCTGTCTTAGTGGGGAATCGGTGAGGACGACCATGGAATGAGCTTGGAAGTAGGGCTTCGTTTTCCTTAAAGCATGTATCAAGGCGTAGGCTAACTTTTCCATACAAGGATAATTTTGCTCAGACCCTTGAAGGGATTTACTGTTGCAATATACAGGCCTTTGGATCCCAGTATCTTCTCGTACTATGGCTGTACTTATGGCCGACTCAAAGACTGCTAGATAAACATACAATTTCTCTCATACTATGGGCCGAGATAATACGAAGAGAGACCCTAGGTAGAACTTGAGTTGGTTAAAAGCCTCTTCACACTCTTCGTCCCATTCAAAGGCCTTTCTGAGCACCTTAAAGAATGGAAGGCACTTGTCCGTTGCTCTTGAAACAAACCTGTTGAGTGCAGCCACTCTTCCAGTGAGCCTTTGAACGTCTTTGATACTCTTTGGTGTCTTCATGTCAAGTAACGCCTTGATTTTCTCAGGGTTCGCTTCAATTCCTCTTTGATTAACGATGAATCCAAGAAACTTCCCAGCTCCTACCCCGAAGACACACTTTTTTGGGTTGAGTTTCATCCTATACAGGTCCATAGTATTGAAGGTCTTTTCAAGGTCTGCCACATGAGTGCAGACCTTTAAGCTCTTCGCCAACATATCGCCTACATATACTTCCATAGTCTTACCTATTTGGTCTTCGAACATCTTATTCACAAGACGCTGGTATGTTTCCCTCGCATTTTTTAGATCAAAGGGAATAACCTTATAGCATTATGTCCCTTTATCGGTAATGAAGGATGTCTTCTCCGAGTCTTCTACATCCATGAAGATCTGATTGTAGCCTAAATACGCGTCCATGAAGCTCATGTGTTCATGCCCTGCAGTAGCATCTACCATCTGATCTATCCGAGGTAAGGGATAGTTGTCTTTTGGGCAAAACTTATTCAGGTTAGTAAAATCAACGCACATTCTCCATTTTCCATTGGCTTTGGGCACAATGACTGCATTCGATAGCCACTCCGGATATATGAATTCTCTAATAAACTCAGCCTCTTCCAATTTTTTAACCTCTTCCCGAATGACATCATACTTCTCCCTAGAATAAACTTTTCGTCTTTGTTTGATAGGCCGGGCATCTTTAGTCACATTGAGCTTATGGCACATAACCTCAGGGTCGATGTCGGGCATGTCTGCGTGACTCCAAGCGAAGACACTCTGCCTCTTCCTCGGGAAGTTTATCAGCTCTTCCTTGATTTTTGCCTTCAAGGCTTTGCCAATCTAGACGGTTTTTCCTGTTCGTCCTCATTGAGGATGATGGATTCTACCTCTTCTGCGGCCTCTCCCTTCTTCAACTTTGTTTCATCTCTAGGGTCAAGTGTGTCAATGGTATAAGTGGTGGTTACCCTCTTATGGGCCTCTCTCTCTTCGGCCGAGTTGAAGTAGAATTCTCGTGCTATGGTCTGGTCACCTTGCACTTCCCCTACCCCATAGGGGGTCGGAAATTTTAGTATCTGGTGAACCGTTGATGGCACGGCCTCGAATTCCTTAAGGGCCACTCATCCTATGATGAGGTTATAGGCCGAGAAGACATTTTCGTCCCTAATGAAAAAATTGATCTCCCAGGTTAACCTCTTAGGCCACTCGTCACCCATCCGTACTTCCATCTCATACATGTCCAATGGGTGGACCTTTTCACCGCTGAAGCCCATTAAAGGATGGTGATAGGGTACCAGCCTAGCTCTGCTGGGACCCAGGCTCTTGAAGCAGGGCCAAAACATCACGTCTGTTGAACTCCCCGCATCTACGAGATTATCTGCACCTCGAATCCATGCACTCTTGTTGTTATTACCAAAGGGTCATAATGTGGGGCTAAGATACCTTTGAAGTCGAGGCGTGAGAACCCAACTATAAGAGTGTCCATGTCCACCTTCTTTCTCTTCTACGCTGTATCGGAAGACGTTAGATTTACAACTTCAAGTTTGGCCACTGACTTGGCCTCTGCCACATGAGATTTTATGTCAGCCACTTCAGAGCCACCCCCCGCAAGTCCTCCGCATATGGTGTCAACACCAAAGGAGATCATGCCAACCCTCTTCACCGGGGTGTTGTCATTTTTTGGCGGAAGGTCCGGATCGTATTCATCATCACCTTCTGAATCATTGTCTTTTCCAGCTGGGGCATCGACACAGCATCGATCGCTTTTCCTCTTCTTAGGGTTATCTCTTCCACCTTTAGGAGCCTTGACATCAACATACTTCCTCAACTTTCCATATTTTAACATCTTTTCGATCTCATCCTTCAAGGCGAAGCACCTGTCTGTAACATGGCCATGGTCTTAGTGTAACTCGCACCACAAGTTCTTGTTCCTCTTATGCGGAGGGGCCTTCAGTTTCTCCGGCCATCTTAGAGACCTATTATTCTTGATCTCGTTGAGGATATGTTCACAGCTCACAGTTAGAGGAGTATAGTGGGAGAACTTGTCGTTGTTTGACCTTTTCTTTCCATCTTTCTTTCTTTGGGACTTCCCACTACTACCGTGGTTCTCATCCTCATACTTGGAAGCCATTGCCTCTTCGACATTCATGGCTTTTCCAGCAGTTGCCAATAGCTCTGCCATAGACCTGAGGGGTCTTCTGTGAGTTTCCATAACAACTTCCCTTTCTGAAGACCTCCTATGAGGGCGATCATGGCTATATTCTCTTCATAATCTTCAACCTCAAGCTTTTCTTTGTTGAACCTGGCGATGTAGTCTCTTAGTCTCTCATCTTTTCCTTGCTTGACATACAGCAGGTGAGTGGTCTTCTTTTGAGGTCTTACCCCAAAACAGAAGTTGTGAATGAATCGTTCAGCTAAGCCCTTGAAGTTCTCAATCGAATTCTTCAAAAGAGAAGTAAACCAACTGTGTGCTGCTCCTATCAAAGTCCCGGAGAAGTCCCGACACTTCATCTCATCAGGTATTGAGTAAATGTTCGTCGCTGACTGATACATCTCAATGTGATGTATAGGTTTGGCGCTACCATCATACTTGGGAGACACCAAGGGTGGTTTGAACTTAGCAGGGGTTGGAAAACTCACTATCCTGGCCACAAAGGGGGAGCCTTCCGAGAAACCTCTTTGCAATGGGTCTCGGCTCTTAATGAGATCTCCTATCTTTTCCTTAAGACGTTGAATAGAGTTATTCCAGGGTCTCCCACCATCGTCCTGGCCGAGGCTGTCTCCAGCCACCTCTAAGGGGTGGACTGAGGGTTCCCCAGTCGCAGAACAATGTCGGCTATTGACCTCTTCCTGGTCTCTTCCTCTTCCTGCATGAGGTCAGCCTTGGTGAGGCCGACGTTGTTCGTCTCCTCTTTGCGAGCCGGTGGCACTCCTTGACGTTGATAACCTCTGTCTTAGGTCATTTACTAGGCCTAACCTTTCAAATGATGACCCTCTGCTCAGTCGATCAAAGGTGGATCCTCATTGTTGGGCTTCTCCGCCTCTTTTGCCTCCATAACCTTGGCTTTGTTGGATAGGGTGAACTGTATTGTTTGAAACCTCATACAGCTCCAAACAATCTTTTGGGACCTCTTCCGTCTCTAGATCATCATACCTCTCCTCAGGGCAAGGGTTTCCTTGCCTCCCCAAGCGTAAGCGCCTAGGGTCAGCAACGTCCCTCCTCCACTAGGGTGTAGGTTGGTCCTTCCTCGGTGCCTGGGGTGGTCCTCTGGCGTCAGGATGAGGCTGGACAACCGTCGGAGTGATCATTTCCGGTAATACTCTAGGTGGCCTCATCATATTTTGGCTGAGCTGTGCAAATTGCTCCTATGTAGCTTGTTGCGTTGCAGCCAAAGACCTCAAGGATGCGACTACATCCTCCATTTCTGACTGAGGCGGTGCCTGGCTGGAACTAGGTCCTCCCGCACCAGGCGGCGGAAGAGGCGATGGTAATTCTGGTGCCATATGTTAACACTAAAGAGTTTGAGTAGCAGATGAGCTTAATACCTTAAAGGACCTCTTTCAATGGTGAAGCAGCTCCATGCAAGGGGTGGTGCCTGGTTCACCACCAGAGTCTCTGGTGAGGTTAAGCAAACAAAGAGGAAGAGATAGCTTCTCTGTTCCCATAGACGATGCCAAAATGATGATACTAGAAATAACACCACCCTTCAAGGTGTTGTGAGCTCAATTCAATGTTAACAATGGCAGTATAAGGGTATATACACACATAGTAGAGGGAGATGAGGAAAAGAGGATTTACACCGGAATATAAGTGGTTCAGCCAATCAGGCCTACGTTCACTGTGCAAGTGTATGATGTGTATCAATGTATGAGGGATCTAATGGCCATAGATACAATCTCTCAAGCTTTCTCTCTCTTTTTTGTAATTTGACAGAGTTTTTTCTAGGGTTGCTGATTTCGGATCCCCTTTAAGAAGGAGAAGACAAGTATATATAGTAGCTAGGGGTGTAGTGTACCCCCATGCATGCAATGAGCATGTGTGTGTTGATCTAGCCAATACGATGAAGACAGCTATCCCTGTAACATGTAGATAATGATGATGAAATATTCCCCCCACGTGGGAGAATGATTTGTTATAACTGATTTATGTCCATGTGTCCTTATCCAAACAAATGCGCATAAGAGCTCGGCCAACCGTGCCTGGTCACAACCTCGTCCTGGAAGAGTACGAGGTTGGTAAACTTTAGCTGTTACTCGATCCGAGGTTAGTCCTAGTGACCTCGGCCTAAACAGAGCCAAGGTTGCATAAACACTATCACAAGGTCAGCTTGGGCCGAGGTTGAGCTGATACAGATTAGGAATATCGGCTGATTCCCTACTGATGCTGGCTTTTGATGGGAGCGTAGCTGTAACCTCGGCCTACTCCCATCCAAGGCTGCCATCCCATGGCCACCATGATGAATCTATTCCAAATGATCTTGAAGGCCTCTCTTGACGAGATTGGTAGTAACATCGGCCACGGCCGACCTTGCTTAGGACGAGGCCACTGATCATTGATCCATGGTCCTTCCACTTGTCGGTCACATCCATGGCCGAGGTTGATGCCTCAGAGCCAAGGTGGTACATTTGGGGCATATCAGGCGCATTTAAAAATTTCACGAGAGCAATAAAAAAACACGGCACTGATCATTCGATCTCTCCCAATCATGGCCAATGTCACATGTAAATAACAAGCCAACCAACTAGTTAGAGGAACTCACTTTCCACAAATAAATTAAACTAACGGAGGTAAAGAAGTAGGCAAAATGAGAAGTAAAAGAATAACAAGAGGAAGTTTGATTGGGTGGATCTCCATATCCTTGCAGTGTTGAAGAGGCAATGCATTGTTGTAATACTATCTTGGAAAACGAATTAGTTTTTCCTCCAAAGAATTCTCCACCCTTTGCTTTAGTGACAAATGTTGAAGTTGATCCTAATTATTGCCAGATTCATTAGCGTATTGTTCATCCCACGATCTCATATTTTACCTTGAGGGAAATCATTGATAAATATGTGTCGAATGGAAGTTTATAGATTCCTCGTGGCATTGTAAATAAAAATACATTACCAGTGCATAAAGCATGCATGGTGGTCTATTTCGATGAGGAAGAAAATGATCAAATAAGAAATGGATGAAGACGAGAATATGAGTTCAATACATTATGTGATAGCTGTTTATAAGGAATGGTAAATGTGGTCATTGCCACTATTGAACCAACGGGTTGTGATAGCGAGCAAGCTTACACATTGAAGATTATGAAGTGGACCCAAGTTTAGAGCATCAAGATATATATAAGTCACTAATATTTTAATGGTTCTTCTATCAAGTGGGCATGTCATTGGAAATAAGGATGGTGATTACTTGGGAAATCTTGGAAATAACAAAAAAGAATGTTGTTCCCTTGTTGAGATGGAATGGACCTTTGGACTGGTTATTACAAAAGTTTATGTCTGCAATCACTTTCTTAGAATCGGATAGATTGACTGAGTTCCCTCATAATAGGCCTTTGTAAGTGACATCAAGTATTAATGGAACAAGATTCTTTAGATCTTTGTTAGATAGAGGTGCTTTAGTAAACATCATTCCTATTATCTCATTTAATATAACCAATATCTCAAACACAAGAATGGTTGAAATACCTCTCTCAATATTAGGTTACGATAAGCAAACTTCCAAGTCCATTGGTTATGTGAACGTTGGAATAACAATGGGCAACATTACATCACGCATCAAATTCCATGTGATTGCATTGGTTACATCCTACCATTTGTTGATTGGGAGAGTTTTGATTAACAACCACATATTAGTCTCATAGAGATATCACTAGTGTGGAAAGACAAACAATAAACGAACTGAGATTGTGATTCGAGAAACTAAAAAGCCTTTTGTAATTGAGGAAGCATATTTAGTAGATGCAACTTCCTTCTCTGATTTGAAAGAAGAAGTAAGTGTCCTAACGAGGTGCATCAAAGGTCTGCAAGTTCCCTTTATCAAAGATAGGGTTGGAATCATCAGAGATCGAGAAGAAGAATTTGAAGAAGCCATGCAAGTTGAGAAAGTGAGGCAAAGCATGCCTAAAACTCATTATATTTATCAATAACTTAGAGATAGAATGAAATCAAGGATATATCCAACAGAATGGGAGGTGAGGAGGCAGAGTGACTCGAGTAAAGTTAATGGAACATCGTGGGAGCAATAAGAAAGCTATAAGAAAAGGAAAGAAATAACTTCCTCTGAATGGAAATGTAAAAAAATTATTCTCACTAATAGAGGTGCGAGAAGGAAACCGAAGAATCCGAGAAAGTTGTCCCAGAATATGAAAATTATTTAATATATAATTAAGGATAATGTCTTGTCATTGATAATTCTAACATTCGTGAGTTTATGAAAATATTGAAGAGGAATCTAAATGTATGCAAGATCATCCTAAGCCTAAAGTTCAAGAGTTAGAATAGATTGACCTAGATGAAGGTAACGATGAACTAAGGCCGGTCTCTATTTTGAAAGATCTAGTATTTGTGAAGAAGTGGGATCTGATTGAGATCATTCGAGAGTACAAAGATGTATTCGCATAGAAGTACACTGAGATGTTGGGGTTAGACCAAAAAGTGAGTTATCCCAAGTTGAATGTTTTTCCCTCGGCATTACCGATTAAGTAGTCAACCAGAACATACAAACTAACATTGAATCTCAAAATCAAGGTTGAGGTAGAATGATTGTTGTTAGCTATATTTATCAAACCAATTTAACATCCAATTTGTATCTCTAGCATTATGCCAGTGGGAGAGAAAGATAAAACATAAATCTGCATTTTTGTTGATTTTAAAGATATTAATAGATCTTGCCCTAAATATGAGTTTCCTTTACCTTTAAACGATAGCTTGATCGATAAAAATGTTGGTCATAATGTGTAAAACTTCATTGGATGGTTATGATGTTTATAACTAGATCAAGATGGATGCAACTGATGCATAAAAACTTTCAGAACTCATTTGGGTAATTTCATGCACAATGTAATGCCTTTTGATCTGAAAAATGCGAGGGCAACATACCAACGGATATTGATGGCTATTTTTCATGACCTTTTACATGACATTATGGAATTCTATATGGATTATCTAGTTATTAAATCGAAGAAGGAGTACTCTCACTTAGCTGACCTGATAAGAGTTTTCAATAGATGCAAGAAGTACAAGCTAAATATGAACCCATTCAAGTGCGCACTTGGTGTAACGAGTGGGAAATTCTTGGGTTTATGGTGGATCGAAATGGAGTACAGATGGATCAATGAAAACAAAAATATATATTCTCGATATTCCTTGTCCAATTACATATAAAGAGCTAAAGAGCTTCCTTGGGAAGATTTCTTACTTGAGAAGAATCGTACCAGATTTATCTGAGACCACTCACCCATTGATGGGGCTTCTTCGGAAGACAATAATATTCAAATAAGAGGAAACACACCAAGAATATTTTGACAAGCTTAAGAGATTTCCCACTTCTCCTCAAATGATGATTTCACCCAAGGCAGGAGTGCCTTTGTTACTTTATCTGACCTCTACTACAAGGTCCATTAGTGCACTACTGGCATAAGAGGTTGAGGAAAAAGAGAGAAATGTCTACTACTTAAGTAGAATTATTCCTAAACCCGAGTAAGGTATGTCGACATTGAGAGGCACTATTTGGTCTTAGTCTTTGTAGCTCAAAAACCTAGACATTACATGTTATCTTTCACTATTTATATAGTGACAAGATGTGATCCATTCATATTTTTTATGAATGAACAATTCTAATTGTGAGAGTAGTAAGATGGTTCCTCATAATCTTTAAGTATGATTTAAATTGCATGGTTCCTCTCACAATCAAGATTAAATCCTATGCATATTTATTAGTTATCTCTCCTTCAGGTTTATTCGAACCACGTTATGAAATTATACCTGGAGATGATTTTCAAGCCAATATTTGTGAGTCATACTTAGAGTAATGGTCCATTGAATTTGATGGTTTATTGGATCAAGGAAAAGGAGGAGCTGGTGTGTTTTTATCTAGAGGAAAGGAAAATATTTCTTTGTCTTTCAAATTAGTCTTCCATTATTCAAATAATGAGGCAAAGTATGAAATTTCAATTTTAGGGTTGCTCAAGGAACTTTGAAGAGGCATTTGTTCACTTTGCATTAAAGGAGATTCTAATTCAGGGGTCAAACAAGTGAATTGCGAATACGCATTAAATCACCTCAGTCTTGCTACTTATCAAAAAATCATACAGAGGTTGATCGACCAGTTTTATACGGTCAAAGTGGAGAGGCATCAAAGAAGGATGAACTGACATGTTGATGCCTATGCCGTAATTGCACAAAAGATGGATATACGAGGTGAGTCTACAACTATTGCGATCCACCGCATGACAACTCCACCATCTGTGCTCCAACTATTTCCTAATTATGATGCCTCATATTGTATAGGAAGGATAAGAAATCATCTGGAGATAAGAGATTATTGTATGAAGCTTACTAAGTTATCACAATTCTTTCTTCTTTAAGGGAGTCGGTACCATAAGAATCCAGGGAGTGGTTAACCAGATACATTGGCCTAGAATAAGCTTAAAGACGATTGGAGGAAACTTATAGGAAGCATTAGAGACCACCAAGTTTCCTCTATATATAAGAATTAAAAAAGAAGGGTATTTTTGGCCTTCGATGAACCAAGATGTAGTAGTCGTAGCACAAAGTGAATGTTTTAAGTGTCAAACCTTCTTCCGAACATCCGAGTGCAATTTTTTGAAATATCAAATATACTGTAAGAAGCCTTACATTGATTTCATCAAGGATGTAGTTACCCAACAGACAAAGAAGATGCAATATCATTTAAAAGAAGAGTTACAAGGTTTTACTTCCTGAAATAGAAGTTTTATCGACGATGATATTTTAACAGGCCTTTGCGATGCATCACCACTAATGAAGCATAGGAGGTTCTCAAGCAAGGTCACAATTCAGCTCATATTGGCGGAGAAAAAATATGTGATCAACTTATGACAGTTGGCTATTATTGTCCAATAATGGAGAAATATTCATCCACGTTTGTTTGAAAATGTAAAGCTTACCAACTTCAGGGTAATCTTATTCATGCTCCATCGGTTTATCTAGATGCATTGAAGACACCACATCCTTTCCAAACATAGGCATTTGACCTTGTGGGGGCAATCAAACCTCCATCCAGGAGCAAGATATGGATTCTCATGGCAACTAAATGCTTTACAAAATAGGTAAAAGCATTACCTTTAAAAAGGTCAATAACAAGTGTGGTGGCACAGTTCATTCGATAATATATCATTTGTCAATTTAGCATCTCTAAGGTAATTATGTCAAATAATTGAACCCCATTCATAAAAAAGGTGACAATATTGAATGAAAAATACTCAATTATCCACTACACTTCAAGAGTGGCTTATCCTAAAGGACATGGTTAAGAAAAGGACACAAATAAAACTTTGGTTACTATTTTAGCCAAAATAGTGGAACACTTTCCTGGCCCATGAGAGGACGAGATGCTTATTATCCTTTGGGACTATCGAAAAAATAAAAGGAAGCTAACATGTTATACACCTTTTCCTTAGTTTATGGAGCTGAAACACTCCTTTGAGTGGAGTTAGAAGTATCTTCAGCTAGATATGCCTTGCAAAGAAAAATGCGTTCTCAAAGTATACATGTTCAACTAGTAGCCCTAGATAAATACAGAAATAATGCGAGGAAGAATTTTTAAATCTACATGAAAAAAAATCTCAAATGATAATGAGAACTTAATGAAACCAAGGAAAGTTATGGAGGGAAATTTAGTTTTGAAAGTTATTGTCAATCACATTAGAGGACTCCCTTTCCCAAAATTTTCAGTAAATTAGGAAGGACCATATGTTGTTAAAGAGGCACATCATTCACATTATTGTTTAATTTCAAAGATTGAAGATGATATGACATTCAAAGTTAATAAAATGTAGTTGAAAATTTATCATGTTTGAGAAAGACACTTGTAAATTTCATATATTATCTAGTATTTGAAGAAATGCGAAGAAGCACATCAATTGTAATATATATAAACTAAGCCTTGACGCAAAGAATAAAGTATAAACATGAGCTTCAAGAACAAATGCTCCCTTTGTATTTCACTTTGAAGATAATTACAATTCAAAATGGACTATTGTCCAGAGATACAAAGTGATGAATTTATTCTAACAAAAATCCTAAGCTAGAAGTAGTGTAGAAATCCTCTCCAACTGAGGCGGTTATATCGTGAGAAACCTCTTATTGATAAATATTGAATAAATATTCACCTCAACCTGAGCCTTACGTTTAAGCATGATTTCATGCTCTTTTTTTACAAGAACCATATATTCCTTTACGATAACCACCTTTTGTTCACATTTCTCAAGTTGAGGGATGAGCTCTCTTAATTTTCCCCCTTCGATCTTAAGAACCTCCATAAATTTTAGATAGCTAGTTAGGAAGGATGATGACTCATACTCCTTCGGATCCCTCATCTTGTTGTTTATCCAAGTGAAAGTAAAGCCATCCTTTCTCAAAACTTTGAAATTTCCCATATAGCAATCCACCATAGATCTCTCGAGAAAAGATGGTGAATTATGTTCAATCTTAGTCATAACAATAATTATCCCTTTCTAAAAATAAGCCATCATCATGTTGTGGGGTCTCACACACTCAGTAGTAAATGTATCAAGGTGAGAAACTAAAAGCCACTCGAACACAGAACAATAGCTTATTCACCCATCGACAAAATTAAGTTGGTGCTATGTTTGGAAAATGATATTTAAAACCATACTCAATATCCTCCGTTTTCCTGTTGGTCGTGAAACCTTGATCATTGTGGGAGGATGAGATGGAGTAGCTTGATCAACCTCAATAGTAGGCACAATCAGACTTCGGGAGAACTGCTTTCTATCACATGCTGCAAGGACAAATGAAATATAAGAGTTAGTAAACACCTTAGAAAGATTTATTTTAAGCCACCAAGATGGTGTATCTATTAAGAAAACCATGACAATGAGCTTCTGATTTGACTTACTAAGTGCAAATTTGTGAAAACCTTAGCAGTCAGCTACTAAGTTGACTTATAAAGTGTAAAATTTAAGAAAACCTTATTAGTTAGCTGCTAAGTTGAATTACAAAGTGTAAATTTGAACAAACCTTAGCAGCCAAATGTTAAGTTAACTTACAAAGTGTAAATTTGAGAAAACCTTAGTAGCCAACTGCTAAGTTGACTTACAAAGTATAAATATGAGAAAACCATACCAGACAACTGCTAAATTGATTTGCAAAGTGTATAATTGAGATAAACCTTACTAAAATTGATGTCGATTTGACTTACGTAGTGTATATTATACGTAAAACCTTAGTTAAATTTGAGCTTAGCCACAAAGAAAATTATACAAGAGATGGGAAAACTATTACATCAATGTTAGAAGGACAATTGAAGAGGAGGAAAATACTACATCCTCCAATAGATATTGATCTACCACATTCCCAGACGACGCTTGATATTAAAGGGTAGAATGAGTCTCATGAGATAAGGAAGCTGGATATAGCATTGGAAGCTCAGTCTCTCTTATCAAAGGAGCGTAAGATGCCTGCTCTCTTTCTTTACCTTAGAAAAATAGAGAATAAATTTTTTGTTTCTAAAGTCCATTAACTCAATGATGGTTTCATAGATAAGAGAAAGCTCATCCAGAGGAAGCACATGCGATGATGTGTCATTCACATATAATTATAAAACTCAATCAATAATTGATAATTTATACTTACCAAGATGGTGTAAAATAAATCAAGACAAATCCAACATACCTCAAAAGTGGTAATGGGAGGAACCACATCAAGTGGTAACTTTGTTGACGACGAAAGAACTGACGATATAATGGTAACACTAGAGTTTTCCATTGTTTCACTACACCAAAATGGTCAAATGGGCACCCTTTAAGCGCTTAACCTTGTCACAGTCATTGATCGTGACAAAAAAACACGCATTTTTTGTCAGAGTCAATGACCGGAACAAGCCTATAAAGTTGTCACGATCAATGACCGTGACATGTCCGTGACAATTCTGTCAGTAAAAAATCCTCCCACTTATTTTTTCCCATCGATTTTGTTCCCTCCATTTCTTTCTCTCTTTCTAGAGACTGTTATATCTCTCTCTCTACAACTTTGCTATATTTTCTCTCTCTATTTCTCCTCCATTTATGTATATGTGCGTGTGTGTATATATGTGTGTGTAAATCTGTGCGTGTGTGTGTGGTGTATATATACGTGTGGGGGGGGGGGAGACAGCAGGGCTGGGGGCAGGGGAGGGGGTGTATGTGCGCGTGTGTGTGTGTATATATGCGTGTGTATATGTGTGTGTATATGTGCGTGTCTGTGTGTATATGTGTGTGTGTGCCTGTGGTGGGCAGGGGCAACACGGGGAGGGGTATATATGTGCATGTGTGTGTATATGTGCGTGTGTGTATTTTTTTAATTAAATTTTTATTGGTTTATTAGATATTGCCCCTCATATTGTAGTGTCCCTTGTAAAAGAATTGATTTATTTATATTGATTGGTTGTTAATTTTTTTTTGTAAATTGATAATTGGTGCCCCTTTCATATACAAGTAGGATTGCCCCTCATTGTAAATTAGTAAATTAATAATTGTATACTTTAATTGTTAGTTTAATTGATGAAAAGAATTAATTGAGTAGATGAATTAGAAGGAGTACGGGATACACATTTGTTGTTGCCATTGCGGTTGGATTATAGTGGATCGATGTTGGGTTAGTTAATTTTAAAAGTGGCATGACCACTGGATTATTGTCCATATGGGGGGGTGGGATTTTTTAACTTTTTTTGAAAATTACTTTGTATAACGAACAATATATATATATATATAGAGAGAGAGAGTATGATAATTAAATGAAACATACTTGAAATTACATATAGTGCACATAGATACTAGCCTTCTAGTTCTTATGTGTACGCATTCAATAGCCCTTAGACCCGTTCGAGAGTCATTACCCCTGTAATGAGATCTCTCGAATTGCCCTTTGTACTAATAACAACATTTTTTTTTACAGAAAATGTCTCCTTCAGCTATTAAGGCAAGGATGATGATGCTAATTATGATAATGTCGTCTGGGCTCGGTGGTAGCGGAGGCGAGGAGGGATCCTCGGCCCCTAGGCTCCCCAAATATCGCAAATTGGGGATGGCCATCGAGAACAAGACGGGGCTATTAGTGAGATCCCTAGAGCTGGTAAAGACGATCATCGGCCCGGGGTACACTAGTTGGAGGGAGGTTCCAAATGAGCTCAAGTTAGATATTTGGGTGGCACTACAGGTAATGAATTTATATTTATATCTATATGAATATTTCGATTTCGATTTCGATTTCGATTTCGATTTCGATTTCGATTTCGATTTCGATTTCGATTTCGATTTCGATTTCGATTTCAATTTCAATTTCATTTTATATTTATATTTATATTTATATTTATATTTATATTTATATTTATATTTATATTTATGCGCAACTAACATTGTATTTGTTGGGCATGAACAATTCAGCCTGGATCCCAAACTACGTGATTCCTTCTTGGAGCAGTTGAGGGAGCAACACAAGACGTGGAAGAAAAATATGTGGACCCGGTACTTTGGAAAGACCTGAGAGTCCGTTATCCGAATGGGTGAATCCGTCCCGCCGAAGGAGCCGATCTCACTGGCATAATGGTAAAAATTTATTGACAATGAGATCGGGGAGCGACAATTACATCTCTCCAATCGAGGAGGGAAAATTGAGCAAAAAAGACGGACGTGCACTACTACGGCCGGATGTCTTACGCTGTAGTGGAGCATAGGATGATGGTAAGATTTAATTTTTTTATAACTATAGAAATATATTATTCTGCATTATTTTACTTTGCGGGGCTGATACTAATTTTACTTTATTTTATTTCAGGGGACTAGGAGTGGCCCTGGGGGTAGGCCACATAGGCTCAATACTTATGTGACTATTCGAACGAAGAAGGGGAAGGATAAGGAGGTGTCCCCGAGCGTTGCGACGACGATTGTAATTAATCCGATAGTTTAATTTTTATTAATTACGTTATAATTTTTTATTTACTTATTTTACTAATCATGTGCTTTTATCATTTCAGGCAAAGCTTGAGGAAGTGCATGAGTCGCAGTCTGATGCCGATAAGGTCTCTTTGTCCACAGACGCACTCATCCAAGTGCTTGGCGCTGATTGCAAGGGGAGGAAAAGGGGGTGAGATCCAAGGTGGCCAAATCTAGTATCATCGGATTAGAGATGAGCGACACTAGGTTGGTTTGAATGGTGGACT
Source organism: Sambucus nigra (assembly GCA_949130495.1). NCBI lineage: Eukaryota > Viridiplantae > Streptophyta > Magnoliopsida > Dipsacales > Adoxaceae > Sambucus > Sambucus nigra. The sequence goes on from OX422220.1 coordinate 96,227,615, forward strand.
CGCATGACATGAAGCTGTCCCATTTGGAGGCGACGGTCCAAGATATGTTCTCATTCATAAAGCATTTGTTAGGCGGAAACCATAAGGGGAAAGGGAAGGAGAAGGTGGTGGAGGAGGAGGTGCAGGATGACGAGGATGTGGGCATCGCTTCTTCATCGCCAACACGTGCGGACTTTGATGATCCACTCCCCTATTTGGCTCCCTTCAACTAACCGATTTTGACACTTGGTTGGCCGAGCGTATTTTTACTGTACATATTTGATGGCCAGCGGATAGGGCGGGGGTTGAGGGACCCGAATACCTTCCAGGGTATGATAGTTCATGGAAGTTTGCTTCAAGACATCGAGTCCAAGGTTCTCATCACGCGTGTGATACTTGGGAAGAAGAACTCCCTTTGTGGTAGCGCGAACAATGCGGTACGATGTATATTGTTGGGTCTATCAATTCGTATATCGTGTGGTCTACTCACCTCCTCAGAGCTAACCTTGCCCCAGACATGTAGTGACATTATTTGAATTGAATTATTTTAAGTTGTTACATTTGAATTATATTTGGATTAGATCAGGATGCATATTGTTTCGAATGTATATTTGCATTATCTCTATTTTATTTGGATATATGATGTTTGAACAGGTACATCGTTGCTATAATAGGTACAAATATACTGCTGGGTAGTGGCAGTGGCCATATTGCCCAACAGATTTTTTTTTTAATTCTGTCCAGAATTGTCATGGTCATTGACCATGACAATTTTTTATTAAATGTCACGGGTTTGTCACGATCCTTAACCGTGACAAAACTTGTCAAGGTTAAGGACCGTGACATGACCATGACAAGTCTAACGAACTTGTCACGGTCAATGATCGTGACAAGTCCGTGATAATAAAAGTTATCACCCCCAAAATTATCTCAATCATTGACCTTGACAAGTTTAACTTGTCAAGGTCAATGACCGTGACAATTCAGCAGATTTGGTGTAGTGTTTCCTCTTCCACTAGTAGTTAGTGTTCCATTTTAATAATATGTCTAAGGGAGTCCTTCAAGAATATGCAAGCCTAATCATTAAAGAATGGGAAAATGAGGGAGGAAAACTACATTGTCTTCAATATTTAGACTGAGTTGTTCCCTCATAGGAGGATTGTCATCAATGTTTATAACATCAATTGGAGACACGAGAAGATCCTACGGAATGAAAACAAAACATGCTATAAGGGACATTTCTTTTAATAAGAAACAATTCTACACTTAGAGAAAATAATTACCATTTGCGTTTATTGAGGTTGATCTAATAGACAATCATGTGTGAGAACATCCTCCATAGCATAACTTGGGTTGTAGGTTAAGGTTTTATCAGAGGAACCTGGAGGCAAAGGAGTTGGAGTTATGATCACGTGTGTTGAGTAATTTCTTCCTCAAATGCTTTATTAGTTGAGGATACACATCAGTGGGAAACCTTTTCTCCATTTAAACTTTTGGAGAAACCTGCTTGCAAAGAGCTTGAGAAATAACAAAACCATTAGTTGAGCAACTTCTCTCTAAAGCAGCTAAAGAAACATCTACACTAATAGGAATGAGATTCATTCTAGATAAAACATCTGTTACTATTGATTTTAACTTGTCAAAGAGGTCTAGTCTGATTGGGCCAATGGATTTTAGGGATATGCTAGCCATCTTAGAGGAACTTTGAGTCACATTGGATTTATTAGGAGCTTGGGATAAGACTTCCCTTTTGAAGGATCTATAACCGATAAAGCTTTCCATTTTATACTAATAGAAGCCAAAACAAGCCCTTCTTTTTTTTCTTTTGCCTTTGAACAATCTCACTGATTGGGGCCAAATGAGGTAACTTTGCAAGTGGTTGTATTTTGGTGGTACTCACTTCAAACTCAATGCCAATAATTGAGTTGTTTTTAAGACCAAGTTCGTTTGGATCAAAATATCCCACCCTAACGTAAACTGGTTGTGTTTTAATGAATGCTCTAAATCGATTGCGTTGAGTGGGACCAAATGACAGAACCAGCCTATCGAAAAATCACCATGACTTCTTTTATCAAGAATGATCATCTTGTTATTAAGTTCGCATATAGAGAAAATACACTACATCGTGTGAAGTCAAGGCATGAAGCATAAAAATAATCATCAATCCTACTATTTTGACAAAACTAGTAGGGAAATGCCTTAGTAAAAACTAAATTGCTTATCATAATGATGAGGGTTGTAAGCTTTGCTTTCTTTATCCAATTTAGTGAACAAAGGAAGACGTCTTGGTACGAGTAGAAGAACCATAACCAACGAAGGATATTCAATGATAAATTCCTCTAAATAATCAATTTAAGTGGGTAAACTTCAGCTTTGAAGAATGACCACATTTTGGCATGGGTTTTATCGAAATAAGGTTTATCCGTGAAATCACTTCAATAATCAATCAAAGGCATAAAGTCTTTCTTACTTTATTTTTCATTCCAGTGCAACAATGTTGGGATCTGGTTAGAAATTTACCAATGGGGAGTTCCACTGGAGAAAGATTAGGGAATCAAGTACAGAGAAACCCCATCAAGAGAACTAGGTTGACAAAGTTAGAAACGTCATATCGACCAACATAGTGATCCATGTCAAAATGAGTTCTATCTAACCAAGTGTATAAAGAGCCCAAATTTATAGCAACCAAAGAAATTTTGACTCCTTGAGCGAATCTAATTACAAAATTCATCAAGTCTCCACGTGGTTGATAGTTAGGTTTGACAAGCAAGAAGAAGCGAGAAAGTTGGCATAAAATATAGGAATCTAGTTCTAAAGACTGACCTTTACCAACACTAAAAAGGTGTATCGGGTATAACACCATTTTCCTCCTGCTCCTTCAAAATATTCATAGGAGCCTTATAAAAATATTTGATTAATTAATTGAAAGTGGCTTAGAGGAATCTCTAGTGAGTGCGCGGTAAAGTCGGTCAAGCTCCATTCGAGCTTAGGCTTCTTTATCATCAAGTGGTTCATCGATATGTGGACCAATACCACACGGATCAATTCCCATAAGTTCACCAACATCTTCTAGGGTGATTGTGAACTCATCCCAAAATGCAACGAAGGTATGATACATATAATTCCACCTTGAGATTAGTAGGTGGAGTGTCAAGTTATTCTTAGAGAGGGTAAAGTATCCAAACCAATAGGCAACAATATAAAGGCCAACTTTGATGATCATATCATCATACTTCTTGTAAATATAGATTATCGAAGAAAAACACTCTCAAGTAAACCACAGGCACCTCAAAATCAATTTTAGAGAAGGGGAAGTCTCCATTGTCCCATTGGATTCTCAAAATACCATAAGGAGGAAGATAACCTCCCTCGATTTGGTTTTCAGGTTGATCATCCATTGATAAAGGATCATCTAATCCTTTCAAATTAACTGAGAAGGCTTTGCACTCTTCCCAAAACTTGTCCTTACCTCTAAAGAATGGATCATAAAGGTAATGACTGAAAATAACTTCTCTGTCTGCCCTTTTTGGCATCGAAGCTCTGCCCATTTTCTTACCAAAAACCTCCATAGCTTTGCTTGATCACACCATTGATACACATAAATGAGTACTACCAAAGAAAATTAATGAAGACATCATGAAGATAATCAGACAAGAAGGCGATTACTAAAGAATGAGAAACATGTGAAGTTTTGAATAGCAAAAAACACTTTCTCTCTCTAAAAAATTTGAGGGCTTTAAAATGTCGGTAAAGAATTTTTTTGGGGAAAATGAAAGAAACGAGGTTTTTGTAAGGTTTCGAGTAAAATAGCCAATTAAAATATTTTTGACGATTCACTTCACCACACGACCATTTGAAATTGGGGACAAAATGATGGTTGCATAACCCAAATGTCTTAGAAATCATCTCGGGACTACACGTGGCAAAAAGTGAGGGCAATGTCAAAAGGAATAATCTTATCATTTAATGCCAAATATACAAAAATGATCGGTTGAAGATAAGTGGACTTAAATTGACACGTTTACATACGAGGTTCTTCAATGTGAGGTTCCACTACAAAATGTTATTCAGTTCAATATTTGTCGAATAACGGTTCTTTAACCCAAGGTTCCTCAACTAAAAGGTCTTGGTTTGTGATTCCTCGGTTCGAGTTCAAATCACTCCAAAACAAAGATTACCCGAGCAAGGTACTTTATACAGGAATTAAGTTGAGGTTCGTTAGAATTGAGAATCATCCTGGCGAGGTGTATTAGGAAGAATCAAATTGAGTTTCTTCGGATAAAAGTTCTTTAAAAAAATCACTTGGTGAGCTTCGGGTGCCTTGAACTATGGTTTATCTGAATAAGGTGTTTCCTATAGAAACTTCTTGCTTACACAATAACTTACACTATGAGGGGGAAAATGTAGGAGGGATTTATTTGTAAAACTCCCTATTCAGAGATACATTACCTTACCAAGAGAGTAATGACAACACTAAGGAAAATGGGAATTCATTCGAAGATTGAATTTTTTTTCGATAAAGCAAGTTGAATCCAGTCATGTCTATAACTTATAAAAACAAGAGTAATGTTATATGGAGAAGGTTACTCAGAACACATGAGAGATCAAGTCCAGCAGATCGAGGAAGCACCTATGATATATCGAGTAACCTAGCTGGGAAGGTCCTCGAGAGAATTGCGTTCGAGAATATAGGTTGCAAAACATCTCTGCACGATTGAGCACGTTTTGAAATAGCTTACCTAATTGAGCATATTGCGAGCAACCATTAGCTTGCTCGATTGAAATATTAATGAGCTATAAAAAGTGTTCATGTTGAGAGCACTATCTGAGGTAAAACAATATTACTTTTGCACATGATCCTAGGCGTGAAGACTCCTCATTATATATTGGGCAGTGGGCCTGAGCCACAAGCTAAAGTTGGAACACTTTCGATTAAAGTAATTTGTTTTCCATGTTTTAAGGTAGACTTTAACCCATACCTAAAGAGTTTGTTCCTTATCAATTCGTTAATAATGGTATGCTAGTAGAAATAAAACACTCAAGAATCCACGGGTTAAGGCTGAAACTATATACACCGGCACAACAACACACAGATACACAGAAGATACATATATATATAAGGAGATATGGAGAGCATAATAAAAAAAGAAATTAGATTCTGGATTTCATGAGACAGTTAAAAAACTTTAAACACATAAGAGGATAAGTTTTCATTGTTCAGATTGAGTGTTTGTAAGTATTTATTCTCATTCTCAAAGTGAAATAGAACTCGAGTTCCTATGGACGTAGCCCAAGTTGAGTGAACCATGTTAATCATCGTGTTCTTACAACTTATTTCCTCTATTTTGAGCACTTTTCTTTCACTATTGAGTTTTCTTAATATCATTTGTGAGAGCTATCTTTATCATCGCCATCAATAAAGGTTACACCTCTAATTTAACTACAAGCACCCAAACGACAAGAGAAATTAATATTTTTTCTTACCATCCAAAGAGAAGTACTCTCTTACAGAGTTAAATATGGGAATTTTTGGAAGCTTACTCATAAAAATAGTGTAACCAATGAAATCCGTGAAAATGAGGGTCTAACTCAAAGAATTGAATTACAGTTTTGACTCAGTATCTAATAAATAATGGGCAAACCCTAAATATCCTTTTTTTCCTTACATATATATATAGTATTGAACTATCTCTAAAATATGAGTAATGCTCCATCCTCAAAATCTCCGGCAAAATGCATTAAGTGCTTTTACATTAGGGTAAGATTCACATATAGTACAAGGATTTAATGCACTTTGGAAAAAGTTTGAGAATATTTTTTTGAAAATCATAGTATTATTCATAAAACATTTTAATTACAGATCTTTGTCTTACCTTGATTTTGAAAAATATTCCATCAAAATTGCCGCCATTAAAAAGTTGCCAACTCTTGCGATTATGAACTCTATTCCCAGAAGCTAAATTGTTTTCAATCACATTAGCTTTTTAAAAAATAGTTCCAATTTCCTATCCAATTTAATTCGGAAAAATCGGAAATTGAAAACCTTATATATGTTCCAAAATCGGAAAATATCGGATCGGACATCGAAAAAATCGAAATGTTCGGAAAAAAAAACACAGCCCTAGTTATGTTATATGGAGAAGGTTTCTCAGAACACATGAGAGATCAAGTCCAGCAGAATCGAGGAAGTACCTATGATCTGTCGAGTAACCTATCTGGGAAGGTCCTCGAGAGAACTGCGTTCGAGAATATAGGTTGCAAAACATCTCTGCACGATTGAGCACGTTTTGAAATAGCTTACCTAATTGAGCATATTCCGAGAAACCATTAGCTTGCTCGATTGAAGTATTAATGAGCTATAAAAAGTGTTGATGTTGAGACCACTATCTGAGGTAAATCAATATTACTTTTGCATATGATCCTAGGCGTGAAGACTCCTCATTATATATTGGGAAGTGGGCCTGAGCCACAAGCTAAAGTTGGAACACTTTCAACTAAAGTAATTTGTTTTCCATGTTTTAAGGTAGACTTTAACCCATACCTAATGAGTTTGTTCCTTATCAATCTGCTAATAATGCTATGCTAGTAGAAATAAAACACTCAAGAATCCACGGGTTAAGGCTGAAACTATATACACCGGCACAACAACACACAGATACACAGAAGATACATATATATAAGGATATATGGAAAGCATAATAAAAAAAGAAATTAGATTCTAGATTTCATGATACAGTTAAAAAACTTTAAACACTTAAAGAGGATAAGTTTTCATTGTTGAGATTGAGTGTTTGTAAGTATTTATTCTCATTCTCAAAGTGAAATAGAACTCGAGTTCCTACGGACATAGCCCAAGTTGAGTGAACCATGTTAATTATCGTGTTCTTACAACTTATTTCCTCTATTTTGAGAAATTTTCTTTCACTATTGAGTTTTCTTATTATCATTTGTGAGAGATATCTTTACCATCGCCATCAATAAAGGTTATGCCTCTAATTTAACTACAAGCACCCAAATGACAAGAGAAATTAATACTTTTTCTTACCATCCAAAGAGAAGTACTCTCTTACAGAGTTAAATATGGGAATTTTTGGAAGCTTACTCATAAAAATAGTGTAACCAATGAAATCCGTGAAAATGAGGGTCTAACTCGAAGAATTGAATTACTGGGGTTTGACTCAGTATCTAATAAATAATGGGCAAACCCTAAATATCCTTTTTTCCATATATATATATATATATATATATATAGTATTGAACTATATTTAAAATATGAGTAATGCTCCATCCTCAAAATCTCCGGCAAAGTACATTAAGTGCTTTTACATTAGGGTAAGGTTCAAATATAGTACAAGCATTTAATGCACTTTCAAAAAAGTTTAAGAAGATTTTTTTGAAAATCATAGTATTATTCATAAAACATTTTAAATACAGATCTTTGTCTTACCTTGATTTTGAAAAAAAATTCCATCAAAATTGCCGCCATTAAAAAGTTGTCAACTCTTGCGATTATGAACTCTATTCCCAGAAGCTAAACTGTTTTCAATCACATTAGCTTTTTAAATGAATAATGATATGAGTACAAAAATCTCTCCAAAATTCTCTCCCAAATCTGATGTGGATTCCACTTACTCTCTCACCATGAGTGCACGGATGTTCAGAAGCAGGTACTAGCTACTTTCAAGCTAGTTGGATCTGCGCTATAGTGGTGGGAGTCTATTACCACCATGGAGGAGAGGGATACTCTCACGATTCAGGAGTTCTGGGTGCGGTTCGACCGCAAGTACTTTCCGTCAGCTGTTCATACGGAAATGAGGAGGAGATTGATGAGTCTGAAGCAGGAAGGTAAGACTGTGGCCGAGTATGAGGCCGAGTTCACAAATCTGTTGAATATCGTTCCAGATGAGATACCAACAGAGAAGAATAAGATTGAGAAGTTCACGGACGGGTTGACTTGGAGGATCCGTCAGCATCTGCTAGGGAACCTATCGTTGGCCACCTACTCAGATGTGGTTAACGCTGCATTGTTACACTGCCAGGACCACCGCTTTCATATGGCCGAGGGTAAGAGGTCGGGGGAGTCTAGCCATCAGGGCAGGACTGGAGGACATGGTGCCAGCGGGGCACAATCTGGTCAGGGGCAGAGACAGAATGAGTAGGGCTCCCAGCAGGGGGATAATAAGAGGTTCCGATCAGGGAACTACAGACAGGGACAGGGAGGTTTCCGTCAGGGCCATCAGGGACCAAACGGCCATCAGGGTCAACAGGGGCAGAATGGGCAGCAGTTTCACCAGGGCCAGCAGGGCCAAGGGAGGAACGGTAACGGCCACCAGGGCCGGGGACAGCAGGGACAGAGAGGAGGGAACTTCCCAGGGAAGTGCTTTGTTTGTGGCAAGACTGGCCATAAGCGACAGGATTGTCCTGATAGGGGCAGGGCCCCACAACAGCAGCAGCAGCAGGGTGCTCGCCAGGAGCCACAGAGGCCTATGTTTCCCGCCGCTCTTCCCGCACCGCCACAGATGGCAGCATTGCCACCCATTCCAGCAGTCCCAGTACATCAGGGGCAGCTACAGTATGGACGTGTCTACAACGTCCACCAGGCTGCAGTTCCACAGGCACCGCCCGCGATTGAGGGTACGTTTCCTATCCATGGCACTATGGGTCGGGTGTTATTTGATACGGGTGCTACACATTGTTTTATAGCTACACACTTCGCGAAAGCTTTAGGATTGTTAGCTACGGCAGAGAGCACAGTGACGTGTGTCGACTCACCATTGGGGAGTGGGTCACTTATTTTCTTTATATGCCGGGGAGTGGGGGTAGAGATTGGTGGTTTGGTATTACCTGCAGACATGTTAGTGTTAGATATGCATGTTCACTATGTGATTATTGGGATGGATTGGCTCGTAGCTTATAGGGCCATGATTGATTGCTTCAGCGTGAGCATTGTTTTTGCCATTCTGGGGCAAGATATGTTTGTAGTGGCGATGCCTCGCCCAGAGGGAGGATCGACCGCTCATCTGTATTACATTGAGGAGGATACCTCTAAGGAGGTAGTGATTCCTTTAGATTCTATCCCAGTAGTCAGGGAGTATTTGGATGTGTTTCAGGAGATACCAGGCTTACCCCCCAGTCGAGAGATAGACTTTGTTATAGATTTGCTACCGGGTACGAGACCTATAGCACGCGCACCGTACCGTATGGCTCCAGCTGAGATGAGGGAGTTACGGGATCAGATAGAGCAGCTGTTAGGTCTGGGCTTTATTCGCAGGAGTACCTCACCTTGGGGCGCTCCAGTTTTGTTTGTGAAGAAGAGGGACGGTTCACTGAGATTGTGTGTGGACTACCGAGAGTTGAATAAGGTCACGATACGAAATAAATATCCGTTGCCTCGAATCGATGACTTATTCGACCAGTTGAGAGGAGATTCTTTCTTCTCGAAGATTGATTTGAGATCGGGATACCATCAGTTGCGTATCAGGGAGGAGGATGTCTTGAAGACTGCGTTCTTACCGAGATATGGTTCTTACAAGTTTCGGGTTATGCCTTTCGGTTTGACCAACGCTCCAGCAGTGTTTATGGACTTGATGAACAGAGTGTTCAGGGATTTCCTAGACCAGTTTGTCATTGTCTTCATTGATGATATTCTGGTTTACTCTCAGACAGAGGAGGAGCACGCCGAGCATTTGAGGCAGGTTTTGCAGACACTTCGTCAGAACGAGTTGTATGCAAAATATGAGAAATGCGGGTTTTGGTTGAAAGAAGTCCAATTTTTAGGACATATCATTTCCGACCGGGGAATATCTATTGATCCGGGGAAAGTATCAGCGGTGAGGGAGTGGGGACAGCCCACGACACCGACTGAGATTCGTAGTTTCTTGGGTCTAGCAGGATACTACAGGAGGTTTATTCGGGGTTTCTCGGAGATAGCAGGTCCTTTGACACATCTGACTCGTAAGGGTGTGCCATACATCTGGAGTAATGCCTGTCAGTTGGCATTCGATGAATTGAAGGACAAATTGACCTCAGCACCTGTGTTAGCATTGCCGAGACCGGGAGTGGAGTATTTGGTTTACACCGATGCGTCTTTGCAAGGACTGGGAGGTGTATTACAGCAGGAGAGATAGGCCATAGCTTATGCTTCCCGTAAGCTTAAACCTCATGAGAAGAATTACCCCACGCACGATTTGGAGTTGGCGGCAGTGGTATTTGCCCTACGGATTTGGAGGCATTATCTTTTGGGGGAGAAGTTCCAACTGTTCACGGACCACAAGTCCCTACAGTACCTGTTCACGCAGAAAGAGTTGAACATGCGGCAGCGTAGGTGGCTTGAGTTTGTGAAAGACTACCAGTTCGACATCCAGTACCACCCGGGTAAGGCTAAAGTGGTAGCAGACGCGTTGAGACGTAGGCCAGCAGATGAGGTGGCAGAGGTGTGGAAGGAATTGGGACACCAGGATGCAGTGGCCCGATCTTTCATGTCTGTGATGACCGTTACACCGCAGATCGTCACGAAGGTAGTACGGGCACAGGCTAATGACTCGTTCTGTCAGGAGCAGATAGTTTGATTACTTGCAGAGGAAGCCGAGTCCTATACCGTCAGCTCAGACGGGGGATTACGCTTCAATGGGAGATTGGTAGTTCCGGAAGGAGAGGAATTGCGACACGAGGTGATGGCAGAGTCGCACGGCTCACGGTTCGTGGTACATCCCGGAGGGGACAAAATGTACCAAGACGTGAGACGACAGTATTGGTGGAGCGGTATGAAGAGAGATATCGCTGAGTTTGTTTCGAAATGTGCCACTTGTCAGCTTGTAAAAGTGGATCATCAGAGACCGACAGGATTGCTACAGCCATTGGAGGTCCCGGTGTGGATGTGAGAGAGCATATCCATGGACTTTATCACGGGGCTGCCTACGTCGCAGAGGGGTCACGACTCCGTTTGGGTAATTATGGACAGGTTGTCCAAGGTCGCTCACTTCTTACCCGTAAGGACTGATTACACAACGGGACAGTATGCCCAGCTCTTCATTTCAGAGATTGTGAGACTTCACGGAGTGCCGCTAAATATTGTGTCTGACAGAGACAAGATATTTGTTTCGCGGTTTTGGGAGAGTTTCCAGGAGGCAATGGGCACGGAATTGCGGTTGAGTACGGCTTATCATCCGCAGACTGATGGACAGACTGAGCGCACAAATCAGATGTTGGAAGACATGCTACGCATGTGCATTATTGACTTTGGGGGTGGATGGGAACAGTACCTTCCACTGGTGGAGTTTGCTTACAACAACTCCTATCAGTTCACTATTGGCATGGCTCCGTTTGAGGCATTGTACGGTAGGACTTTTCGTTCCCCAGCATGTTGGTTAGAGGTGGGGGACAACAAACTGCTTGGGCCGGAAGTGATTCAGGATACTTCGGCAAGGATTGAGTTAATTCGGAGTCGCATTCGGGTAGCTCAAGACAGGCAGAAGAGTTATGCTGATGCGAAGAGGTTTTTCAGGGAGTTACAAGTAGGGGACCAGGTTTTGCTCAGGGTATCTCCTATGAAGGGGATTATGCATTTTGGTAAGAAATGGAAGTTGGCACCAAGGTATGTGGGGCCGTTTCCTATTATTGAGCGGATCGGACCGGTTGCGTATAGACTTGGACTACCGGAGCATTTGCATCGGATTCACGATGTGTTCCATATTTCCTCGCTGAGGAAATACCTTAGAGATAATTTGGCTCATTCTCACATTGCTGTGGAGGACATCGATCTCCATCCTGATAGCTCCTACGAGGAGGGGCCGATTGCTATTTTGGACCGAAGCGAGAGGAAATTGCGGTCAAAGATAGTTCCATTAGTGCGTGTTCAGTGGCGACATCACAATGTCGAGGAGTCCACATGGGAGCGCGAGGATGAGATGCGCGAACGTTATCCAGAGCTATTTTTAGCAGGTACTTTCTAGTTTCGAATTTCGGGACGAAATTCAGTTATTAGGGGGGGAGTATGTAATACCCCGTACTTTTGGTTATATTTATTTTTGGGATTAATTAATTAAATGCGTATTAATTGGAAATTAATCCGGGTTATAAATACTAACGAGATGTGAGTTGGTATTTAATAATGTGCATATATGAGTATATATGAAATTGGAATTTATGAAAGTTGTCATGAGATTTATATACGGCATTTTAGAAATTTTGTTGAGACGCGTGGGACCGCCGCGTCACGATGTAATATTTTGACTATAAAAGTGAATTTAAAATCTATAAATCGTATGTTCGTTTTGAGTGCGCCAACGCGTCCGGAAGGGTCGAGATAGTCAGAAAACACTAGCCGGGGGTGTAGTTTGGGTCTCGGGGTATTCTTAGGCCATACCGGCAACTTAAAGGGTATTTTAGTAATTTTACATTTTGAGGAATTAAAAGTGACGAAAATTGGGAGTTTTAATCTGATGTGGATTTAACCCACTAAGCCCATTAACCAAACCATATTAACCTAGAAGGCTAAGTAGGTTATTAGAAGAGTTTTCTAAGTTTCCCAAATCAAACCCTAGCCACCTTAAGCCACCATTGGAGAAGAAGCTCGGAGAGAGGGAATTCTGCAGAAAAACTCTATCAAACCATCATCCAAACTCAGAGACAACCAAGGTAAGTGACTTTATTCCATTTAATTTCAGAGAATGTCTTTTCCATGTTAGAAATTGAAGAATTTTAATTGTTCTTGAAAGTTGAATGAAAACCCATGTAGTTTGGAGTTTAGAACTTGAAAATCTTGAAGAGAATTGCATGTAGAATGATAGGTAGATGATTATTCTCATGATAATTGTGATTAGAAGACATTAAAACGGATTAAATTCTATGATTTGATGATGATATAAATCTAGGGTTCATGTTCTTGATAAAATTGGGGAAAGTATAAAATCTTGTGATTTAATGATGTTTAGGATGCATTAGTGCCTTAAAAGATGTTCGTTTATGACCTTAGCATGTTTTAGGATGATTAGAGAACTTAAAACATTGTTGGGACGAACTTTGGAGAAGATTTGAGGAGTAGAAATGGATGAAAAACGTAACTAAGGGAATCTGGGACGAAACTGGCAGGTCGTTAGAAGCCCCTACCCAGGTTGTTCGAACGAGCTCGTTCGAACGAGCTTCTAACGAGTTGACCAGTCTCTTCTAACGAGGGGTAGTTTCATTCGATATCTCGTTCAAATGAGATATCGTTAGAAGGTACAGTTCGTTCGAACGAACTGGAATCTCGTTCGAACAGTCTCGTTCGAACGAGACTTCTAACGAGTTGACAGAGGGATCTCGTTCGAACGAGACTTCTAACGAGTTGACAGTTTGGGCCTTTTTGGACTGTTTTGATTTTTGGAGTTCCGTAAACTTGTTCGAGGATATAGATAACATTCCGAGGATGATGTAATGATAGAATTGGGACTTTTGGGTATTTATGAGAAGGAAATTAGATACGAGAGATTTAATTCAATGAACCGTTTGGGTTGAGACGTGAGTATCTACTACGACGTGAGAATAAATTATGGCGCGTATGATTATAAACCGGAATAGTATAAATTGTGATAATTATAAGTTAGTACGAGAATGCGATATGTACTACGATTAAACTATGGGATTACTAAGATGTGTGTTTACTTAGTATTAGTATATGAATTGTGTGTATGACATACCTACCATACTTGATATCACGGGAGGTTTGCGTTCGCTTAGGGCCCTCTAATCCTTGTGTTGCCCGGATTTAGACTGGTTACCTTGATGAACATAGGTCATAGAAAGACTTATTGGGATATTAATAAGTCCGCTGATCGTAGGAGCGTAGGTATGTGCGTGACCTGTGTGATGTGACTGTGTTCGCCTCCATTGTTTGTGATGTTGTTATCTGTGAACTATTCCTGAGAGATTCGGAATATGTAATCCTTATGTACGTGATGTACCGGGATGGATAGCAGAGTATGTGTGCACCACAGCTTAGTTCTCGGGGTGCTTGTATAGTATATTTATGATGTGATTAATATACACTTAATTAATGGGAACCTTCATGTTATGGCTGTGAATATAATTACGGTATTGTTTCGAGATATATAACGAGTTAACTGATAGTGATATATATTGCATATTGAGCATCTGAGTTTACGTTAAACCCCTACTTAATTACGAGCGTTATAATGTTATTAGAACCGAGTAATATGGGTAAGACCTATGATAGTCTAGCTAGATATGATGTCACTTAGCTAGTGGTTTGTGTCGTTATAGATGGGTATTTACGTTAGGGGTGCACAGTTAGACGAGAGGTGAGAATATCATGTGAGTGCACGTCCTAACATGTACTTTGCATTTAATGTTTTAAATGTTTTTAAAGCACTTGCAGGTTTTTAAAATATAACTCCACATTCGGGCTCTGACCCGTTTGCGTTTCAAATCTATTTTTCTTTGTAAAACCATTTTAGGTGCCCAGCCACAAGGACACCATGCATAGGACATTCATTCAGGTGACGAGCTGTAGCTGTTTGTGGAAGCTACAGGGATTTGCTTGTAGACGTCTCTATCACTTGGACTCCAGATTCATTATCTATCAGTTGTAGGGCATGTTGCCCATTTCTATTAGAGTTACATTTCCATTTTAGTTTCAGACTTTGGCATGTACTGTTTTAGTTTTCGGTTTACTTATTTCAGTTATGGGATTGTAGTGAGGAGTTTTTCCTCCAAGACTTTATTTACGTTATGTGATGGTCATTCTATACTTGTTGCATGTTAATCAGACTTAAATTAAAATTTGGCACTTACTTTTTAAATACTAGGTGGTTAGTAATCATTAAAATGTTTTCGGCAGTGATGCTATTAACTGGACCAACTTGGCATTTTGAATTAATTTAATAAAGGAGTAGCTACCCGGTATTTAATTAGTCGTGGTGTCACAACCCATTCATTCCGTCACTCACGATTGGACACATCGATACTATGCCATTTTGTAAAGCTTATGTGTTTTGTGTTGTGGTTTGTGGTCTTTATACCTATATATGCTTTGATATATTTTTTTATATATTATATATGGTATGCGTGTTGTATTTGTTTTTGTTTAAAAAATTGAAAATTTTCAAAAAAGAGTTGGTATTTGTTAGCCTTTGAGATGATCATTACACATGCTTGATTTAGATCTTTTATGATGATATCTTTTCTTAGTCGTAATGCTCCGTATATCATGTTTATTGCTTCTACTTCTTTGTCTATTTGTCTATTTCGATAAAAACAAAGGGGGAGAGCAAATTAATATGGAGTTTTTGATGAGTTTGAATTATGGGGGAGTATTTATTTATGATTTACTTTGTTTCAAACTTGATGCGTCACGAAGGTATATGTTTGTTGTCTCATGTGTGTAGGTAACTATTTTTGGATTTCAAGACACACGGTTGAAGACAAATTTTGGGAAGAAGATGAAGTTTGAAGACAAAGAGACTTACGCCATTCCGTTCTAGGGTTGGGAAGGGTGTTAGTACTTTTTGTAATTAGTAATAGGAGATTTTGATTTTAATTTGGTGTTCGGTCATTTTTTTTATTTTGTACCGGAATAACCAAAGGGGGATATTTGTAAGAATAATTTTTCTAACATTGTTCATAGCATAACGTTAGGCTAGTTTGGCGTATCCCATTACAAATCATCACGAAAATGAGAAGACAAACCGAACTCAATCATCTCCAAGTTTGAAGACTTACCGGCATCCCGAAAGGTATATATTGAATTTAGAGTTTAAATTAATTCATGGAATTATATTTGGGATGATTGGTTTTCAAATAAATGATGAACATGATTTTTCCTTTGTGAAAACAATTTTTTTCTAAGTCAAGAGGCGAACACCGTTTGACGTTTGCGTCGTTCAAACGACTTTTTTATGTCGTTCAAACGACATGTGCTTGTCTCTAAAACGACATAGGCATCTCGTTCGAATGAAATGACTATATCATTCGAACGACAGTACATCTCGTTCGAACGATCCGCCGCCTTAAGGTTGCTATAAATACCTATTTTCTGAATCATTTTTTTTAAGACTTTTGCAGAAGACGTTTATGCATTCCAGCATCAAAAATTCTTCAAGTTTTGTGTGTCAAAACACTGTTTTAATTCACAACAAAGCATCCTCAAATATTATTCTTGTGAATTAGTTTATAACCCTAGAAATTTTGTATCTATGTGCATAAACCTTGTGGAGAGGCACTCCATAACTGATTTATGATACTTGCGGGGATTCATTGTTGATAAAGGCCGAGGCTGGGCTGACGTCTTCGTGTCAATTGGGAGTACTTGTGGGTGTTCATGTCTGAATACAAAACTACGTGTTCTTATGGGTTTGATGCGGTTAATCCATTGCAGATTTCATTCTGTAATTTGTAAGTTGCGATTTACTATCCATGGTGAAATAAAGGTTTTACCCAAATGTTAAGGCTGCAACTATATATGTTGAATTAATCCATTGAAGATATGAATCAATACATTGTACAATAACACACAGATACACAGAAGATACACAGAGATAAGGAGATATAGAGAGAAAAAGAAAAAAGAAAAAAGAAAATAGATTCTAAATTTCTTAAGATAGTTAAAAAACTTTATGCACTTAAGAGGATAAGTTTTCATTGTTGAGATTGAGTGTTTGTAAGTATTTATTCTCATTCTCAAAGTGAGTTAACAACGATAATATAAACTTTGATTGATGAGATGACCTCCTGGATGTGGTCGGCTAGGTTCAATTCTAGAATGATCTCCTCTCTATTCTTGATGAGGACATGAGTTGTATCCTGATAGGTCCCCGAGGTGTTCCATACTTATGGTATAACACAAGCATAAATATGCATTCATATCTTTAGTGATCCATGGACTTTGAAGATGAAACTTCATCATGAAACACAAAATGTTTTTGTAGGAACTTTAAATTTGTTGCTACAGACTTCAATAACACATCATAGGCTTGAAGGATAAATAACACAATTCCCTATGAATCAAACAAGTCTTGTTGAAATAAAATTAAGCCAATATATGTACAAATTGATTATGTTAGAAAATTTTCCTTACAGATTTACTATGTGGTAATTTAAAACATATTTGAATTAGAAAATAGATATTTCAAAAAGGTTGTGTTTTAATGTGATTGGGTAAGAGTTGAGGACAAAACATATTATAAAGTTGATTCAGGTACCTTTGATAATGGTATATGTGAGTACAAATTAATCATAATTAAGAATGGACCCAGAAAGAAAATTAAAGAATGAAGTAAAAAGATGCCAATCCCACAACACAAGAATATATGCGGTTCGACAATTTCCTACGTCCATAGAGAGGTCACTATTTCTCTATTAAGTTCTATCAAGTATCGAAATTACATCCCCTTTGAACCTAGGGTGGGGGTTACATTTATAGCTTTCTATTGGCTCGTGTGGTATTCTTGAATATCTTCTCTGATATTATTGGCAATTGTTTGAGCTTATCGAGGTTGAAATGATAAATATTTGTATTTATCCACCTGACAAATGTAATTATTGATTCCTTTGAATAGTTGGGTCGGACGTGTTCACATTCTGCTAAGCTTGGTCAGTCGTCTCTCAATTGGGCCTAGTTAATTATTTAGGTCCCCACAATTGCCCCTAAAATCTCTGGGCTGAGATCTATTTGGGCCAGTATATTTTATTCACTGTTTGGGACCAATCATTTTTTAAACTTGTTGGTAAACTTAAGCCGGCTTGGCAGTCTCATAATTATGCTGAAGTCGTCTTAAGGGTTCGCTTGTCCGAGCAGTAGGTGAAGCACCAAAACCCATCTTAGGAGTCGTGTCTTATGATTATGAAGAAGGATTCAAATAGAGTGGGTACACTCCAAAACATCACTTTTCCTTTGATTTTATGCTTATCAAAATCTTCAAAGCTTCATTTGCATTATTCTATCTCTGTAAGTCTTCATATTTACTCCTTCCTCTCGCAATTTTCTTCTTCTTTCTAGTGATTGTCTTCAGTAGTGATTGTTTTATTCCTACCCAATAATGATAATTATTCCTCCCAAGCGTAACAGCCATTCACAGGAAGAGCGTAGAGGAGTTTAAAAAAACTTATTCCATTCTAACCTGGGTGGAGATCAACTGTGCCCCCATGTCCAAAGATTTCAAATACATCGAAGAGGGGACACTGGATTCATCCATGCTGTAAATTCTTTATTTTTAGATTTTTTAAATTCTCGGGGTGGTCCCTATTCAGTGTGCCTCTAATATTTGGTGATTAGTCAATAGCATCAATCATATAAATGAGCTCTATAGGACCAACTTGGTCATCCCAGAGATCTGGTGTTACTACACCTGGTCTCTCATTTCTGAGGTCCACCTCTATTTGAAGGCGAGGAAAGCCGCAAGGGTGTTGGTTATAACCCTTCCTAATTCCAATAAGGGATATTAGGATCAGGGGTTCATTGCCAAGAATTGGCAACATCCACCGCTTCCTAAGGGCGAAGAACACACAGGGTTTCTATGCCCTGACTGGAGGGATGATCACATAGGTTAACAGTTGGTTTTTAAATTTGCTTATTGATTTATTACTTGTTCTGTTGCTACTGATTTTTCTTTTCTATTGTCTTCTGAACAGTTTGCAAGAAAAATAAAGACCCCTCCCTCAAAGACATTAGAGTTGCGTAATCCCTAAAAGCTTGGAGGGCCAAAGATAGTTTAGTCGATGATGAACATCCTCAGTCAATGACCTTTTTATTTGAATACACCAACACCACGACCAGCTTCACTACTCGCCCAATGGATAATATACCTGATCTTCCTCTTCCTTCCGGGCGAGGAAACTTCTTCTTTTTTAGAATAATTAGAAGTAAGGTCCATTCAGCTAGAGGAGGAGGAAGGTTCGATGGCTCCTACTAGTAAGAGAGTTCTTTTGGTTTCTTATGATGATGATGTGTTCCTCTCTACCAGGGTCATGTCCTAAAAGAAGGTAAAATGTGATTCCTCAAGGTTTGGCGACCCAAACTTAGTCACTAAAGAGAAAGAAGAAGAAGAAGAAGAAGAAGAAGAAGAAGAAGAAGAAGAAGAAGAAGAAGAAGAAGAAGAAGAAAAAAAGAAGAAAAAGAAGGAGGAGGAGGAGAGAAAGAGAGAGGAGGGGAAGAAGAAGGCTCTTACAGCTTCTTCAAAGAATAATAATGCTCCCCCTTCTCTCCCTAACATTCTAGAGGCCCAGTTAGTGGCCTATAATCTAACCCTTACCCTAGGCTTGTTGAGGGGGGGCGATGCTCGTGGGTGATCATGAGAGATTGAGGATTCTGGGACCTAACCAGTTGTCCCTCCAAGATTCCCAAACTCTGTCCTTGGTAAGATATTTTTCTTCTATCTTATTTGTTTCTCATTTTTTTTATCTCTTTAGATATAACTTGTCAGTTTCTTTATTTGTTTTGTAGTTCATGGCAGAGTTTACTAGCCTTTTAAAGGGTCGTGTGGACTAGGACAAAAAAAAATATGAACTGGCAGAGGCTTCATATATCTCAAGAGGCTATGGATAAGGCCTAAGAGGCCTATGATAAAAAAAAAAAAGAAGAACACCATCGAGGCAATGGTCTCACTAAAATATGAGAATGACCTATTAAAGGTAAATAAAGAGAATCTTACAGTGGAGATATCTAGGTGAGCATATCCCTACCTTCAAAGGGGCCAACTTCGAGCAAGGTTGGAACGAGGCGTAAGATGATGTTAGAGTCCAGTTTGCCTATGCTCGGAAGGTAAGATTAAAGAAAGGCTGGGATAAAGCCTTGATGGAAATCAGAGTCCCTTCTGAATCTGATTTATATAAAAGGCACCAGCTAGGTCACCCTCATACTGTTGACGAGGGGCCTTCTGCCAGCCATCCTACCGATCAGGCGAATGAAGTGGTGCCTAAAGAGAAGGAGGTGGCGCCCAATGGGAAAGAGACTGAGGCAGAACAGCATATGAATAAGTGAAGCCTATAGTTTTAGGGGTTTTGCTTCTTTTGCTCATGCATTATACTCGCATTTCTTCCTTTAGATTGTAATGGCCTGCCTACCCTTTATTCAATTTAATGAAAATAGTATTCTAATTTGAGTGCGCCATTTAATGTATTTTCTAATAAACTGTTGCCTATTCTGCTTTGGTATTATAGATTGATGCCTATGAAATTCCCTCTTCCAGTAACTTAGACAATGTGCTCGGGCGAGATGCTAATGCGCAAGCTCTTCAATCATTCTCGAACACATGTAAGGCTCTAAGGAAGAGGACTAAGTCCTACAAAGACCTATCCACCCTGGTCGCCAAGCTAAAGGACGACCTCAAGGTCTTGGAAGATGTGGAAGCTTTTATGCAAAAAAAATAAATGACTTGAAGGCCCAGTTGGTGGATTCTAAGGATGTGGGCAAGGTCGGCGTTCTTGTTCAGTAAGAAAATGATGACCTGAAGAGGAAACTTTTTGAAGCCAAAGAGCAAGCTCGAAGGAGCAATGCTATAGTAATGGGTCTAAGCCATGATAACAAAAATCTTTGATATTTGTTCAAGATGGTCCCCGAGCGACTTAGTCGATAGGCTATGATGAGGGTTAGTAGGATGCCCCAGCGAGGTTGTACGAGGATCAAGACGTCTCCAATAAGCATGGCTGGTTGAACTCCCTCAAAGTTGTTAAGGAACCTCAGGACTCTCAGCTCTAGTATATGTACCAAGTTGATTGTCCTGCGTATAGCTGACCTCCTTTTGGGCATGATGAGACATGGATTCCTTTAGACTCCATCCCTCTTTAAGTGGTCGAGAGCTACCTAGAAGGGCATGATAGTGATGATAAATACAGGCCTAACCCTGACGATGGTTGAAGGAGGAAAATAGAACAATTTATGGCTCGCCGATCATAAATTGCTGTAAATTTTTTGTATTTTTTATAATTATTATGTAATTAGTACTCTTTGTAATTGGGATTTGCCAAATGAATCAAGTTAATGCTAGTTCTAACGCATTTTTCTGTTTATTATGCCTTGTAATTGTTGTTATGTATTTCTTACCTTTTAAGTCGTGTTGTCACACTCCCTTAGTCTTAGAAAAGACAATGGAAAAAATTCACCTGGTCTATGGGCGATCCGCTCGTTCAGGATTTTAGTCAACTAAGCCAAGTTTGTTTACTGCCTAGAAGTCCTGTATAGGGATTTTGTCTTGCCTAGGCAAGCCATGAGGTTGCCTATGTTTGTCATGACAGGACCTGAGGGCTTTAGTTTTAATTATAGTCAGCAAAAATCATCGTAGTAATCAAGTTAAAGCCTAATCAATACTCTTTCAAAGACTAAGAGTCAATTATGAGCGTGTTACTCAGGAAACAATGTAAAGTAATCAAATGACTTAAAAGCTTCGAGATATGGAAAGAAGGGCTTGGGTTTAATATATAATCATAACCCATCCCTCCCCGTTTATTTTTTATATTTACATAAATACCTTTCTTTGATATATTATTTACACCAAAACCCTATATATATAGAAGTTAACAAATCCTAAGAGGTTTAGTATGCAGGTTTTAACCCACCCCGAACGGGTGTTTGACCCGTGTAATGTAAATGGGGCGGGGCGAGGGATGGTTTTAAAGGTTTACATTTAATATGGGTTCAAGGAGGGTTTGGGTCACGTGGAGGGGTGGGTTAACTTTTTCTAGGGGTCGGGTTTGGAATTTGGCAAACTTGCCCCATACCCGACCCGTTTCCATCTCTAGGTATTTGATCACTATTAACAAATGAGGTTTGGATTACTTCTTTGGAAAGAATTGGTGAGACATTTATGTTTTTTTTCAATTTTTTTTACCTAACAATGAGTTATGACATGGACTTAAAATTGTTAGGAAGATTTATTATAGTGTATTCATTTAAAGGCCCTTTATTTATTTCAGAAATTCATTTTGGAAGTTTATAATGAAAAGAATTATTATTTGATCTCTTAATTATGCATAATTTTTAGTGGAAAACTTAAGTATTCTATTTTTATCACCACCTTTTCATATGGCTTAATTTTTTTCTCCTAAAGTATATGAAGCATGGGTTCATTTTTGTTACCTTGATCATATAATAACATGTTTACTCATGCGTAATGAAAATGCTAGGTTACTTCTTGCTTTGCAAACATTTCAGTTTAAGCAATGTGGGTTTTGATTTGAATATGAGTTTAAATGTCGTTTATATTATGCATCAATGTAATTTACATAAATTGAGTGAGTCTATTCTTATTATATAATTTTTGTATGATATGTGCACCTGAACTTAATTTCTAGCATGTTCCTATTCCTCAACTATGTTTTTTCTTTTGTTATATGATAATTTGTTGTTGTATTTAACATGGAGTTATGAGTATGAAATTTTTAATATGTGGTAAAGTCATACATTTTTTGTCATATGTACATTTACTTGATCCTATGCTTCAAAATGCATGATACGATAATGCATTAATATATAATGCAATTATAATTAACATACCAATAATAGGCAATTTTATATACACAAGTAATGTAGTAGATAAGGATAGTTAATAATCCATATGCATGGATAGTCAATACGAGAAGAATTCATAATTTATGAGGGAATATTCCAGCCCAGTGCTAAAGAAAAACATACACAAAGGTCACTAGTGCTTATGA
The DNA here is from genome assembly GCA_949130495.1 of Sambucus nigra. Taxonomy (NCBI): domain Eukaryota; kingdom Viridiplantae; phylum Streptophyta; class Magnoliopsida; order Dipsacales; family Adoxaceae; genus Sambucus; species Sambucus nigra. The sequence continues at coordinate 96,250,238 of OX422220.1, forward strand.
GATTAGTACTCCTGCTTGAGTAGTCACTTGGGAATAGATTGCCAAGATTTTTTAGGAAGACTATTAGTATAATATATTAATATGTAATGCATGATTGTCTTATATAATTTTTTGGGCTCCAAACAGTTATTTTCATGTGGGAAGCCAACTGTTTGAGACTCAAAAGAAATTCAAATTTGTAGCAAATGACAAAACGTAAATTTAAGGGGCAGGTTATTAAAGTTATGCAAATAATGATATTGAGTGTTTAAGGTTGAAGAGTGAAAACCTAGTGACATATGAGGATGTATTTTATATTTTATATTTGTTCAATGGAGTATATTTGTTATACATAAGAATTGCCATAGCAAATGGAGGGTAAAGCCCTATCCCTTACTTAATATGTTGAAAATTAGTCACTTAGCCCATCTTTTGTTATTTACGAAGAAATCATATTTTAATGTTTGTATTAGTTACTTTGAAACTAATATCATTACTCGAACTAAAGAAGTACCATGATGACCTTCCATATGACTCAGTTTTTATACATAAACTCAATCTACAGTCTCTTGCAACATTACAAAGAAAAGGGAAAATCGTCAAAATTCAAATTTCAAAAAACATTTTTCATCAAGCCACCCCGATGATGTCCTGTGAAAAACCCAACTAAAGATGTACAAAATCAAACTAGAATATTTTAAAAGATGATAAGCAAATAAGAGTAAGTGCCATAGAAAGCAATATAATATTGATTTGGCTCTATTCATGTAATTATTTAATTACAAATACTAAAGATGTTTTGTAAGCACTACATTATATGCATGAACAAGTAATATTATATGTATATATATATATATATATATATATATATATATATATATATATATATATATACAGAGAGAGAGAGAGAGAGAGAGAGAGAGAGAGAGAGAGGCAGACTCATGCAAGGATATGTTTGGTGCGAACATGGTACAAATCATTTTTTAAAAATAGCAGACAATTTTTTAAGGTATTTTTCATGGATTTTTAACATTTCAAGGAACCCATAAAAAATTAACTCAAAATGATTTTTTTTTGCTATTTTAAAATATAGATTCTCTCTCTCTCTCTCTCTCTCTCTCTCTCTCTATGCATGTGTGTATATATATAGTGGAGGGGTGTTTGAATAGTAAAATGATCCAAGAGCTGAAATCCATCCTTCTACTTCGATCTAAGGGTGTCTCATCATGCCTTGTCATAAGAAGAGACTTATGACATGGCAAAATGGGTCTCACGACACAAACCTACCCAACATACATATTTCCTCCAATTCTCACATCCACCTCACAACACAAACCCTACCACAAATCCACCCTCAGCTCCATGTAGCTTTCGCCCTCAGCTCCACATTGCCGCCCTTAGCTCCAGGTTACCTCCCTCTCCTTAACCCCCTTCGCGAGTGCCCAATCTCCATATCTCTCTTCTCCTCCTTACCTCGCACCCAAATACAAATAAACACAATCGTAAGTTTAAATCTCATTTAGTATATTAAAGCCTTATTATTGATGTCTAAAATTGGTAGTGATTTGTAGGATGCCAATTTTGTAATCACATATAAAATATTGAGAAAAATAAAAGAGACACAAGAATCTTTAAGTGATTCAGCTATAAGGAAAGCCTACGTCCACGGTGATTGTATTGTTGTTGATGATTACTAACAACTAGACATTCTTCTTAGAAGAATGACCTTGTACTTTTTCTCTTGCCTTTTGTGAAAGGAATACATTGTATTATAGTGACCCGAAGATCAAGGGTTGGAATACCTTTATATATCTAAGCATTTACACCGGTACATAATGAATGTGACTGTTAATAGCATTGGGCACATGTATAATGACTCTTGGTCTCTTTCCACGTGATGACTGTTCATCTACAATGATGGTTTATATTTTTCGAGTTGATTGGCTTGCTAGCCAATCAACAATCTTCTAATCCGACCAAGTAATTGATGACTAGGGTTGGTGCCATATTAGGGGACATGTGTCCATTTCTAATTGGTCCACGTAGATTGATAATTTTTGGCATCAACAGAAGCCCCTAATGCTTCATTCATAATATTTTATTGAAAGGATGAAGTACGACTCAGACAGAGTTGCTCGGTAATCTTTTGTGGTCTTGGTCAGCTGCCGACTTATAGGACTTGTAAAATAATTTTATCATTTGATCATGCGATGGTAATTTTGTGAATAATTTGAATTTTAGCGAACTGCTAAAGGGCGTATCATTAATTTCCCGTCTTTGGAGTTGTGCAGACGTCAGAATGTCAATCATCCATAAAGTTAATCATTACATGCACTGTTTTCTATGTAAGCTATAAGAGACGAGATTTTGGCTAATTTTTGTACCAAAAATTTTAAAACTTTCGAACTCTCTTTCATACTCAAGCTTTTCATCTTCAAGCCTTCTTTTTGCGCCCATTCTCACTCTTCCTTCTGCCATTGCTTTCTCTGTAAGCTTTCTTCTTCCCTTTCCTTTGATTTCTTTCTTTATTGTAATCATGGTGTACATTGTTCATGGGGACTCTTTAGATGAATTTAGGCAGGAAAGAAACATCCCCGATTGGGTAGATTTAGATATGCATGTTCCTCCAGTTGATGTTTTATCATTACGTAAGGGCCATTGGATCCCTTCATTACTTATAGCTGAGCGTGGTATTACCTTTCCCCCCAATCATTTCTATCTGGATTTTTGTCAATATTTTGACATTGTCCCTGCTAGGGTAGCTCCCAATACATATAGAATAGTAAATGGGATCCATAGGCCTAACCAGATATACAGAAGCCATATTAGTATCCCTGAGTTGATGTTTTGCTACAAGTGAATCATTAGTGACAACACCTATCACCTCAAAAATAGATTTGCTGATAGAGCTTTAGTAGTCAACCTCCCAGATTCCAATAAGGACTACTTTGATTGTGGGGTAATAGCAATGAACTGGCAACATGCTCCTCTTCAAAGAGGAGAAGTGTATGATGGGCCCAGGTGTCCTCAGAAAGGACATCGCATAGGTTGTCGAACTTGATATTATTATTGTTTGCTTTCGTTCTAACCAGCTATTTGATGATATATCAACTAACATTCTTATCTTCTTTTTATGCAGTTAACACCAAGAAAAAATGTCCTTAGGAAGGGGACATCAATCTTCAAGAGCTGAAATTTCTATGGAGCATTCATCAAAGAATTGGGGAGGAACATCCCAGAGCAACCCATATTACAATACAAAAGTTCTATTACTTATTTTATTACTAGGCCAATCGTTGCAGCACCTTCAATCCCTATTAATATGGAAGAGGAACCTATTCCTACTTCGTCAACTGAGGAATCTATTAGAGTTGAGAAGGACCTTGGAACATATTCGAAGTTTGAATCTTTGGATATTTCTGTAATCCTTACTTCCCCTCTTACAGTCATGGGCAAGAGAAATATCCCCAACTTGATGGAGGGACCTTTGTCTCCCACTACCAAAACTGCTAAAGTCGTTGATACTTAGAAGTCCAAAGTGACTGAAAAAGGGTCCAAAGTTGTCGAGAAAGTCCCTCGGGTTAGCAATACTGAGGAAGGTGAGGTTGGCAGGGGTCACTTGAAGAAATTAAGAGAGGACTTCCTGATAAATTGGCCAAGACAACTTTCGTCGACCAACATGAGTTAGTTAAAAAGATCCAATCTGACTTAGAAGTTATTGGGTCATCCTTGGTGGCTATTAATCCTGGTTTGGCCAGGATGTTGGTCAAATATGGAAATCTTACTGCTGATAAGGAAGCTTAAGTTCCCATGTCCCATTCCAGATTAATAGAGAGAGCTTACCAATCCTTGGCTTTAGTAACCATCTTTCATATGTTGCTCACATTTATTATCTTTCTTCTTTTTCACTGTCTTGTTACTTTTTTCATTTTGATAGTTTTTGGTAGACTTTAATCAAATAATGGAGAAGGACGATTAGATGCGTTCTTTAATAGGATAAGTAGAAGAGTCCTTTGAAAGTCTAAAAAGTCTTTGGAAGCTAACTAACATGCTTTGGAGGCTAAGAAAAAAATTTGGGAAGAAGAGCTATAGATGATCAATGAAAGGGTCACTACTACAGAAGAAAAATTGAAGACTGCTAAGACCAGTCTAACAACTGCTGAGAATAAGGCCAAGGTGGTCAAAAACAAGTTGTTGGGAAATCAATCTCTCCTCTCATCTATAGAGAAGAAGGTTAAAGGCTTGACTGTTGATCATATAGAAGAGAATTCCAAGAATAAGAGCATCAAGGACACTACTTTTAATAAAGTCTGGGAGAGGGCACTGGCGGCTGCTTCATCTTAGATTGAGTATGCCAAAAAGAAATCCTTTAAGGATGGTCAGTTGGAGGCACTCAAGGAAGTTGGCACAGCTAATAACTCTAAGCTGTTCCAGAGATACGGCCCAGGCACTCCTCCAAATTTAGAGGAATAATTTAATAATGAAGAAGGATCAGGGGATTCTTCTCTTTAACCTGTTGAATCTACTATGGAACCAGCTGGTGGAGCCATTCTTCCTGTCGACCAGCCTTTAGAAATTAATGCTCAGGATAAGGAGAAGGTCTAGGATCTTATTATCTATTTTCCTTTTTTTCCAGTGTCTTTTTTTATCTTGTACAAGAATCATCATTTTGTAACAGCCCTTCATTTATTAATGAAAAGACTTTATTTTGATCTAACTTGCGTATTTTCTTTCCTCCCGCTTGGTTGTTGTGAAATTATGTTTCTTGAAAGCATTTACTCGATTATCATCTTTGTAGTCTTTGTATTCTTACCCTTGTGAATTACAGTTTTATGCAAGGAAGAAAGCAATATTTTTTGTTGAATCTGACCTACTCAGGCTTAGTAGAAGCCTTTTAGAAGCTGGCCATGTTCCCATGTCTGAATAAGAATTAGTTGGATTTCTAGCCCCTGGTGTATCCGAGCAAGTCAAAGAATCCTATACTCATCTTAATTATTTATGGAATAGGGTTATAGCCAATAATGCCTCCTATTATGAAATAATATAGCAACATCAGGAAGCCTTTTAGAAGCTGGCCATGTTCCCATGTCTGAATAAGAGTTAGTTGGATTTCTAGGCCCTGGTGTATCCGAGCAAGTCAAAGAATACTATACTCATCTTCATTATTTATGGAATAGGGTTATAGACAATAATGCCGCCTATTATGAAATAATATAGCAACATCAGGAGGATCATAATCAGTCCAAAGCTTTGTTGCATGCTAATTATAAAGCTATGTATAAAGCTTTAAGTGAAGGATGGGGCCTTGACAAAAAGCTACAAGATATTACTTCTACTTTAAACAGAAAGAATTATCTTTAAATCAAAATATGGAGAATGCCCAAGGAATTGATACTATGTTAGAGAGGGAGAACAATGCTTTAAGGAATGAGCTTGATGTTTTGAAGAAATCTTTTATCACTGGTCCTGATGTGGGTGCTTCTTTCTTAAAAACTCAGAATGCCAGATTGGTAAAAGAGCTTGAAGCTTTGAAGAGAACTAGACCTGGGAAAACTTACAGACAAAGGGTGGTTGTCCAACCAATAGTTGATGAAGAACGTATGAGGAAAACTCTAGCCAACCAAGCTTCCCAATTAAAAGTAAAAACTCAGGCCATTATCAACTTGTCTATCCAGCTAGAAGCTAAACATAAAGATATTATCAACCAAGCTGCCTAGTTGAAAGTCAAGAATGACGTTCTGAAGAAACTCCAACATCAGGTAGAGATATTGACCTTTCACTTTCACAAACAGCCCAGGGAGATTTGGATGGAAGATTACAATGAGGTCTTAAGCCATGTGGATGATCATCTTGCACAAAGTCATCATGAGGGTTATAGATGGGGATGGACCAACTTTCTTACCTTACTTAAGTACGACCAAAATAGTGAGTTATGGTATTGGAATGATCCTGGTTTATTGGATTGTGACAAGCCTCCATTTAAGCTGGACGTAACATGGATTCCTCCTGATGCCATTCCTCAATGTTTAACCACCAAATATTTAGGAGATTATGACCTTCATGATGTGAATGAAATTATCCGTCCTCCTCAATTAATCAATAGGTTGAGCAGCAGTAATAAGCAAATATTAAGATATTTTAATTACATAAATTCTCCCTATACCCTAGAAGATCCTCATGCTGGGATGGAAAGAGTGAAATAGACATCTTCTGAAATGACAAAAGCATAAGGGAAACGTCCAGCTGAATAATTCTCTTATTTTTTGTACTTGCTTGATCTTGAATGTAATTCCTTTAGTCTTTGAATATAAATATTTGTACTTGTTGTAAACTTATGATTAATAAATCAGTCGATTAAGTTATTTTCTTGATAATGAGTTATTAAACTGTATTTGTAGGGCCTTATATTCTACTAATGCACTTAGATAAAACTATAAATAGTTTTATTAATCCAAGTTGTAGCATTAGTTATCAGTGACGACCAAGTACATGAGGAATGTATGTATGTATTCCTATATTTAGGAATGTATACAAGTCTTCCTTCATTTAACCCAATCGCATAAAACTTCTAGTATGTATACATGAAATTTTACAAGCTTATTGTTCTTAACTTGTCAAGGACGAAGTCATACATGAAGCAATTATCATTGGAGACCAAGTGTGTTAGGAATATATATATATATATATGTGTGTGTGTGTGTGTGTGTGTGTGTGTGTGTGTTCCTATGCTCAGCTTGATCGGGGAAAGCTTCTTGTGTTGATACATGAAGTGTTATTGAATTCTTATTCATGACTTGTTAATACGAAGTCATATATGAAATAATAACTTGGTTGGTTAAGATATGATTGTGTGTTAAGTTGTTGGTGCTTCTCGAATTTAATAAGTTTAACCTGATTAAGTAGTTTATTTATGTAAGTTGTTGACATATGTTGATCGGAAAGGGCTAACGACCAAGATACATTATTTGAGTATTGTGACTGGGGATGTATATCGCCGTACTCTGAAAAAAATCAAAAAAAAATGGAAATTAAGATATTTTATTGAACTTGAAATGAAGTTTTGTTAAACATAAAGAAAAAATAAATACAAAAGGCCTTTATTCACTGATAGTATTTTTGGAGGTGTTTGGCATTCTAAGGGTTCTTGAATTCTTCCCCATTGACTGTCTCTAGTCGAAAAGTTCCGGTCGTATGACTTCTGAAATGCAATATGGACTATGCAAGTTTACCTCAATCTTGTTGCCATTCTAAATTACCTTTTTGAGGACATAGTTTCCTTCTTCTAAGTTGGTTGGCTTGACCCTTTTGTTGTAAAAATGAGTAGTCCTCTGTTGATACGCAGCATTTTTTAGGGTGACATCTTCTCGGACTTCTTTCACCATGTCCAAATCTAATTATCACTTTTGGGAGAATCAAAGTTCAACACTCTATGAGTTGGTAGACCTATCTTGGAAGGTACCATGGCCTCTGCCCCAAATGCAAGTATGTAAGTTGTTTCTCCAGTTCTTGTTCTCGGTGTGGTTCTATAGGCCCAAAGAACAGAATGCAACTCATTAATGCAGTTACCCTTGGTATCTTCAAGTCACTTCTTCAGTCCGTTAAGCAAGGTTCTATTTTTCACTTATGTTTGACTGTTTCTTTGCGGATGACCTGGGGCAGAATAGAGTCTTTGGATTTTGGATTGAACACGGTATGCTTCGAATTCATCGTTATCGAATTGGGTGCCATGGTCGGTAATGAAGGCATAAGGTATCCCATACATGCATATGATATTCTTCCTGATGAATCGATATACCTTCTCATAGGGCATCTTTATTAAAGGCTCTTCTTCCACTCACTTCCATAAACAAATAACAGCTCTATCAAGTATTTGAACCTGCCTTTGGTGGTCGACAATGGGCCGACTAAATCAATTTCCAAAATAGTGAACGGTCAGGGAGAAGTGATTGGTGTTAAAGCAGCACCTCGTGCTCTATGAACTGTAGCAAATCTCTTACATTTATGACATTTTCTTGCGAAGGACCTACAATATGCCCTCATAGTTGGCCAATAATACCCCTGTGTGGTAATTCTCTGTATTAGTGACTGACCAGCTGAATAAGCTCCATAAGAACCGCCATGTAACACCCTAATTAAGTCAGTAACGTCCAATGGATGGACACGTCGTAGTAAAAAAATAGTATATCACCTTTTATATAGGACTCATTTCTCTAACGCATATCTAGCTGCTTTATACCGAAGCTTTTTTGCTTTTTTTGGATCAGTTGGTAAGGTTCCTTCATCTATATAAGCTTTAATTAGATTCATCCAGGATGGACCCAAATCTACAATAATGAAATTGATCATTAGATCCTCATCTATGCTCCTAGTTGCTAAGATTTTTGCTGGAATGCTCCTCCTGAGCTCTATTCTTATGCTAAATTCAGCTGAGTAAGTGCATCAGCTCGGGCAATTCCTATCCTTGGTATTCTGCTTATCTGCACTGTTAGAAATGTGGAAATGACTTCCACTGCCTTGGCCAAGTATCTTACCATCAAATCTCCCTTGATTCCATATGTATGAAGTACTTGGTTGACGATCAATTAGGAATCACTAGGTACCATTACTTGCTTGGCGCCTAAAGATTGGGCTAACTCAAGTCTAATGATTAAAGCCTCGTACTCGGCTTCATTATTAGAAGCTGGCAATTAAAACCTGAGATAAGTTTCTACATCAATATTGTCAGAAGTGTTAGGTATGATACCACCCCTGCTACCAGTTGTGCATGAAAATCCATCCACATATAAATTCCAAATGGAATTTATCTGCTAAAGATTTCTGAAGATAGAATTACATGAAAAAATACCTTTTTACTTTCTTCTAGATATCTCTCAGAAATTTCTTGAGAAATGGACGATTTTGGATGATTGGCTACGACTTTGGCTTGCTTTTAAGTTGAGCTCTCTTCCGAAGAAGTCTGCTCTCTAGGTAAGTTGGGTTGGTCTGTAACCTCTAGATATGTAAACTCAGTAATAAAATCTACCAAAGCTTTCCCTTTTAACAGTGATCTCAACTCGTAGATGATGTCGTACTCTCCCAGCTCTACTGCCCAATACATCAACCTACCTGACTTTTCAAGTTCGTGAAATGCTTGCTGAAGAGGTAGATCAGTGTATACTACTACAGTGTGCACTTGAAAATAAGGCGTCATTCGCCCGGGGGCTTCAATAAGAGCAAAGGACAATTTTTCCAAGCGTGGATACATGATCTTTACACCCCTGAATGCCTTACTGGTGTAGTACACTAGTATTAGGATTCCATTCTACAGTCGAACTAATGTCGAGCTAACTGCGGACTCAGAAACAGCTAAATACAAATATAATTTTTCTCCTAACATTGGTCGAGACAACAATGGCACGGACCCCAGATACTTCTTCAACTCCTGAAATACTTCTTCACACTCCTCATTACATTCGAAGGTCTTTTTTAGCACCTTAAAGAATGGTAAACATCTATATGTTGCTTAAGAAACAAATCGATTTAGGTCAGCCACGCTACCAGTAAGTTTTTAAACATCTTTCTTTCAGGTTAGTGGTTGTATTTCAATCAGAGCTTTGATTTTATCAGGATTAGCTTATATTCCTCTCTGATTTACTATGAAGTAGAGGAACATTCCTTCTTGCACACCTAATATGCACTTGGTCGGATTCAATTTGATCTAGTACTTTTCCAGTTGATTAAAAGTTTAACTAAGGTCCTTAAATGATCTGAAGCTTTCTTATTTTTAGTCAGCATATCATCTATGTACACCTCCATATTCATCCTAATTTGTTCTTCAAACACCTTATTTACCAATCTCTGGTACGTTGCTCTAGTGTTTTTAAGCCCGAAAGGCATCACGTTATAGCAATAGGTACCTCCATTGGTAATGAAATGAGTTATTTCTTTGTCCTCTGATTTCATTTTAATCTAGTTATATCCAGAGGAGGCATCCATAAAACTCAACAACTTATGTCTCGTTGTGGCATCTACTAACTGATCAATTCTAGGCAAAGGAAAGTGATCCTTTGGACAAGATTTTTTAAGATCAGTAAAGTATACACATATGTGCCACTTATTATTTTTCTTCTTGACTATCACGACATGTACCAACCATGCTGGATATTTGACATCTTTAATAAATTTGTCTTTTTATAGTTTTCTACTTCTTCCGGAATTTCTTGGTTCTTCTCAGGACTGAACACACTGCGCTCGTGTTTGATCGATTTCCTTGCAGTGGTTTGATCTCCTCCTCCTATATCTCCACATGTGATCACGTGGCAGTTAAAAGAACCAAGATTTATCATAACCATCCTTATGGCTTCGTTTAGTAGGTCTGTATTGTCTTCGTAACCATCCTTATGGCCTCTTTTAGTAGGTCTGGATCGTCTCCATTTCTGGTTGCTTAGGCTTATTTAGTAGGTCTGGATCGTCTTCGTAACCATCCTTATTCTTTAAATCAATACAATTATCGATCGTGTAGCCATGATCCTTATGGAATTCACAATATTTAGATTTATCCATTCTGTTGGGAGTGCCCTCAGCTTCTTTAGCCACTTTAAATTTTTATTGTGCTTAATTTTTTCCAGGATATGGTGGATACTGACCATTAGTGGAGTGTATGCTTCACACTTTTTGGGCTTGTCCTCTTTCTTCTATTTTCGCTCCTTCTTTTCAGGCTTGGTGGTAGGGCTTTGCTTTGCAGCCATTGTTTCCTTAGCATTAATGATTTTTTCGACCTTATCCATGAGCTATGTCATAGTTTAGGGGGATCTTTCGCCAATGCATAGTAGAGATTTTCTGGAAGTAATCCACTCATCATGACGGTGATGGCTGTTTTTTCTTCATAATCATCCACTTTTAGTTTCTCGTTATTAAAATGAGTGATGTATTCCCTCATGGTCTCCCATGCTTGCTGCCTAACACTTAAAAGATGAGCTACTCTTTTAACTGGCCTAGCCTCAAAACAGAAATTATTGATGAATATCTCGGTAAGTTTATTAAAACCAAAAATTATCCTCGGGTCAAGTTATTATACCATATCTGGGTTGAACCGGTGATGGTGCTTAAAAAACCTCAACATCTCATTTCATCAGGAACACAGTATATATCAGCTGCTGCATGATATTGCTCAATGTGCAAAATAGGATAAGTCTTACCATCGTATTTAGGGGTAACCACTGGCATCTTAAACTTAGATAGAGTAGAAAAATCGACAATCACTTGGATAAAAGGAGACCCCCTAACAAAATTATGCTATAATGGGTTCTTTGCCCTAGACATCTCCCCTAACTGGTCTTCTAATCGTTGAATGGACCCTTTCATGAAGGATTCTAAACTTTTGACCTATCAGAAGCAGCTCATCCATCCCTTCCATTCGTCTGTGATGGGTTCTCTTCTCGAGAAGTCTTCTTGGCACGCATGGATCCTGTGGCACTTGTTATATATCTAACTGATCTTTCATGGTGTTCACTATGTCATTCTCTTGATTAGGATGGTTCTTAATGGTGCCCTATATTTACTCGAGGTCCTAGACGATCAATGGTTGATGCCCTACTTAATCGTTCCAAAGAACTTGGACGTTCAGGTTTAAGAGAGAAACCATCATAATAATCCATAGACCGGATTGAAGAACTGTCCCCTGGGTGGTAGGACCTATTGTGTGAGGACCTAGAATAACTATTTTAATTCCTTCGAAGAGGAGGAGGGGTATTTTCCTTCTAAAAGACAAATCATTATTATGCCAAGATGGAGCTGTTGGCCTAGCTTGCATAGACTGAGCCAATTGCCTCATAGTTTCCTGCAATGCTTCTTACCCTTTGGAAATATTGAGCAGAACTCCATTGAGGTCAGTTGTGGTAGGAGGAATGTTGCCTCCTGTAGCATTACTCCTTTCAGTAATGTCGTTCATCTTGTGGAATCTTTCAATCACGTTAAATGAATGGTTTTCGGTGGGGAATGGTGATAAACAATACACTTCTCACAAATGGCACCAATCTATTGATGTCTAAAATTAGTAGTGATTTATAGGATGCAAATTTTATAATCATAGATAAAATATTGAGAAAAATAAAAGAGACACGGGAATTTTTAAGTGGTTCAGCTACAAGAAAAGCCTACGTCCATTGTGAATATATTATTGCTGATGATTAGAGACAACTAGGCATTCTTGTTAGAATAATGACCTTGTACTTTTTCTCTTGCCTTTTGTGAAAGGAATACATTGTGTTTATACTGACCTGAAGATCAAGGGTTGGAATGCATTTATATATCTAAGCATTTACACCCGTTATATATATATATATGTGTGTGTGTGTGTGTGTGTGTGTGTGTGTTTTTTATTCTTGATATGTTCCAATGTGAATACCATTAGAAATGCGAGGATATGGTGTCAGTTTTTGCTTTCTTTTGGTAAACTTTTATTTTCAGTTTAATAAAAAAATTCTTAATAAGAAAACTTACGTAAGAGCCTCAATTCTCATCTTACCATCTACGTCAGATGGTTCTGTTAGTTGAGTTGTTTGCCTATTTTGACATTGTTGTAGATCGGAACATTGAAATATTGATACAAATCATACCCATTTACGTTTTCCATTTTTTCAATACTATTTACAATTTTTACGTTATTTTGCATTAAGTTCTTATGCTGTACACATCCATTATTTATTGGACGTTGAGTGCCATGTGGCTCAGTCATCTATTTGAGTGGACTTATGCTCATAAGAGCACCTAAAAGACAACCTTATATTGTAGTATTATTACATCGGGAGGATTTAGTTTGTTTCATAATACATTATGTATATTTTGTAGTTAGATTTTTAGGTTGCAAGCATACTCTTATATCAGTATTACATGATTATGAGATAAGTAAGACATATTGCAGTGTTATCTGCTCAAATTCTTAATGCAGTTACAATGTTATAGTGTTGATTTGTTCCCACATTTCAAAAAAGTTACAGTGTGTCTTACTTTGGTTAATGTTTGCATAGGATTGTGTTATTGTTCAAACAATTATTGTTTTAGAAAAGGTCGCTTGAAACATAATTGCATCAGAGATCTGGTATTGATAAGTTGGCACTCAATATTGATTGAGGTATGACGTCTTCTCTCTATTACATTAGTATTGCACAATCCTTGAATTAACTGTCGAGAATTTGGTAAATAACTTCATTTAATTCAGAATCTAAGACATTGTGCACATTCCGAATTAGAATTGGTTCAACCACTTTTTTGTGCAGATTCTGAATTAGAATTTATTAAACCACTTTTTTATGCACACCAGAGCAACCCGCATTTGTACGGTTTAGGACTTTTATAGTCTGTTTATTTAATTTATATAATTATATTTAAATTAAACAAATCTTAGAGTTATCATTATCCTTTTCTCTTTCAATCAGTAGACGAATCAACATAACAGTGGCTTGGGTGATGTTGCCATCCATGAACTTGAAGATCATTTTATATGTTTTTATTTGAGGAATTTGATAATGATTCTAGGGATAGTAAGAAGTGTTATTGAAGGTAAATTCTAGATAATGAAATAAAATTTCAGCTAAGATAGAGGTCATGCCTATAAGGTTGTTATTTTCATCACTCTCAGTTATATGTATGAATACATTTTTTTTGTTAATTTTCACAGTTACTCTTGCTATCCGTTATCACTGTTATCTATCAGTTATATGTTATTTCCATTAATGTTATCTATCAGCTAAGATAGAGGAATGCCTAATCAAATGAATAATTGTCAAAAAACAAATGAAGAATTGAAGAGCTTACGGAGGAAGAGAGTTGTATATATGGTATCGTTAGTGTGGGTAACTCTTCTATCGAATAGGCCCATAAAAGTAACCGGCCAAGCCCAAGTGGAAAATAAAAGGCACCTGGTCCAACTTGTGTATCTTGAATGACGGTTAGGATAAAATAATATGACCAAGTTCATCCCCAAAAATCTTGGATGAGATATTCAAGGGATACTCATCTAACATGTTGGTTACCAACACTTTTTCTCTCTCTCTTGGTGGAGTATATATTGTACCCTTGGCTCGAGGCATAGAGGCATATGAAAAACATTCTCAAGAGTAACTTAAATACAACAGTATACCTCTCTATGGATGCAGGCAATTTTTCGAACCACGTATATTATTGTGTTGTGTGATTGTGATTGTAGTTATTGTGGTTCTTATCAGCTTGGTGCGTGCTTTGCTTCATTGGTCATTTGTGTTGAGATTTTTGTCACCACAATTGGCGCCGTCTGTGGGAAGCGATTGTTTTTTCTGCGAAAACATTCACCAATAAGAACCAATAATGTCCCATCATAGCATTAACGTTCCTCAAGTAGGAGATATTTAGCAGCAGTTGAATCCTCCAAGGGTAAGGTCTGAAATGCACCATTCAAACCCAAGACTTCGCCAGGATAGGCAGGTCTTTAAAGAAAGCCAGGGGACACCCAGATCCATGCAGATCTCTAAGTCGATAGACGCCTATAAGGCCAGACTCCATGAGCAGGAGGAGTCTACTCGCTAACAGCAAGCTGAAAATGCTCACCTCAAGAGACACTTGGAAAGGATGGAGAGAGAACTCCATCGAAGTACAAGGCGATGCCACAACCGGACTCCTAGACCTCAAACGAGCAAGTCTCATAGTCGAGGAAGAAGCCCGAGGTATGGATTAAAAAGAACAGAAAGGCACTCATCAGATAACGACCATTCAGAACGAGTGCAATAAGTTCTCCATTACGGGAGTCCTGGTCGGCAGAACGATAAAATACGAAGTTTAGTCTAGAGGGAGATGGACCACCACCCAGCTCATCGTGGTGCCAGATCGATGAGAGAGCTAGCCAGGAGAGCTCTCAAAACCTAGAAGAAGTCCCCTTTTTTAAGGGCAATAGAAGAAGAAGAAGAAGAAGAAGAAGAAGAAGAAGAAGAAGAAGAAGAAGAAGAAGAAGAAGAAGAAGAAGAAGAAGAAGAAGAAGAAGTTAGCGATTCCCAGGTTTAAGATTTACGATGGGAAGACTGATCCCATTGACCATATCACACAATAGCGACAAGCTATGACTCTATGGAGTCACAATGATGCGCTCATGTGTTGAATATTCCCTTCAAGCTTACACGATGTGGCCCGAAAGTGGTTTGATAAGCTTTCTCATAGGTCGATCCGAAATTTCAAATCCTTGGTTGGGTAGTTTACAACTTGCTTCATAAAAAGCAGCTCCCACCCGAAGAGGATGGATGCATTGCATACTATGAAGAAAAATCCGCAGGAGAACCTCAGAGAGTAAGCGAAGAGATATTGGTAAGTATTCAATGAAATTTGGGATTTATCGGAGCAGGTCATTGTAGCATCCTTCAAAATTGATTTGCCGAGCTCCTGCCTCCTGCACCAGTCCTTAACTAAGAAGGAGGCTGCATCTATCGACGACTTGATGGCTCTTATAGAAAAATACACCAAAGTTGAGGATATGGCCCATCTTAATGAAAGCGAGAATAGTCGCGCAAAGGCTAGAAAAGGAGCTGAGAAAAATGAACCAAAAAAATAAAGGGAACAAGAATAGGGGCAAAAATGGCTCCAAGAATGGGAACAAAAATGATGCCTCGAAGGCATTTTAGGCCGTAAATATAATTTTCAAGGAGCCGATATACAAGATCCTTTTAAAGATCAAAGAGGAGCCATTTATTAAATGGACAAAGAAGAAGGGAGGAGACCCCTCCAAATGGAATAATGCACTAAGGTGCGCATTCCACAAGGAAGGCGGTCATAAAAAGGAGCATTGTAAAACCCTCAAGTCTCACCTCGAGGAGTTGTCCCAAGATGGGAACCTTAATGAGTTTGTGGATAAAAGGATAGACAAGGCAGCAGTGAACGACGAGCAGGAGCCCGATAATGTCCTCGAGGAGGATAATGACTACGAATTCGCAATAATACATGGGGTGTCAGACCTCAAACAAATTTAAGAAAATGGAGCTAGGATGGGAGTTAAGAAGCTTACTATAGTCATGCAGGCCTTTCAAATCGACCCAGACAAGACTCAGGCAAGAAAGCGTCAACGACTAGAAGACGTCGATTATAATAACCATATTGTGTTCATGGATGAAGACTTGGTGGAGGTGAGAACCCCTCATCACGACGCACTGGTCATTACACTCAAGATTGCCAATAGGGATGTCGATTGGTTGCTCATCGACCAAGGTAGTTCGTTCGAGGTAATGTACTTGGAATTATTTAGAAAGCTGAAGTTGAGCATGGTCGGCCTCAAGGAGTTCCATTAGTCGGCTTCATAGGAAAGATCATAGTACCTTTGGGAAAGATCAACCTGCCAGTCAGGGCAGGAAGCATCTCTAAAATGATTGAGTTCCTTATTATTGATATTGAATCACCGTACCAAGCCATCCTCGATGGCGGATAGCTCCACATAATGAAGGTCATTCCATTTACCTATCATTAAAAACTAAAGTGTGTAACTGATCGAGGAGTGGTTGAGATCCACGGGGACCAAGATGCGGCAAGGAAGTGTTTTATCACGGCCATACGCCCCAAATAGGAAAATAAAGTAGAAAAACAAAAATCAAGGAGGAAGCCTGAGAGGGGTTGATGCCCTCCAAATAGTAGCTAAGGTACGATCGACAAGGAGTGGGGGAGACTAGGATCTTTCCTTCTGAGAGGGTCATTTAAGACCTGGAAGAAGTCGCAGATGGGAGTAGATCGACTGAAAAGAATTTTTTAATTGGTACCTCCTTGACCGATTGCAATAAGAAAGAACTAATCACCCTTCTTCAAAGCAACTTGGATGTTTTTGCATGGGAACCCTACGAGCTGACTGGGATTGATCCCAGTATTGCTTGTCATCGATTGCATGTGGACCCATATTTTAAGCCAATCATACAGAAATCACATCGAATGACCCCCGAGAAAGCCAAAGCAAGCAAGAGTCGGTAAGCTACTGGATGCAGGTTCCATACGGGAGGTTCAGTTACCTAAATGGTTATCCAACCCAGTAGTAGTTCCAAAGAGCAATGGAAATTGGAGAGTTTGTATAAACTTCATCAACCTTAATAAGTCCTATCCCAAAGATAGTTTCCCCCTTCCAAAGATTGATCAACTGGTTGATGCTATGGCAGCGCATGAGAGGATGATCTTTTTAGATGTGTACTCTGGATACCACCAAATCCCCCTTCACATACCAGATCAGGATAAGACCTCCTTTATAACTACCGTTGGTTTATATTATTATAAAGTTATGCCTTTCGGCCTTAAGAATGAAAGAGAGACCTATCAGCGGCTAGTTACGAAGATGCTTAAAGATCAAATGGGGGATACTATAGAGGTTTACATCGATGACATGCTCGTCAAGAGAAAGATCAAGGACGATCACCTCTTTGACCTGGCAAGGACTTTCAAAACCCTTAGGGGATATTGAATGAAACACAATGCAAGTAAGTTTTCTTTCGATGTCCAGTCAGGAAAATTCCTTGGATACTTGTTCAGCAAGAGAGGAATAGAGGCAAATCCTGACCAGATTGACGCCATCAACAAACTTCATCCGCCTCAAATAGTGAGAGATGTACATAATCTCATGGGAGTGCTCGCCGCGCTCAACCGGTTCATTTCTTAGTCTTCAGAGCAGTGTTAGCCGCTCTTTTAGTTGTTAAAAAGAAATAAGGGCGTGACATGGAACGAGGAATGCTCGAGGGCCTTTAAAGAACTCAAGTCCTATCTCAGCAGGCCACTTATGCTCGTGATTCCTAGAGAAAATGATACTTTATATCTTTAACTTGTGGTATCAAACCATGCTGTAAGCTCTACCTTGGTATGAGAGAAAGATAAGAGCCATCATCCAGTCTACTACGCAAGAAAAAACCTTCTAGAATCCGAGAAGCGGTACATGCTATTGGAGAAGCTTGCTTACGCACTAGTGATAGCCTCAAGAAATTTGAAGAATTGCTTTAAGGCCCACTCCATATTCGTGGTTACTTCACACCCCCTCAAGGTTATCTAAGGAAAGCATACCTCTCTGGATGACTGTCGAAGTGGTCGATCGAGCTCAGAAGTTTTGATATTCACTTTCAACCAAGAATAACCATCAAGGGGAAAGTTCTAGTTGAGTCCATCGCTGAGTTCACAGGGGAACAACCTTGTGATCATCCAAAAATAAGTCGATCAAAGGAAAGCTCACAGGGACCAAGTATTTGGACCTTATACGTTGATGGAGCCTCTAACTCAAAGGGGGCAGGAGTAGGCATCATATTAGTGACACCTAAAAATCGTGTACTCGAGCAGGGAATCAGACTTGGATTTTAAGCCTCCAACAACGAGGCAGAATACCAGTCGTTGATCGCCGAACTACATAAGGCTCAATTATTGGGGGCAGGGAACCTTAAAGTCTTCGGCGATTCATAACTGGTATCTAACCAGATAAGTGGTGATTTTGATGCAAATGATGAAAGGATGGCAGCTTATCTCGGCGTTGTAAAGGGATTAATACCTAATTTCAATCATGTGAACGTTCAGCAGTTCCCTAAAGGACAAAACACCCATATGGATTCCCTAACAGCTCTGAGCTCAGTAATAGACCCTGACTTGAGAAGAACAATCCAAATAGATTTCCTCGCACAGCCCATCATTGATCAGACCACTGAGTCACTGAATCCCGAACAGTTTCTCCACATTAAGAAGGCTCCAAGATGGATGGAGCCCATCGCAAACTACTTACGAAGTGATATACTGCCAGATGATAAGAGGTCGGCTCATCATATAAGAGTAAAAGTTGCTCGTTTCACTTATCTCCTGATGGAAAATTATAGAAGAGATCCTTCACCGGGCCCTACCTCCAGTGTGTTCATCCATAAGACATTGAGCAAAATCTGCACGAACTCCATGAGGGAATTTGTGAAAGTTTTGCATGAGGGAGATCTCTAGCATTTCGAGTAATGAAGGAAGGATATTGGTGGCCATACATGCAAAAGGATGCTAGAGTCTACGTTTGAAAGTGCGAGAAATGCCAAAAGCACTCACCCATGGTCCATCAGCTTGCAAGAGACCTAAAGTCACTAACCAGCCCATGACCCTTTGTACAGTGGGGTTTGGACATCGTAGGTCCTCTTCCTATGGCAACAGGAAACCGAAAATATTTGTTAGTCACCACAGACTACTTTACTAAGTGGATAGAGGAAATTATATGGAGAAACATCATTACCCACTTCGTCATACCAAGAACGATCATTACTGACAACAGGACTCGGTTTAAGAGTGGACCCTTCCAAATCTTTTGCAACGATCATGGAATCTGTCACTATTTTAGTTTTGTAGCGTATCCCCAGAGCAATAGTCAGGCTGAGGCTTCTAACAAGATGTGACACCCCGCCTAATAAAATACCGGGATATCACTCATATATCAAATTAAAACAGGAGTCTCATATGGTTCATTCTTAGCATCACTGTCGAAAACCAATTTAATTACTAATATCCTATTAGGCCGGCGTCAAAATTGAAATTAACTAATCTTTTTAACCAAACCATTCAAATAAAACAATTACAACAGTTTACATGCAGCAACTGAAATGAAATAAAATAAAATAACCGAACACTCGGTACAATAATACAACCAAATCGAATGCCGCACTAGAAGGCGATAAAAGAATAAATGAGTACAGTTGGGTCATAAGCCTGAATGTTTCTACAATACCTCCTATCTAGATCTCAATGATATAAGCGTCTAATATAAACCTGCTTGCATCCACAGCTGCTGTAGCAAACGTCTGACTCGAAAGAATTATCATCCAGACATCCCTGTGTCTGGACACCTATATATATATATAGATATAGCAAGAGAGGGGACAATAGAGAAACGGGTCAGAGCCCGAGTTTTGAAAACATTTTAGCAAGTACTTAAAAGTCATATTTTAAAATATGTTATTTCTCATATTTAAACTGGTATCGCTCTCACATGAGATACACCTCACCCCTCTTCTAACAGTGCATAACTATTGCATACCTTTTTAAACAACCTAGTTAAGCTACCCTTCCTAACTAATGTAATTACCAACCTTCTAATAATCCTCATCAATTTGAGTACTAAGGACTAAACTTCTCCCCATTCCCAACATTACGTTACGTTCGTGCGTGGGGTGTCTCACGAAGCGAAATCCAAACAAGGAACCCCCCGATACACTACTACGTGACAATGTTGATCATCGGGATCCATTAGGCCTTCAGTACATACCATATTTATACCATCTCGTATTTATTAATATTTCTCGTTAGAACCTAAGATTCATATTCATATAAATACGGATATTCATTTACCGGAAGTAATATCACACTTTATTCATTCTTTTCACTTTATACAAGGTTAGGTCATATGATATCTCATCTCATATATATAAACAATATACTACACGCAACAAGTATATTAATCATCCACCGAACTATAATATAAGTGGCTTAGTTATTCTTATTTACTAAACATCCGTGGATTATCTCAAGTACACATATATGTTAATCACAATACATATATACATATATGGCACCCCTAGGCTCAGCTGCGGTGCACTCATACTCTACTATCAAATCCCTGTACATCACGCACATAAGGATCACGTGTTCCGCATCACTCATGAACCGTATCAATACAAATCACACATATTGGAGGCGAACATAGTTCACATACCCATGGTTCACGCATATACCTACGCTCCCATAGTCAGCAGACTTATCGACTCACAAATAAGCCCTTCACAATCCTATGTTCTTGAGGTACCAAATCTAAAATCCCCCCGAAGGCAACACAGGATAAGATTGTCCTCACACGAACGCCAACCTCCCGTGATAGCAAGTATAGTAGGTATGTCATACACATAATAAACAATCATATAGGTACGCATTCCACCTATATAAATATATTATCAATTTGGTATTCACACAACCATATTATAATTATAGGTATTTCTCTCACCTATATATAATTCCCCATAGGTAATTATTTAACCCACGTATATAATAACATTCGGGCATACGCACAATCCGTATAATAAATTTCCTATGTAGTATATTTATCTCTCGAATATCCTACGCATTTATCAATTTTGACTAATCCTCAATATATTATTTCCGAGATTTTCTCACTGCACGATGACAATACCAACAACACCGATATATTTATTCCTCCAATAAATAATGATAGGCATTCCTCTCACCTATAATAATTGTCATAAATAGACGTATCGGATGGCTGCTCAATTCTCTTTAGCTCGTATCCTAAATTTCATCCTAGTCACATCATAGGATTTTACTCAACCAAAATTGGCATATAAGTGTGTTTTCTACGCGCATAATTACTTATATAAAATTTTGCTCACCGAAACATCACCTCGAGTGTTAATCCTCCCAAACACCCCTATTTGGGTAAATCTTGGGGTTTACTTTCATCTAACCCAAGATACGTACCTTACTTTAAAAAAAATATTTAGAAGTCCCCACACTATTTTTAGGAACCCCAAATATTTATCTCCAAAGAATTCTAGCTTTTATTTTTCCAAAATCCGAGTATATTTCCGAGTTGGTGATTTCACCCCGGAACTGCCATCTTATAAAAATCATAAAAATTCGAAGAAAAATAAAAAAAATGCGGTCGGTGCCCACGCGACCATATCAAAAATATCTACAACTTTTGTGTTTTGATGGAGAGCTGAATCGGCTTCTTGTCCGAAACAATCCGGAAGTGACACTGGTCACTATTCACCTTCTTCTCCAAAAATCTAAACCTCCATTAAAACGCCTCCAAGCTTTTTATCTCCTCTCTCATCATCAACCAACCTTAAACAATCATAAATACACATATAGAAAGGGTTCTAATCATCCTAGAACCCATATTCAATAATTAATTTCAATAAATTCCAAGTTTATCAAATTGGGTATCAATCGAGTTATATCCATTTTAATCTTTCGAAAACCCATTTGATCCACAAAATTTCAACCCAAAAATCTTTAGTTTTATACCAACTACAGTATGAGAAATTAAACACACTAAATCATAAAGCAAGTTAAACACTTGCCTCGTGGATTAAATCCGACGACCACAAGTCGAATCCCGCAAATTTTGGTCGGAAATCTCTTCTTTTCTTTTCTTTTCTTTCTTCTTCTTTCTTCTCTTCTTTCTCTCTTCTCTCTCTCTCTCTTAGGGCTGATATTTGGGGGAAATGAAGGCTGCCACCTCTTTAAATCCGAAATTGGGTATATACCCAATTGTTAAATGACTCGTGTACTCATTTACGAGTCCCTACTAGTCCAAAAATGCCCGGAACCCAAATACTACCCCTGGGTACTCTATTTTGACTATCTTGACCATTCCGAACCCAATGGGGCAATCGAAATCTCCATTTGAGTCACTTAACTAAAATTCACTATTTTGACCCAACACGTTCAATACGCGTATTTTTTAATTTAAAATATTTCCTTTGTCGCTTTACCCAACTTGCGACATGTAATTAAAAATAATCCACTCATATACTTAGTCTCGTAAGAAAATATAATCCAAGTAAATATTAATGTGACACTCGAAAACTAATATTTACTATTCACTTTATAACATTAAAATTATTTAATTTCACTCATTAATCCAAAAATTACTATTCATAATAATTCCTCAAATTGCCAAATTACATCCACCATGCAATTTAAATACCTTTAAAAGTATGGGGTATTACACAAGACAGTTATCGATGGAATAAAGAAACGACCGGAATGGGCCAAAGGAGCTTGGGTGAATGAGTTGCCCCACATCCTCTGGTCCTATCGCACAACCCCAATGCGTGCAACTGGAGAAACACCCTTTGCACTCACATATGGAATGGAAGCAATTATCCCACTAGAAGCTGGTCTCCCCACCATGAAGTCTACGTTAGTTGACCAAGGCCACAATGTTGAAGCATGGCTCACTAAACTTGACTTAGCTCATGAATGGCGAGAGTTCGCCCTAGTTAAACTGGCATCCTACCAGTAACAACTAGCCAAGCTGTATAACAACAAAGTCAACCAAAGAAAATTTCAAGTTGGGGACTATGTCTTAAGGAAAGTCCTTGGCAGTGTTGTGAAGCCATCAGATGACAAGCTGGGACCGAACTGGGAAGGACCATTCATGGTGGTAAGAGATGACCTTCAAGGATCCTATCACTTAGAAATGTTGGAGGGCAGAGAGATACCAAGAGATTGAAATATAGACAACCTGAAGAAATTCTACTTCTAAATTTCTCTATCTATGCACCATTACTTTAGTCAAATTTTCATTTTCAAATTAATATTGATCTCTGTTTCTGACTTTGATCAATAAAACTAGATTGGCCTTGGCATCCTATATGTATTGGTTGTCTCAAATATATCTTATTATATGCACCATTTCCAAGTTACAAACTTCACTCTTATAATATAAGATCATGGATTACATTAAGTTGGTTAACTTTCTCTTGCTCTTGTGATTACACCACAGGGGTTAGGTTTATACTATCTCGACTTCCCCAAAGCATAGTTAGTAGGGTTGACGTATAATAACCCTCCTAAGGTCATTGTTTATAACACAATTGGCCTCCTAGGTTTCTTCGAAAACAAATAAAGACCTACAAGGGATCTTTAAGAAGCACGGCAAACCCAGGTTGGCGGCTAACATAGTTTGGCTCTAAAATCCTTCTCGGGCGGATTGTCCATTCATCAGCTGTATCCTCGCCATCACCTCACTTAGGCCTAAGGCAGCGTGATGACGTAGCCTAAAAGGTAAAGTGAGGCGAAATGGTATGGCTAAGGCATACTGGACTGGGAGAATACTCATTTGAAAATAAACTCTAAGTCGTATTTAGTCGGTCGAGACGCCCAAAATAACTAAAGATTACTAATAAATCAGAAAACAGAAAAAACATGTTTAATCGTCCTTGGCCCAAAGCATAATTATTTTATTGCTAAAAGTTACATAGTTACATATAAAACAGCGATAAAATTACATGTGTAATAGCGATAAAATAAATCAAAATCCTAATAAGGTTCAGGTCGCTGAGCAAGGTAGTCAGCTACTTGCACTCTTCAACCATCATCGGGATGGGGGGGGGGGGGAAATCCTCCTCAACCTCTTTCGATCTTGGATCCAACAACTGCCTCGGGATAACATCTATTGGGATCCAGTGATCACCCCTTCTAAATGAATTTGGTTCTAAGGACGAGGGAGTGATCTCATCCCTGTACTAGAGGGCGAAATTCTTGGGCACCTTTAACTCTCTTAGGGCACTCAGCCACCCTCTAATAAAGGCTAGATCCTCGACCTCCTTTAGCTTTGTGGGAGCGTCTATCTAGACTTGGTCATATCCATATGCCCACACCTATCGAGGATCATTTTTGAACATGTGCCTCAGTCTGGTGACATCCCTCTGAAGCCCAGCAGCTATCACGTACTGTCGGCAAACATCTCTTTTTAGCTCGGCAATCTCCTTTTGGGAACCAAAGTCGTCAGTCCTAGTTCATCGCCAGGATGATGACGAAGAACCTTGTATAACTGCAGGAGCAATGCTCGGTGCGATCTCCCTAAGGCGTACAACTTCCCTCCTTAAAGCATTATTTTCCTGCTAAAGCACCTCCCCAATCTGGTTAATTTTAGACGCATCCCAGAGCTTCGCCTGCAAAGCATCCACCTCTTCTTGAATAGAGGAACCAGCCTCCTCCATATTTGTAAGACAATCTTTAAGCTTGGAAACCAGTTTGGAATGATCTTTGTAATCCTTATTCCTTTCCCTTAAAGATTTATAGATTTTGACAAAAGCTCGGTGAATTGGTCGCTCACATTGGAACCAAGAATTTGGCCTAGGAGAGAAGTAGCAGGGATATAATCATAAAGATCGACAAACTACATAACATAAGAGAACACATAATATATACATCAGCAAATGCGAGAAAAATAAATTCTTCATTCCATTAAAATTGGCAGTGGCCAGATACAAGTACATTGAATGGGAAGAAGAAAATAAAAAGAACAAAAAAAATACCAAAGAAGACCTAAAAGCCTAGTTAGTGATATCAACCTGCTCAGAAGCGGCCGACTCTTTCCCCATATCAATAGAAACCTCAACACCAACTGCACCTCCCTCGACTTGGGCAAGATTTATTCCCTGGTCACTAGTAGGAGTAGCAGGGGTAGAAGTAGTGGAATCCTCCCTAGTCCGAGCAGCCGGGACTTCATCTTCAATGATGGATTTGGGGCCAGGATTGTGCTCGCTAAACACAGGTGAATTAGCAGCAACTCCAGCAGCAACTAAGGCTCGATCCTAGCCTTTCTTGAATTTTTCCAGGTTGATGTAATCGATCTGCTTCTCGGCATCTTCATAAGCTAACTCCCAACCCTCATTGTAGCCATTCTCTCTAACTATGGTCGCATCTGCCTCAAGGATCTTAACCTTCTCAACGAGCCCTGTATTCCCATTTGTGATGGTAAGTTTTCTCATCAAAACTAGCTCATAGGCCTCGCGGAGTTCCTTCAGCTCCTTGGCCGCCCCAGCCCTCTCCTTGGCGAAAGATGCCTCATCTAGGGGTGGCAATTTTAGAAACGATACGAAAAAATGACACGGAACGATGCAAAATTGAACCAAAATTGACACGATATGTCGTGTTCGTGTCATATTTTTTTTACACGAAGTCATGCCGTGTTCGTATCTGAATTATTAGTCATATCGTGTCGTGTTATCGTGTTTTTTAGGCGTGAGATTTATGAAATTATGGTATTCGTGTCGTGTCATGCCGTGTTATTTTTTATTCGGGTCGTGTTCGTGTCAACTAAAAAAACACGAATTTGTGTCGTGTCGTGTTCATGTCCAAAAAAATCTTGTCGTATCGTATCGTGTCGTGTCGGCCCAAAACACGACCCGTTGACCCGAATTGCCACCCCTAGCCTCAGACTCTGTGAGAGCTTTCCCAAAGAACTTTTAGGATTCCTGTGCAATCTTCAAGCTCCCTTCGAGATCAGCATTCCTCCTCACCTGCCCATCTCGATTGTGGGGAATGGTGTAGTCAGATAGAAACTGCAAGAAGAAACAGATGTGAGACAAATAATACGAAGAAATAAAAGACAAAAATAAAGAAGAAAGGAAATGGCCTTACCAAAGAAAGCCCCTAATCTACCTTCAGGGCTAATTGATCTGGACTCATCTTCGAAGACCGTTCATAGTCCACCGTCAGTACTGCTCTCTTGAGCATCATCAGAGAAAGCTGAGAGGCTAGATCCATAGAGGCCCCCTCAGCTGGGACAGCCACAGGCATAAGGGAAGCCTATGCCTTCTTTATTCTTTCTTCTCCTCTCCTCCTTTCCTCTTCTTTCTTCTTCTTATCCTATTCTCTCTTCCTCTCTTCTACCTCTCTCTCTCTCTTTCTCTCTTTCTCTCTCTCTCTTTTTTCTTCTTCCTCTCCAGCTCTTTCTCACGAGCTGCGGTTTGGGAACCACTAGCAGTGTCCCTAAACCTTGTCTTCTGAATCTTCAACCTGTTGGACAATAGGACATTATCATCATCATCATCTCAAGTCAGGTTTTTTCTTTTGGGGGATCCATGTCCTCCTCGCTATAGATCTTCGACCTGGAACCTCCTGAGCTAGACACCTCCTTACTGGACCTCTCTCCACTAGACTCTTCCTTATTGGATCCCTCCTCATTGGATCCTGCCTCAACACTACCACCTGCAGCAAAACCAGACTCTGAGTTGCTCTCATCTTCCCCGTCTATCTCG
Source organism: Sambucus nigra (assembly GCA_949130495.1). Classification (NCBI taxonomy): domain Eukaryota; kingdom Viridiplantae; phylum Streptophyta; class Magnoliopsida; order Dipsacales; family Adoxaceae; genus Sambucus; species Sambucus nigra. The sequence goes on from OX422220.1 coordinate 96,276,976, forward strand.
ATGGGTTAGAGAGCACCTTATTCCTCTTCTTCTTCCTCTGGGATGTCAAGATGAGGGATGGAGTCTACTAGATGAACGATAAAGTTGGAGGTATACTCCAACAAAAAGGCAGCCAACCTGGGGTGTTCACCTTCTACAATTGAGTCCTTTATCTACCAGGCTTTGATTAACCCAGCAGCGCAGATCTCATAGAGTGCAGGCTCTTGATTCTTGGACTTCGCTGAAAAAGAAAAGAAAATATTAGAGGAAGAACACATTAGAGCAATAATGAAAAGGCGATAAGATTAAACAACAAACTATGTATTCTTCCCCATGAGTAGGGATTCGAGGTCCCATGTACCTTGCACCCCTTACTTGGGGAGGGAATTGCCAGTTCCTAGAAATAAATCCCTCGGACCAACAGTCTTTATGGAATCAGGTAGATTCACTACCAACACCATGTTTGTACTCCTCGCTTTCAAATAGATAAGACTACTGCTGGTACGAGAAACGATTTAACAAAAGCAGATTTCAACTAAACCTAAATTAGTGCCATAGAGTTGGTTTATTCTATAGACGCCATTTACAATTTCTAAACATTTGGAGAACACTGGTTTGGGACTATATCGAAATACTGAAAGACGTGTAAGAAAAGGCAATTTGGGTTAAAAGTTCAACCCCGTTGAGACAACAAAAGAACGTGAATCCAATGGCTATCCTCAATGTCGCGAACATTACGAGGGATAGGGGCACACTCAATATCCACCCAGTCAGGAATATTATAACATTTTTTAAATTCTACCAGAGATTTGTTGTCTATCCTAGCCATGAACAAACCCTAACTACAGTCGAAAGAAATACGAAGAAAGGAAATACAGAAAAAGAAGGGACTGGGAACTTATAAGGAAGAGAACAAAGCTTTAAATGATGAAAAACCACAGGTGAATGATGATGAGAAGAAGAAAATATCTTTTGAATGATGAAGAACAAGCTTGAAAGCAAGAGGGAGCTTGAGAGAAAATGTTGGTTTGGAAGTGAGAGAAAGTAAGAATTTGAAGCGACGAAGTGAATCGTCCAGCACCTTGGTTTAAACCCCTCAATGATAGTTCACAGGAATCGAAGAAGATCTACCGCCTAAACAAACTGTAAAATGGAGATTCATGCCCCTATTTATTATGAAAATAAAAACAATGCCATCAGAGCAAGACCTAAGATGGTATTTAAAATTTGTGAGCCCACTTGTGGTCCCAAAAAATTTTAGGGGCAATTGTGGGTACCTATTTTGTCGAATATGCCCATAAAAGTAACCGGCCAAGCCCAAATGGAAAATAAAAGGCACCCGATCCAAATTGTATATCTTGAATGACGATTAGGATAAAATAATATGACCAAGTCCATTCCTAAAAATATCGGATGAGATATTCAAGGGATACTCAATTAACGTGTTTGTTACTAACACTCTTTCTCTCTCTCTCTCTCTCTCTCTCTCTCTCTTGGCGAAATATATATTGTACTCCTGGCCCAGGGCATAGGGACATATGAAAAAATTCTTAAGAGTTACTTAAATACAACAGTAGACCTCTTCGTGGACATAGGCAATTTTCCGAACCACGTATATTATTGTGTTGTGTGATTGTGACTGTGGTTATTGTTGTTCTTATCAGCTTGGTGCGTGTTTTCCTTCATAAATTACTTGTGTTGATATTTTTGTCACCACGGTTAGTATTTAACATTTTTGTGAATTGTATAATTCGTTTGGTTTTTATACTTTTGTATGAAATTTATTTATTAGTTTCAAGAAAAGAATTTTTGTTGAGTCGAGAGACAGATAAATCTAGGGAAATTGCCAAATTGCTTGAGGATGAAAATAATAAACTCATAAATGAGTTGGAGATTTTGAAACAGTCCTCTGCTGGTGGTGCCGATGAAGGGGCATCTTTCTTAGAGACTGAGAATGCCAGGCCGGTGGAGGAACATGAAGCTCTAAAGAAAACTAAGCCTGGGCAATCTTTCAGACAACAAAGGATGAGTCAAGCAACTGTTTATGAGGCCAAAACCAATAAAACACTAGCCGACCAAGCTGCCCAGCTGAAAGTAAAGATTAAAGCTATTACTGACTTATCTAAGAAGATGGATACTAAAGATAAATCCATCATCGACTAATTTATTCAGCGGAAGGTGAATAGTGATGTTTTTAAGAAACTTCAACATGAAGTTGAGAGTTTAACCTTTCAATTTCACAAGAAACCCAGAGAGGTGTGGATGGAAGGATACAATGAAACTCTTGTCCATGTTGATGATCACCTTGCCCAAATCCAATGTGAAGGTTATAAGTGGCAATAGACCAACTGCTTGACTTTACTGAAGCATGATAGTAACAGCGAGCTATGGTACTGGAATGAGCCTAGACTGCTAGATTGTGACAATCCTCCTTTTAAGTTGGGCATATCATGGATCCCTACTGATGCTATTCATCAGTGCTTGATCACTAAATATTTGGGAGATTATGGTTTGCATGATGTTCGTAAGATAGTTCGTCCTCCTCATCTGATCAATGCGCTATGAAGCAGCAATAGGAGAATGCTAAGAGATTTCAACTTTATTAATTCTACTTATACTTTGGATGATCCTCCTGCTGGAATGGATAGAGTGCAGCCTACTCATCCAACTTCCAAAGATCAAGGAAAACGTCCGATTGAATAGATCTTATGTATTTTGTTATTCATTTGAATGTAATACGGTTAATATTTTGAATAAAAAATTTATTTTTTGTGTTTGTTGACTCTTGATTATTTAATCAATCAGTCAACTTATGATTGTAGTGCCATAGATTCTACTAATTCACTTAGAGGAAACTTATTAATCCAAGTTTAGCATTAGTTATTAGTGGTGACCAAGTGTATGAGGTATATATGTATTCCAGTGGTTAGGAATGTTTACATGTCTTCCTGCATTTAACTTAGTCGGGTAAAACTTGTTTGTAACTGTTTTAGTTGTATACGAAGTTTTATAGACTTCTTGTTCTTGACTTGTCAATGACAAAGTCATACATGAAGTAAATTATTCTTACCAACCAAGTATGTTAGGATTGAATTTTTGTATAACTTGGTCGTATAATACTTCTTGTTCGTGACTTGTTAATATAGAGTCATACACGAAGTAATGATTACTTCTTGTTCATGACTTGTATATATGAAGTCATACATGAAGTTTAATCTTAATCTTGGGTGAAAATGACTGTGCCTTAAGCTATTGGTGCATCTGGAATTTGATAAATTCAACCTAATAAAGTATGTTCTGCTAATCGATAGATAACTTGATGAAGTATGCTCTGTTGATCAGAAGATAAGTTCAACTTGATTAAGTAAGTATGTGGGAGAGGGCTGAAGACCAAGAGAGATCTTGTTTTGGGGGGGGTGTACATCGTCGTACTCCGAAAAAATAAAAATAAATGAAGGGATTGAAATAAAAAATTTATTAAAACTTGAACAATAGGTATTTTGAACATAAAGCAAAAGAAATACAATTATGTCAATCCCTTGAATCATTGATAATACTTTCGAAGTGCTCAGCGTTCCACGGGTTTTTGAACTCTTCCCCTTCCAAGGTCTCAAAACGATAGGTCCCTAGTTGGATGACTGCTGAAATGCGATATGGGCCATGCCAATTAGCCTCAAGCTTATTGTTCTTCTGGATGGCCTTTTTAAGGACATAGTCACCTTATTTTAAGCTGGCCAGCTTGACCATTTTGTTGTAAAAATGAGTTGTTTTTTGTTGGTATGCAACATTTCTCAGAGAAACATCTTCTCGAACTTCCTCCAACATATGTAGATCCAATTGTCTCATCAAATCACTGGTCGAAGAATCAAAATTCAGAACTCTATAAGTTGGTAAGCCTATCTCGACTGGCACCACGGCTTTAGTCCCAAATGCAAGCATGTAAGGTGTCTCACCAGTTGCATTGTGCGGTAGGCCCATGGAACAGAATGTAATTCGTTGATCGTTTTTCCTTGGCAGTATCAATCCTTTTCTTCAATCCATTGAGCAAGGTTCTGTTACTTATTTCCATTTGACCATTGCTTTGAGGATGTCCTAGTGCAGAATGGAGTTTTTGGATCTTGGACTGGACACAATATTCTTCAAACTCATCATTGTCAAATGAGTTTTATGGTCTGTAATAAAGGCGTAGGGCATCCCATACCTACATATTATATTCTTCTAAATGAATTGATACACCTTCTCATACGGAATTTCAATTAACGGTTCTGGTTCCACCCATTTAGTGAAGTAATCAATAGTAATTACCAAGTATTTGAACCTTCCTTTGGTGGTCGGCAGTGGTTCGACCATGTCAATTCCCCAAATAGAAAAGGGTCAAGGCGAAGTTATTAGTGCTAGAGCAACGTTGGTTACTTTATGAATAGCAGAGAAATTCTGGCATTTGTCTCACTTTCTTGCAAAGGCTTTACAATCTGCCCTCATAGTCGGCCAGTAATATCCTTGTGTGTTGATTCTTTGGAGCAGCGATTGACCTGCTGAATGAGCTCCACAAGAACCTTTGTGCACCTATTTAATCAAATCTTCCACTTCTAATGGATGAAGACAACGTGATTAGGAGACAGTTAACCCCCTTCTATATAAAACTCCTTTATCTAATACATATCGTGATGCTTTATACCAGAGCTTTTTTTCTTCTTTAGGATCAGGTGGTAGGATTCCGTCTTCAATATAGGCCTTGATTGGGTTCATCCAAGAAGGTCCCAAATCTATAGTCATAAAATTGACCATTGATTCCTCATCAATGCTCTGGTTGGCTAAGATCTCTATTGGAATGGTTCTCCTCTGTTTAATTCTTGTTGCTGATGCAAGCCAAGCAAGTGCATCTGCTCAGGCGTTAGATATTCTTGGGATCTTGTTCATTTATACGGCTGGAAACTTGGAAATAACTTCCATATCTTTGGTACAGTACTTGGTCATCAATTATCCCTTGACTCCATATAAATGAAGCACTTAGTTGACAATTGGTTGTGAATCATTGTGCGCCACTACCTACTCGGCGCCTAATGAGTGGGCCAAATCCAGTCTTACTATCAAAGCTTCAAATTCTACTTCATTGTTTGACGCCTTGAATTGGAACCTGAGTGCATATTCAATATCAATATCATCATGAGCATTGAGTACTATACCTGCTCCACTTCCAGTAGCGTATGAAGATCCATCCATGTATAAATTCCACATCGGTATATCATTGTTGAAGCTTTCTTCAGACAGAACTCCATGGTAGAATGTTTTTTTACCATCCTCTGCATAATTTTGAGCCATTTCCTGAGTTTTGGACGATTCAGGTTGATCAACTGCAACTTCAGCTTGCTTTTGAGCTGAGATCTCTTCCTTGCAAGTCTGCTCGGCTAGCAAGTGTTGTTGGTCAGGAACGTCTAGATAGATGAACTCAGTGATAAAATCCGTTAAAGCTTGGCCTTTTAATGAAGACCTTGGTTCATAGACATTGCCATACTCTCCCAATTCCACTGCCCTATACATCAATCTTCCTGACTTCTCAGATTTTGTGGAGTGCTTGCCGAAGAGGTAGATCAGTATACATAATTATCATATGTGCTTGGATATAGGGCTTTATGCGCCTGGAAGCCTCAATGACTGCTAGGGATAATTTTTCCAAGCATGGATACCTGATCTCAACTCCCCTAAAGGCCTTGCTGGTGTGGTAAACTGGTTTTTGGATCCCATTATCTAATCGGACCAAGGTCGAGCTAACTGACGACTCAAAAACAGCTAAGTATAAGTACAATTTTTATCCCAAAATACGTCGAGATAGTAAAGGTGGTGACCCCAGATACTTCTTTAACTCTTGGAATGCTTCTTCACATTCTCCATTCCATTCAAAATTCTTTCTCAATACCTTAAATAATAACAAACATCTGTCTGTTGCTCGAGAAATAAATTTGTTTAAAGTTGCCACTCTAACAGTGAGCTTTTGTACATCTTTCTTGCAAATCGGCGACTGCATTTCTATCAAAGCTTTGATCTCTGCTGGATTAGATTCAATTCCACTTTGATTAACTATGAAGCTGAGGAACATTCCTTCTTATACCCCTAACACACACTTGGTCGGATTCAACTTCATCTGATGCTTTTCCAACAGGTCAAAAATCTGACTGAGGTCGCTGATATGATATGTGGCCTTATTATTTTTTGTTAACATATCATCCACATAAACCTCCATATTTTTTCCTATATGCTCTTCAAATGCCTTGTTCACTAACCTCTAGTACGTTACTCCATCATTTTTTAGCCCAGAGGGCATTACATTATAGCAATAGGTTCCTTGGTTGGTGATGAAGGTTTTGCTTTCACTACACAAAAATAGGTAAATTGACACCCTTTCAGCACTTAGCCTTGTCACGATCAATGATCGTGACAACAAACACGCATTTCTTATCATGGTCATTGACCGTGACAATACTTATAATGTTTTCATGGTCAATGACCGTGACACGACCGTGACAAATGTCACAGCAAGAAAGCCATTTCCCTTATTTTTTTCCACGCCATTTCTTCCCTCCTTTTTTTCTCTCTCTCTCTCTCTACGCTGCATTCTCTCTCTCACTCACTTTCAGGTTACTCTCTCTCTCTCTCTCTCTCTCTTCCATTTATATATATATATGATTGTGTGTATATATATGTGTGTGTGTGTGTGTGTGTGTGTGTGTGTATGTGCATGTGTATGTGTGTGTATGTGTGTGTGTGCGTGTGTGGTGGGTGGGGGGTGGGGAGGGGGGTGGGGCAGGGGAGGGGGTTGTGTGTGTGTGTGTGTGTGTGTGTGTGTGTGTGTGTGTGGTGGGTGGGGGTGGGGGGTCGGGAGGGGTGGGGTAGGGTGGGGGTGGGGCATGGGGTAGGGTGGGGTGGGGCAGGGTGGGGGTGGGGGTGGGGGTGTTTATACATATATATTATTTTGTGTGTTTGGTGTGTGTGTGTTTGTACATATATATTATTTTGATAATGAGTTGTTATATTTTAATTCCCATCTAACTCTCGAGTGTGTTTTACCATTGAGTCATGATGAGATAGTTGATCGATTACTTGGCATAAAATTGAGGCATACTAGATTTCGTGAGGAACCAAAGACAACTATATAAAACATATACACACACACACATACAATAATAATACACACATTACATAACATTTGTGTAATGTATAATTCGTGTCCAAAACAATAATTTCATATTATAGGAATGAGTTTTACAATTGAAATAAACTTAGTTCAACTCCATACTTCTTTTCCCACCCCATGTAATTGTTAAAAATAAACATGAGTCTTATCCATTTTAAGGAAGGAGGAAGTTTATCTCTATATGGAAAATCTTATAAAATCATATTATTGCTATGTTAAACCATGGGTATTCTAAGTCATTTATGTCCTTTAAATTAATCCAGTAGTAACATCCTCAAATGTATAATAGTGAATGATGATGGGACGAAGTTCGCTGAAGTCTGGTAGATACATAATTTTGTGAAGCTTTGTCAGAATGTGTAACGCCCCGACTTGGATTTGGGCTACCGTTGGGTAAAATCGGAGTCTAGGTGTTAAGGGTGGAGGGGGAATATTAAATTTTATTATATAGGAAAAGTCTCTAATTTGAAGCATTAACAAATTTTCATTTATGGAAAAGATTTTCACTTTATGGAAATTAATAATAAGGAAATATACGACGCAACTCCTGTGTTATTACAATAAATGGGCCACGGCCCGAATAATTTTTTTTTCAAAATGCCATAAATTTAAATGTCCTCAAACACAATTTTTAAAATGTCATGGTAGAACTCTAATAATAATTCTAACCCTCGGAAGCCTTACCAACATCCTTGCTTCCGTCCCTACTGTATATCTATAACGTTTATTTTAGCGATTTCTAAAGCGTTATCATTTTATGATCATAAATGCAACTACCATGCAGTGAAACTTGATCTACCATGCAGGGGGTAGGGTAGGGGGTGGGGGGTGCATGTGTGTGTGTATGTGTGTGTGTGTGTGTGTGCGTGTGTGGTGGGTGGGGGTGGGGATGTTTCACTCTTGTACATATTAACAGTAGCAATTCATTTTTATTGTAGTAATTGTACATATTTGCATGTCTTCTTTTAATTCATTTTGATATGTACTAATAACATTTTTTTACAGCAAATGTCTCCTTCAGGTATTAAGGTGAGGATGATGATGCTGGTTATGATGATGTCGTCTGGGCTCGGTGGTAGCGGAGGCGACGAGGACTTATCGTCCCCTAGTCTCCCCAAATATGGCAAAATGGGGATGCCCATCGAGAACAATTCAGGGCTATTAGCGAGATCCCTCGAGCTAGTAAAGACGATCATCGGCCCGGGGTACATTAGTTGGAAGGAGGTGCCATATGAGCTCAAGTTAGCTGTTTGGGTGGCACTACAGGTAATATATTTATATTTATATGAACATGAATATGAATATTTCAATTTCGATTTCGATTTCGATTTCAATTTCAATTTCGATTTCATTTTATATTTATATTTATATTTATATTTATATTTATATTTATATTTATATTTATATTTATATTTATATTTATTTTCAACTAATATTGTATTTGTTGGACAGGAACAATTCAACCTGGATCCAAAGCTACGCGATTCCGTCTTGGAGCAGTTGAGGGAGAAACACAAGACGTGGAAGAAAAATATGGGAACCTAGTACTTTGGGAAGACACGAGAGCCCATTATCCAATGGCGTGAATCCGTCTCGTTGATGGAGTCGATCTCATTGGCACAATGGCAAAGGTTCATTGACAATGAGATCAGGGAGCGAGAATTGGCATCTCGCCAATCGGGAAGGGAAAACCAGGGAAAAAAGACGGACGTGCACTACTCCGGCCGGACGTCTTACGCCGAGGTGGAGCATAGTATGATGGTAAGATTTAATTTTTCTATAACTACATAAAATATATTATTCCGTATTATTTTACTTTGCGGGGCCGATACTAATTTTACTTTATTTTATTTCAGGGGACAAAGAGTGGCCCTGGGGGTAGGCCACATAGGCTCGATACTTATGTGGCTCTTCGGACGAAGAAGGGGAAGGACAAGGAGGTGTCCCCAAGCGTCGCGGCCATGATTGTAAGTAATCCAACAGATTACTTTTTGTTAATTACATTATAATTTTTTAATTTACTTATTTTACTAATCATGTGCTTTTTGTCGTTTCAGGCAAAGCTTAAGGAAGTGCATGAGTCGCAGTCTGATGCTGACAAGGTATCTTTGTCCATAGACACACTCAGCCAAGTGCTTTGCTCTGATCGCAAGGGGAGGACAAGGGGGGTGAGCTCGCGGGTGGCCAAATCTAGGATCATCGGATTGGAGACGAGCGACACCGGGTTGGCTCGAATGGTGGATTCACATGACGCGAAGCTGTCCCGTTTGGTGGAGACGGTCCAGGATATGTACTCATTCGTGAAGCGTTCTTTGGGCGGAAATTGTAAGGGTAAAGGGAAGTACAAGGCGGTGCGGGAGGAGGTGCGGGAGTAGGAGGTATGGGAGGACGAGGACGAGGACGAGGATGTGGACCTCGCTGCTTCATCGTCGAGACGTGTGGACTTTGATGATCCACTTCCCTATTTGTCTCCCTTTAACAGACCGATGTCGACACTTGGTTGGATGAGCGTGTTTATACTGGACATATTTGATGGCCAGCGGATAGGGCGGGGGTTGAGGGACCCGAATATCGTCCAGGGTGCACTAGTTCATGGATGTGAGCTTCAAGACATCGAGTCCAGGGTGCTCATCACGCATGTGATTCCCGGGAAGGGGAACTCCCAATTGTGGTTGTGCGAACAATGCGGCACGGCGTATATTAGTGGATGTGTTAATTCGTATATCGTGTGGCCTACTCACCTCCTCAGCGTTAACCATACCCCAGACATTTAGTGACACTGATTTAAGTTTGAATTGAATTGTTTTAAATTATTACATTTGAATTATATTTGGATTATATGGTGATGCATATTCTCTCTATTTTAAATGCATATTTGCATTATCTCTATTTTATTTGGATATATGATATTTGAACAGGTACAACGTTGCTATAAAAGGTACAAATATACTGATGGGCAGTGGCCTACTGCCTAGGAGATTTTTTTTCAATTTTGTCCAGAATTGTCACGGTCATTGACCGTGACAAGTCCTTGACAAAGAAACTTGTCATGGACTTATCACGGTCACTGACCGTGACAATTTTTTAAAGAATGTCTCGAGCTTGTCACAGTCTTTGACCGTGACAAATCTTATCCCGGTCAGGGACTGTGACAAGATCGTGACAATTCTAATAAACTTGTCACGATCAATGACCGTGACAAAAAAAGTTGTCTTGCCCAGAATTGTCACGATCATTGACCTTGACAAGCTGAAGTTGTCAAGGTCAATGACCGTGACAATTCGACAGATTTGATGTAGTGTTTCCCGGTCTTCTAGTTTCATATTTATCTGGTTATACCCAAAATAAGCATCCATAAAGCTCAAGAGCTCATGTCTTAACGTAGCATCCACCATTTAATCAATTATAGGTAGGGGAAAGTGGTCTTTTCGGCAGGCTTTATTAAAGTAAGTAAAATCCAGGCACATTCTCTAATAATCATTTTCTTTTTAACCATCATAACATTGGCCAACCAGGCTGGATACTTAACATCCTCAATAGATTGGGATTTTTGAATTTTCTCCACTTCTTCTTAAATGGCTTGATTTTTCTTCGGACTGAAAATCCTACGTCTCTGCTTGATTGGCTTAGCATCCTTATTGACGTTGAGCTCATGATAGAGTAAGTTGGGTTCAATCCCAGGCATATCCTCATGGATCCAAGAAAATACATTTTTTTCCTTGCCTCAGGAACATAATCAATCCATGTTTAATGATTGGATCCAGTGTTGAGACGATCTGCGTAGTCCTCTCTGGCTTGTCGTCGTCTAGGATAATTCTTTTGGTAGCTTTCATAATCTGCCCTTTGACTAACTATGTCTCATCTCCGAGATCTAGGGTTTTAACTTTGAATTCACTGTTGGGCTCAGTGGTGCCTACCTGATAAGTGGTGGTCTTCTTCTTTAAATTAATCAAGTCCTCTTGCTCGGCTAAGGAGTAATAACACTCTCTGGCTACCTTTTGATCATCTTTTACAACACCAACCCCAAAATGAGTTGGTAACTTCAAACATCGATGGACTATGGATGGTACAGCTTCAAACTTCTTCAATCCTACCTTGACGAGGATCACATTATAGACAGATTGAACATTTTTATCCATCACAAAAAAGTGTATTTTCTCCATACGGCTTGTTGTCCAGGTGCCGAATGACACTTTTAACTTGATTGTGCCCAGTGGGTAAACTTTTTAACCTAAAAATTCTATTAATGGTCTATGGTAAGGTTCCAGTTGAATGAGTTTCAAATCTAGACACTCTGAAAGCATGAGTAAAACATGATATCAGCTGAGCTCCCATTATCAATCAAACCCTGGTGATGACAGCGTCCTGGATTCTAAACTTGATAACCAATAGATCATCATGGGGATACAGTACCCTAGAGAGGTCATTCTTAGAAAAATCTAAATATCGGTTTGTCTTTATTGACCTTCATGGGCCGATCATCTTCGTTTAGATTGATTCTATGGATATAAGAACAAGCATGTGTCTCATTCAAGTAGGCCCTTCTCTAGTCAGTGTGATCTCCTCCACCTGCATCGCCACCTGTAATTACATAACAATCAAATGAACCAAAACTGATCATAGCTACCACACATTCTGGTTGCTTAGGTTTCTTCGACAGGTCGGGATCATCTTTATAACCATCTTCATAGTTCCTCTTCCTATCATCTCTGTGATTGCATAAAGAATTTGACCTCCCCCTTGCTTCTCTGCCTTCTCGTCGATCAACAAACTTATTCAGTTTTCCTCGATGAATGAGGGATTCCACTTTTTTCTTTAAAGCAATACAGTTATCTGTTGTATGGTCATGATCCTTATGGAATTCATAATATTTTGGATTGTCCCTCCTATTAAGAGGTGCCCTCAATCTCTCAAGCCATCACAAATCTTTATTATGTTTGATTTCCTCTAAGATATGTTGAATGCTAACTGTCAATGGAGTTTAATTTCCATACTTTTTGAGATTATCATACTTCTTTGGCTTCTGCTCCTTCTTCTCCTTTTGGTCCTTCTTATCAGGCTTAGTGGTTGGAATTTGTTTTGCGGCCATTGCTTCCTCGACATTCATGATTTTTCTTTCTTTCGCTATTATTTCAGTCATGGTTTTAAAAGGACCTTTGTTAAGAGCATAATAAAGTTTTTTTGGAATCAATCCACTCATCAAAGCAGTGATGGTTGTCTTCTCCTCGTAATCAACCACTTCCAATTTCTCGTTGTTAAAATGAGTGATGTACTCCCTGGTAGTTTCCCCTACTCACTGCCTTACACTCAAAATATGGGCTACTATCTTCACTGGCTTGGCCCCAAAATAGAAATTGATGATAAATAGCTCGGCAAGCTGGTTGAAGTTGGTAATTTGTCCTCATAGTAGGTTATTGTAACATATTTGGGTTTACCCCGTAATGGTACTTAACAATACCCTACATCTCATTTCATCAGGGACTGAATAAATATCAGTTGCAAATTGATATTGTTCAGTGTGCAAAATTAGATCGGTTTTTCCATCATATTTAGGGGTAACCACGGGAGTTTTAAACTTAGATGGAGTTGGAAAATCCATAATTGCCTGGATAAAAGGAGATCCTTTGAGGAATTCCTCTGCAAGGGATTCTTTGCATTTGCCATTTCTCCCAGTTGATCTTCTAATCACTGTATCGATCATTTCCATAATGGATTACCTGCGTAAGACTTATGCGAAGCAGCTCGGCTGTCCCCAAACATGTGTCTGCACTAAGCTCTCTCCCTGAGAAGTATGTTTGGTGTGTACAGATCGTTAGACACTTGATCTTGACCTGACTGGGGCTTCACGATGGTCGGCTAGATGTTGAGATTTTTAGATAACGCTCTAGGAGGGTATCTATTTTCTCGAGGTCTAAAACGATCAAAAAGCAAAGCTCTACTCAATATTTCCAGGATTATTGGTCTTTCAGGAGAAAATTTGAGAAAAAAACTTGAGACTGTGTGATAATTGATTTAAATTATTTCGCAACTTTCTAATTTGGCACACTTATTTAATTAGAGTCTATTTTTAAACAAATTAATTCAGCCCCTAGAGATGCGTCTAAACATCATAAGAAATTCAACCCATGGATGAAAAATAAAGATGAACGATATAGGAAAAAAAAACCTTTCGAGTAAAAACCTTTTATAAAAACTTTGAAAAATTCGCAAGACCTTTGACTTACATACAACCTGATAATCGCCCACAAGTGTGTAATGCATGGTGCCTTCAGCAAATCTTCAAAGATACGAGAGACAGCGAAATACCCTCCAGGCGTCGGTTCCTCGTCTTCGGCTTGTCCACACGCAGAATAACTATGCTCGGTATCCACCGATCAAATATGGAGATCCCTTCTCCACAGAGGTTGAACAAATGCAAGTTGTTCTTAAACACCAAACACAATTCACTAAAGCAAGATGGGAGTTTTGTGAATTGTAAACAAAGGAGGATTAAACCCCTAAAAGAAGAAGCCTAAAGAATACTGCTTTGGCAGTGTTTTTGTTCTGGAAAATGTATGGACTTCTTAATGAAAACGGAACCATTTAATGAGTATTTATACAAAAATTCCCCGCCTCGAAATTTGAGCTCGTTCAAACGAGAAGCATATGTCGTTCAAACGACATCGCGCGACTTCCAATCTCGTTCGAACGAGATGCTGATCTCGCGCGAATGACCTGGGCGTCAAATTCGAGGTCCGATTAAAAACTTAGAAAAAATACTCATTCTCAATATTTGACGAAAAAGTCCGCTCCAACACTTAGAAAATATTTTGTAAAAATATCCCAAAAGCTCTAAGTGAAAAGTAAAGGTATTTAAAACATAACCTTACCAAAGTAAACTTCGCGGAGCCTTGAATGATGAAGAACATGAGTAATTCGGATCAGTCTTTGATGTAGATGTCTCTTGAATGCTCTTTGACGATGTATCGGTATATGACATAACAAATTGATAACGGACCTATGAAAATATGTCCTTACAAATCTCCCCCTATGTCTATGCCGGTACATACATAAAAAAACGAATTATCAAAAACCAAAATGCCTATACAAATCTACCCTCCCATGAATAAATTTGCAAGACCTCAAAATTGTTCTTCAATCATCTTCGTCAAATCTCAAAGCTTTTTCTCATCAGGGTGTGCAACATCATGATCTTCAATATTTTTAACTACACACATGAGAAAAGGAAAAAACCTTCGGGACGCATCGAGTTTAAAATGATATAAGAATAAAGCATTAATAATCAAATCTCCCCCATAATGCAAAAACTCCCCCATAACATGATAATTCTTTCTCCCCCTTTTTATGATGTCCCCACATAGACAGATAAGAAGAAAAAAATCAAAACATGGAGTGTCACGACAAAATGCATAGCAAACAAAGATCAAGCTACTCGCATGGAAAGGTATGTCCCAAAAACATCCACAAACTATTTTTGATTTTTCAAATTTTTTATACAAAAATAGGATACAAAAAATCACACCGTGGATTTAAACTAAAACAACCAAGTCATGGAAATGGAATGTATGGGTGTGAACACATTCGATAGGTAAATAAACTCAATCAATCATATGTGCACGATGCATACGTGTACCCCTAACGAATGAACATCAAACGAATCCTTAGGTGTAAAAATTTGCTGAATTTAAATGACATCGTCTTATGCAAATCAACAAATCAAAGTCAAAATGATTTCCACACCAATAACGTCCAAAACTATTTAGCGCATTTTCAAGACTTTTAAGGACGTGCAAACCCGTTTAAAATCTCCAACCAAACACCCTCATATATATTTTCTTTTAGAGGTAATCTAAATTCTCAAACTTTGGAGAATTGGTGCAAAAACCTAAATGGCCCATAATTGGCATGAATTTCTTTTTATTGCCTTTAAATTTTTTCGGGCTCTTTTAAACCTCTTTGGACCCCGGATAATAAAATTCCTCCATTTTTTAGGTCCAATTTAACGGTGGCTTAGTATTCGCAAAGGCAAAATGAACCTTTCGCAGCCCTTTCCCGTTTTTCAAACAAAGCACACAAACTCACAAAACGGTTCTTATATGCACAATTTCCTTATCAAAATTTATCACGCTTGGTTCGTTTTAAGGACAGGATTGAAGTGAAAACACCCAATCAACATGTGATAAGACAAGCACAATAATCAAACAAATCCGTGCATGTGTACAATAAAGGAAACATGAGTCAAACATGTAGGAAGTAACACTTAATTACATCTTAATGACTCCAAACATTATAAAGCACAAGGATGAATTGACCTATTGTCTCAAAACACTATCAAATAGTCACATGAAAATAATGGAATGATGTTGTGACTCGGTCATCCTAAGCGTCCATCCATAAACGGTGCAAACAAAATACAAAAATCTTTTTGGATTTTCTCAAAATTTTATTAAAACAAAATCTTTTTGTATTTTTCAAAATTTTCAAAAGCAAGAATTTATACAAAATGTACATGTCACAACGCTAGAAAACATAAATATCATGAAACAAAGACTAGAGTATGACAAACATGCGAACACAATCATCTATATGATACGGCAAGAGAAGAAACATGTGCAAGCAAACGAGAATCAACTTGTCTAAAATCTAGTGCCTCTAAAAGTGATTTCCTAACCCAAATAGATGTGAAACATCGTGTAGGGGATTTGGGAACCACGAAAACACTAGACATAAACTTCCTAGGACTTTTTTCAAGATCAAAACAAAAACGCCTAAGGTGGCCATTCCTACCACAATATGAACATGTGTAAACGGGTGGGATGACACCTAAAGTGTGATGTTTTCTAACGTCCTTGGGAATAATAGACCCTCTAAAACAAATAATGGTATTGGCTTTAGCATTAGAAGCATGAGAACACAATGAGCCATTACCATCACTATCAAACCTACTTGAGTCTGTCAAATCATTTTTTAACTTCAAAATTTTTTACTCAAGCAAAGAATTAGACTCTTCCAAATTAAGGGACGCCTTCTTCAAATTATCAATTAAACTTAACAGTTTATCGCGCTCACCCTCAATTAAAACAAACTTATCCCTAAGAGCCTTTTCACGTGCGGTAAAATCATCGATTAATTTTTTATCCTCGACGGCACAAACGGGAACCCTATAATTTTTTAAGTCCTCTAATTCCTTCCCTAAAATAAGGAGTCTCTCATCACTCTTCTTTTTGGCAATTTTCAAAGAATCAAAATCAATACACAAATTACCAAAGTGCTCACGACAAATATCACTTTGAGTTTGAAACACTTGCAAATATTCAATCTTACTTTTAAAGAGAGAATTTTCTTTTTCCAAAACTTTAATTCTTTTGCAAAGTTCCAAATTCAAACTTTTTAAATTTTCATTAAATGGGCGTTCCATTGAAAAATTGCGATTTTTCACAAAACTGATTTTTCAAAAAAAATCAATATCACACAAATTTTGCGAAAAATAGGAATACGCAATAAATTAGCGTAACCTGCTCTGATACCAATTTGAGAAAAAAACTTGAGACTGTGTGATAATTGGTTTAAATTATTTCGCAACTTTCTAATTTGGCACACTTATTTAATTAGAGTCTATTTTTAAACAAATTAATTCAGCCCCTACACATGCATCTAAACATCATAAGAAATTCAACCCATGCATGAAAAATAAAGACGAACGATATAAGAAAAAACCCCTTTTGGGTAAAAACCTTTTATAAACACTTTAAAATTTTCGCAAGACCTTTGACTTACATACAACCTGATAATCGCCCACAAGTGTGTAATGCACGGTGCCTTCAGCAAATCTTCAAATATATGAGAGACAGCGAAATACCCTCCAGGCGTTGGTTCGTCATCTTCGGCTCGTCCACACGCAGAATGACTACGCTCGGTATCCACCAATCAAATATGGAGATCCCTTCTCCATAGAGGTTGAACAAACGCAAGTTGTTCTTAAACACCAAACACAATAAACATGTTAAAATATGACTTAAGTATGTTTAGGAATGATTAGAAACCTTGAACTACTGTTAGAATGATGTTTAGATGAGATTAGAGGTGAATAAAATTGGGAAAAACGAAATAGGAGATTTCTGGGCTCAAAATTGTCACTTTGTTAGAAGGCCTGCCCAGGTCGTTCGAACGAGATCGTTCGAACGAGCTTCTAACGAGTTAACAGTTTGACTTCTAACGAGTGGGATATTCGTTCGATGCCTTTCGTTCGAATGAGATCTCGTTAGATGCCCACTTCGTTCGAACGAACTCTTGTTCGAACGACCTCGTTCGAACGAGACTTCTAACGAGTTGAGAGATGGGCTTTTTGGCCTGATTTGATTTCTAGTGTCCCGTAACCATGTTTAATTGTAAAGATAACATTCCCTTGATGACAAATTTATATAGTTGGGATATTTGGGATATATTGTGGAGTAAAATATAGAAGTGTGATTGGAACCAAATAATATTTGTGGATTAGGACGCGAGTGACTAATCACGTTGTGAGAATAATTGATGACTTAAATACATACGAACCGAACATATGAAAGGTGTAACATTATAAGTTGGTATGAGAATGATAAGTATACCACTAATAAATTATGGTAATTACTAAGATGTGTGCATGCTTAGTATATGTATATGATTTTATGTGTATGACATACCTACCATACTTGCTATCACGGGAGGTTTGCGTTCGCTTAGGGCCATCTAATCTTTGTGTGCCTACGGGGGGATATAGATTGGTACCTCGAGGACATAGGTCAGAGAAGGACTTATTGGGAAGTTAATAAGGCTGCTGATCATGGGAGCGTAGGTATGTGCGTGATCCATGTGATGTGACTGTGTTCGCCTCCATTATTTGTGATTGTTGTTATCTGAGAACGATTCCTGAGAGATTCGAAATGCGTGATCCTTATGTACGTGATGTACCGGGATGGATAACAGAGTATGTGTGCACCGCAGCTTAGTCTCGGGGTGCTTGTATTGTATATTTATGATGTGAATAATATACGGTTAAATGAAAATGAATTGTTATGTTTAATTGCGAGAACAATTGTAGTAACGTCTTGATAAAGATAAAAAGGGAAAACCTGCCGTGAATTGTTTTGCTAACAATTAAGAAACCGAGTTTAAGTAAAGCCTTCTATTTAATTAATAACGCTGGAAATTTATATTGTGAATCGAGTAGAAAGGTTAGAACTTATGACGGTTTAGTTAGATACGAATACCACTTAGATGGGTACTGTACATTAGGAGTGCACAATTAGTCGAGAGGTGAGTATTTCATGTGAGAGCACGTCCTAACATGTATTTTGCATTCATTGTTTTAATGTTATTAAAGCACTTGCTGTTTTTAAAATACTCTCCACTTTCGGGCTCTGACCCTTTTGCTTTCAAATCTATTTTTTTGTAAAAACCTTTTAGGTGCCCAGCCACAAGGACACCATGCATAGGATTTCCATTCAGGTGATGAGCTGTAGTTGTTGTGGAAGTTACAGGGCCTTGCTAGTAGACGCTTCTTTTTTCTTGACTCTATATTCAGTTTTCATCATTTGTAGGGCATGTCGCCCATTTCTATTAGAGACATTTCACATTTCAGTTATTCAGATCGTTGGCATGTAATTAATTCAGGATATACTGTTTTTATTTATTTCACTGGTGGGATTGTTGTGAGGAGTTTCCTCCGGACTTATTATTATTTGTTGGTTACCTTATTGAGACTTTATGGTGTATGATTATGTTATTCTTTCATAATTCTTTTATTGCATGTTAATCAGACTTAATTTAAAATTTGACATCTTACTTTTTAAATACTAGGTGGTTAGTAATTATTAAAATGTTTTACGACAGTGATGCTGTTAACTGAACCAACTTGGCATTTTGTATTAATTTAATAAAGGAGTAGCTACCCGGTATTTAATTAGTCGGGGTGTCACAGGTGGTATCAGAGCATCAGGTTCTAGTGTCCTTTAGGATATGTACGGCTTATTATGTTTTCGCTGCGCTTTCTTTGATGTAGAGCCCTATATTTTAGGACTGTTGTATTCTTTTATATATGCTACGTTCTTCAGCCATTTTAAGTTATAACTGCGAACTTATAGACTTTACTCTTATTTCAGATGCCTCCACGACGGGCACCACGGGTTCCTAGGAATGAACAGCCAGAGCCCCAGCCAGCACCAGTACAGGGCACCATGAATGCCGCTGAGATTGCAGCCATCGTAGCCCAAGCGATAAATGCCGCTCTAGCAGTTGTACAGCAGGCACCACCTCAGGCGCCAGTATCCGCGCCAGTTCAGGCACATGCATTCCCGTCTGCTTGGGAACGCATACGTGATGCTTTTCAGAAAGCATACCTACTGGAGTTCGCAGGTAGCTCCGATGTTGTGGTTTCAAGTCAGTGGAGGAAAGACATTCAGAGGCACTTGAGGATGTATGAGTGCACCGATGTTCAGAAGCAGATACTAGCTACTTTTAAGCTAGTGGGATCTGCACTGAAGTGGTGGGAGTCTATTACCACCGTGGAGGAGATAGATACTCTCACGATACAGGAGTTTTGGGTGCGGTTCGACCGCAAGTATTTTTCGCCAGTTGTTCACACGGAAATGAGGAGGAAGCTGATGAATCTCAGACAGAAGGGAAGGACTGTGGCCGAGTATGAGGCCGAATTCACTAATCTACTGAATATTATTCCGGATGAAATACCGACAGAGGAGAAGAAGATCCAGAAGTTCACCGATGGATTGACATGGAGGATCCGTCAGCATTTATTGGGGAACCTCTCGTTGGCCACTTATTCTGACGTGGTTAACGCTGCACTGTTACACTGCCAGGATCACCGCTTTCACATGGCTGAGAGCAAGAGATCAGGATAGTCCAGCCATCAGGGCAGGACTGGAGGAAATGGTGCCAGTGGGGCACAATCTACTCAGGGGCAGAAGCAGGGTGACCAGGGTTCCCAGCAGGGGGATCATAAGAGGTTCAGATCGGGATATTTCAGGCATAAACAGGGAGGTTTTAGGTAGGGCCATCAGGGTCCGAACGGCCATCAGGGCCAGCAGGGTCAGAATGGTCAACAGCAGTTTCAACAGGGCCAGCAGGGCCAGGGGAGGATTGGTAACGGCCACCAGGGCCTAGGGCAGCAGGGATAGAGAGGGGGGAACTTCCCGGGGAAGTGTTATGTTTGTGGCAAGACTCACCATAAACGCCAGGATTGTCCTGATAGGGGCAGGGCCCCGCAGCAGCAGTAGCAGGGTGCCCGACAGGAGCCGCAAAGGCCTATTTTTCCCGCCGCCCTCCCAGCACCACCACAGATGGCAGCATTACCACCCATTCCAGCGGTCCCAGTTCAGCAGGGCCAGCTTTAGTATGGGAGAGTATATCAGCTTCAGCAGGCCGCAGGCCGCAGCCCCACAGGATCCACCGGCTATTGAGGGTATGTTCTCTATTCAGGGGACTATGGGGCGTATTTTATTTGACACGGGGGCTACACATTGTTTCATTTCTACGAGATTTGTACGCACCATTGGGTTGTTAGACACCACCGAGAGTACGATTACTTGTGTAGATTCATCGTTGAGTAGGGGTTCTGTGATTTCCCTTGTATGTAGAGGCGTGGGTATAGAGATCGGGAGGTTTACTTTACCCGCAGATATGTTAGTGTTAGAGATGACCGAGTATGATGCCATTATTGGTATGGATTGTCTAGTTGCGTACCGAGCCATGATTGTTTTAGTAGGAGTATTATTTTTGTCATTCCCGGATAGGAGATGTTTTTAGTGGCGATGCCTCGTCCTGAGGGAGGATCATCCAGTCACTTGTACTATATAGAGGAGGAGACCTCTAAGAAAGTTGTGATACCACTTGATTCGATTCCGATTGTTCGAGAGTTTGCCGATGTATTTCAGGATATACCTGGATTACCTCCGAGTAGAGAGATAGATTTTATGATCGACTTGACACCGGGCACTCGGCCTATTGCCTGCGCACCTTACCGTATGGCTCCAGCTGAAATGAGAGAGTTACGAGATCAGATTGAGCAGTTATTGGGTCAGGGGTTTATTCGGAGGAATACTTCACCGTGGGGTGCCCCTGTGTTATTCGTGAAGAAGAGGGATGGATCTTTGAGGTTGTGTGTAGATTATCAGGAGTTGAATACGGTCATGATACGGAATAAGTATCCGTTTCCCCGAATCGATGACTTATTCGACCAGTTGAGAGGAGCTTATTTCTTCTCAAAGATTGATTTGCGATCGGGATACCATCAGTTGCGTATAAGGAAGGAGGACATCTCGAAGACTGCTTTCTTAACGAGATATGGTTCCTACGAGTTTCGGGTTATGCCTTTTGGTTTGACCAATGCTCCAGCCGTGTTTATAGACTTGATGAATAGGGTGTTCAGAGAGTTCCTAGATCAGTTCGTCATTGTCTTCATTGATGACATTCTGGTCTACTCCCAGACAGAGGAGGAGCACACCGAGCATTTGAGGTAGGTTTTGCAAACGCTATATCAGAACGAGTTGTATGCAAAGTATGAGAAGTGCGGTTTTTGGCTGAAGGAGGTTTAGTTTTTGGGGCATATTATTTCCTACCGGGGGAAATCTGTTGATTCGGGGAAGGTATCCGCGATGAGGGAGTGGGGACAGCCCACGACACCGACTGAGATCCGTAGTTTCTTTGGCCTACAGGATACTACAGGAGGTTTATTCGGGGTTTCTCCAAGATAGCAGGTCCTTTGACACATCTGACTCGTAAGGGTGTGTCGTTCATTTGGAGTGATGCCTGTCAGTTGGCATTTGATGAGTTGAAGGACAAGTTGACCTCAGCACCTGTGTTAGCATTGCCGAGACCGGGAGTTGAGTATCTAGTTTACACCGATGCATCCTTGCAAGGACTTGGAGGTGTATTACAGCAGGAGAGTCAGGCCATAGCTTATGCTTCCCGTAAGCTTAAGCCTCACGAGAAGAATTACCCCACTCATGACTTGGAGTTAGCGGCAGTTGTATTTACCCTTCGGATTTGGAGACATTATCTTTTGGGGGAGAAGTTTCGATTGTTCACGGACCACAAGTCCCTACAGTACCTATTCACGCAGAAGGAGTTGAATATGCGGCAACGGAGGTGGCTTGAGTTTGTGAAGGACTGTCAGTTTGATATCCAATATCACCCGGGGAAGGCTAACGTGGTAGCAGACGCGTTGAGTCGTAGACCAGTAGATGAGGTGGAAGGGGTGTGGAAGGCAAAGTGGAAAGAGTTGGGACACCAGGATGCAGTGACCCGATCGTTCATGTCTGTGATGACTGTTACACCGCAGATTGTCACGAAGGTGGTAAAGGCCCAAGCAAATGACTCGTTCTGTCAGGAGCAAATAGTTCGATTACTAGCAGAGGGAGCCGAGTCCTATATCGTTAGCTCAGACGGGGGATTACGCTTTAATGGGAGATTGGTAGTTTCGGAAGGGGAGGAATTGTGACACGAGGTAATGGCAGAGTCGCACGGCTCACGGTTCGCGGTACATCCCGGTGGGGACAAAATGTACCAAGACATGAGACGACAGTACTGGTGGAGTGGGATGAAGAGAGATATTGCTGTGTTTATTTCTAAATGCGCCACTTGTCAGCTGGTAAAAGTGGATCATCAGAGACCGGCAGGACTTCTACAGCCATTAGAGGTCCCGATGTGGATGTGGGAGGGTATCTCCATGGATTTTATTATGGGGTTACCCACGTCACAGAGGGGTCACGACTCCATTTGGGTAATTGTGGACAGGTTGACCAAAGTCGCTCATTTTCTACCCGTAAGGACAGACTACACTACGGGACAGTATGCCCAGCTTTTTATTGCAGAAATAGTGAGACTTCACGGTGTGCCCCTAAATATCATGTCTGACAGAGACAAGAATTTGTTTCACGGTTTTGGGAGAGTTTTCAGGAGGCCATGGGCACGGAATTGCAGTTGAGTACGGCATATCACCCGCAGACCGATGGGCAAACCGAGCATATAAATCAGATGTTGGAGGACATGTTGTGTATGTGCATCATTGATTTTGGGGGTGGATGGGAGCAGTATCTTCCACTGGTGGAGTTTGCTTACAACAACTCCTACCAGTTCACCATTGGCATGGCTCCATTTGAGGCGTTGTACGGTAGACCTTGTCGTTCCCCAACTTGTTGGTTGGAGGTGGGGGACAACAAACTACTTGGGCCGGAAGTGATTCAGGATACTTCAGCAAGGATAGAGTTGATACGGAGTCGCATTCGGGTAGCTCAGGATAGGCAGAAGAGCTATGCTGATGCGAAGAGGTTCTTCAGGGAGTTCCAAGTGGGGGACCAAGTTTTACTCAGAGTATCTCCTATGAAGGGGATTATGCGATTTGGGAAGAAGGGGAAGTTGGCACCGAGATATGTGGGGCCATTCCCTATCATCGAGCGGATTCGGTCTGTTGCATATAGACTTGGATTACCGGACCATTTACACCGGATTCATGATGTGTTTCATATTTCCTCGCTAAGGAAATATCTTAGAGACGATTTGGCTCATTCTCGCATTGCTTTGGAGGACATCGATCTCCAGCCTGGTAGCTCCTACGAGGAGGGGCCGATTGCTATTTTGGACCAAAGTGAGCGAAAACTGCGATCAAAGATAGTCCCGTTGGTACGTGTTCAGTGGCGGCATCATAATGCCGAGGAGTCCACATGGGAGCGCGAGGATGATATGCGCGAACGTTATCCAGAGTTGTTCTTATCAGGTACTTTCTAGTTCCAAATTTCGGGACGAAATTCTATTATTAGGGGGGAAGTATGTAATACCCCGTACTTTTATTGATATTTATTTATGGGATTAATTAAATTAAATGTGAATTAATTGGGAATTAATCCGGATAAAATACTAACGAGATGTGAGTTGGTATTTGATTATAATGCGTATATATGGCAATATATGACTATTGAGAATATTAAAATTATCGCGAGATAGAAATACGGCAATTTGGAAATTTTGTTGGGACGCGTGTGACAGTCGCGTCAGGAATATAATTATTGTAATTAAAAAGTGAATTTTATTTCTATCAACCGTATGATCATTTTGAGTGCGCCAACGTGTCCGAAAGGTCGAAATAGTCAGAAAACACTAATCGGGGGTTTAGTTTGGGTCCCGGGGCATTTTTAGGCAATACCAGCAACTTAAAAGGGTATTTTGGTAATTTTGAAATTCGGGGATTTATGACCAACGAATTTTGGGAGTTTTAAATAGGGAATTTCATAACCCACTAACCCATTACCAGAAATTAACTGAGTTGAGGGCAACGGGAGTTTTAGGAGAGGTTAGGAGAAGTTCCCAAAAGAGAAACACAACCTCCATCTTCAACCTTCAACCTTGGGAGAAAAAGGAGAGAGCAACCTTCATCAATTCAACACCAAGTTCAGAGAAAATCCAAGGCAAGTGATTTAATTACGTTATTTGCAACGAATGCTTCTTCCATGCATAGAAATTTATATAATTGCATTGTTTTGGGAGAATGACAAAAACCCATGAAATTGGAATTAGAAACTCATGTTTTGATAAAGAGATTGTACGTAGAATTGTGTTTGGGTGATTATACTGTTAGAAATACATCTTTCATGTTACAAAAATGGATTTAATTATGGATATTGATGACTTTAATTTTCTAGGGTTCATACTCATAAGATTTGGGGGAAAATTAGGAGATTTGATAATTGGGTGTTGTTTAGGATGAATCGACCCCATAAACATGTTAAAATATGACTTAAGTATGTTTAGGAATGATTAGAAACCTTGAACTACTGTTAGAATGATGTTTAGATGAGATTAGAGGTGAAGAAAATTGGGAAAACGAAATAGGAGATTTCTGGGCTCGAAACTGTCACTTCGTTAGAAGGCCTGCCCAGGTCGTTAGAACGAGATCGTTCGAACGAGCTTCTAACGAGTTGACAGTTTGACTTCTAACGAGTGGGATATTCGTTCGATGCCTTTCGTTCGAACGAGATCTCGTTAGATGCCCACTTCGTTTTACCGAACTCTCGTTCGAACGAACTCTCGTTCGAACGACCTCGTTCGAACGAGACTTCTAACGAGTTGACAGATTGGCTTTTTGGTCTGATTTGATTTCTAGTGTCCCGTAACCATGTTTAATTGTAAAGATAACATTCCCTTGATGACAAATTTATATAGTTGGGATATTTGGGATATATTGCGGAGTAAAATATAGAAGTGTGATTCGAACCAAATAATATTTGTGGATTAGGACGCGAGTGACTAATCACGTTGTGAGAATAATTGATGACTTAAATACATACGAACCGAACATATGAAAGGTGTAACATTATAAGTTGGTATGAGAATGATAAGTATACCACTAATAAATTATGGTAATTACTAAGATGTGTGCATGCTTAGTATATGTATATGATTTTATGTGTATGACATACCTACCATACTTGCTATCACGGGAGGTTTGCGTTCGCTTAGGGCCATCTAATCTTTGTGTGCCTACGGGGGGATATAGATTGGTACCTCGAGGACATAGGTCAGAGAAGGACTTATTGGGAAGTTAAGAAGTCTGCTGATCATGGGAGCGTAGGTATGTGCGTGATCCATGTGATGTGACTGTGTTCGCCTCCATTATTTGTGATTGTTGTTATCTGAGAACGATTCCTGAGAGATTCGAAATGCGTGATCCTTATGTACGTGATGTACTGGGATGGATAGCAGAGTATGTGTGCACCGCAGCTTAGTCTCGGGGTGCTTGTATTGTATATTTATGATGTGAATAATATACGGTTAAATGAAAAGGAATTGTTATGTTTAATTGCGAGAACAATTGTAGTAACGTCTTGATAAAGATAAAAAGGGAAAACCTGTGGTGAATTGTTTTGCTAACAATTGAGAAACCGAGTTTAAGTAAAGCCTTCTATTTAATTGATAACGCTGGAAATTTATATTGTGAATCGAGTAGAAAGGTTAGAACTTATGACGGTTTAGTTAGATACGAATACCACTTAGATGGGTACTGTACGTTAGGAGTGCACAATTAGTCGAGAGGTGAGTATTTCATGTGAGAGCACGTCCTAACATGTATTTTACATTCATTGTTTTAATGTTATTAAAGCACTTGCTGTTTTTAAAATACTCTCCACTTTCGGGCTCTGACCCGTTTGCTTTCAAATCTATTTTTTTGTAAAAACCTTTTAGGTGCCCAGCCACAAGGACACCATGCATAGGATTTCCATTCAGGTGACGAGCTGTAGCTGTTGTGGAAGTTACAGGGCCTTGCTAGTAGACGCTTCTTTTGTCTTGACTCTATATTCAGTTTTCATCATTTGTAGGGCATGTCGCCCATTTCTACTAGAGACATTTCACATTTCAGTTATTCAGATCGTTGGCATGTAATTAATTCAGGATATACTATTTTTATTTATTTCACTGGTGGGATTGTTGTGAGGAGTTTCCTCCGGACTTATTATTATTTGTTGGTTACCTTATTGAGACTTTATGGTGTATGATTATGTTATTCTTTCATAATTCTTTTATTGCATGTTAATCAGACTTAATTTAAAATTTGACATCTTACTTTTTAAATACTAGGTGGTTAGTAATTATTAAAATGTTTTACGACAGTGATGCTGTTAACTGAACCAACTTGGCATTTTGTATTAATTTAATAAAGGAGTAGCTACCCGGTATTTAATTAGTCGGGGTGTCACATTTTTGTAACAATTGTATAGCTTTAATTAAGAAATTGTATAACTTTAATTGTAATTTTAATTGTATAGTTTTAGATGAAAGTAAATTAATAATTAGTGCCAATTTCATATGAAAGTAGGATTGCCCCTCATTGTAAATTAGTAAATTAATAATTATATACTTTAATTGTTAGTTTAATTGATTAAATGAATTAATTGAGTAGATGAATTAGAAGGAGTACGGGTTACACATTTGTTGTTGAAATTGCTGTTGGTTTATTTTGTTTAGTAAATGTTGGATTGGTTAGTTTTAAAAGTGGCATGACCACTGGATTATTGTCCATATGGGGATGAGATTTTTTAACTTTTTTTGAAAATTACTTTGTATATCGAACAATATATACAATGTATGATAATTAAATGAAACATACTTGAAATTAAATATGTGTATATGTGTGTGTATATATGTGTGTGGTGGTGTGTGGTGGTGGTGGTGGGGTGGGGGGGCAGGGGGTGGGGTGTTGGTTTTTTTTTAACAATTGTATAGCTTTAATTGTAATTTTAATTGTATAGTTTTAGGTAAAGTAAATTAATAATTAGTGCCAATTTCATATGAAAGTAGGATTACCCCTCATTGTAAATTAGTAAATTAATAATTGTATACTTTAATTGTTAGTTTAATTGATGAAATGAATTAATTGAGTAGATGAATTAGAAGGAGTACGGGTTAAATATGTGTATATGTGTGTGTGTATATATGTGTGTGGTGGTGTGTGGTGGGGGAGGGGGCGGGGTGGTGGGGGGGGGGAGGGGGGGGGCGGTTTGTGTAGTAATAATTCCATGCTTTACATCTATTCCGGCATATATAATATATATAATAATAATTCCATGCTTTACATCTATTCCACGTTAGATGTTTTCAACTAATTTAGACATATTTATGTACATGTACGTGTGCGTGTTTGTGGTGGGGGTGGGGTAGGGGTGTGTGTCTATGTGTACTAATAACATTTTTTTTATCTGTATTAATAACATTTTTTATAGCAAATGTCCCCTTCAGGTATTAAGGCGAAGATGATGATGCTGTTTATGATGATGTCGTCTGGGCTCGGTGGTAGCGGAGGCGATGAGGGCTCCTCCGCCCCTAGGCTCCCCAAATATGGAAAATTTGGGATTACCGTCGAGAACAAATCGGAGCTATTAGCGAGATCCCTCGAGCTGCTAAAGACGGTCATCGACCCGGGGTTTATGAGTTGGAAGGAGGTGCCATATGAGCTCAAGTTAGCTGTTTGGGCGACACTACAGGTAATATATTTATATTTATATGAATATGAATATTTCAATTTCAATTTCATTTTATATTTATATTTATATTTATATTTATATTTATTCGCAACTAACATTGAATTTGTTGGACAGGAACAATTCAACTTGGATCCAAAGCTACGTGATTTCGTCTTGGAGCAGTTGAGGGAGCAACACAATACGTGGAAGAAAAATATGCAGACACGGTACTTTGGGAAAACACGAGAGTCCATTATACAATGGTGTGGATCCGTCCCGCCCAAGGAGCCGATCTCATTGGCATAATGGCAAAAGTTCATTGACAATGAGATCAAGGATCGACAATTGGCATCTCGCCAATCGGGGAGGGAAAATCGGGCAAAAAAGACGGACGTGCACTACTCCGGCCGGACCTCTTACGCCGAGGTGGATCATAGGATGATGGTAAGATTTAATTTTTCTATAACTATAGAAATATATTATTCTTCATTATTTTACTTTGCGGGGTCGATACTAATTTTACTTTATTTTATTTTACGGGGTAGGGAGTGGGCCAGGGGGTAAGCCACTTAGGCTCGATACTTATATGGCTCTTCGGACGAAGAAGGGGAAGGACAAGCAGGTGTCCCCGAGCGTCGCGGCCACTATTGTAAGTAATCCGACAGTTTAATTTTTGTTAAATACGTTATAATTTTTTAGTTTACTTATTTCACTAATCATGTGCTTTTTGTCGTTTCAAGCAAAGCTTAAGGAAGTGCATGAGTCGCAGTCTGATGCCGACAAGGCGTCTTTGTCCATAGACGCACTCAACCAAGTTCTTGGCTCTGATCGCAAGGGGAGGACAAAGGGGGTGAGCTCGCGGGTGGCCAAATCTAGGATCATCGGATTGGAGACGAGCGACACCGGGTTGGCTTGAACGGTGGATTCACACGACGTGAAGCTGTCCCGTTTGGAGGCGACGATCCAAGATATGTACGCATTCATGAAGCGTTCGTTGGGCGGAGACCGTAAGGGGAAGGGGAAAGGGTAGGAGAAGGCAGTGGAGGAGGAGGAGGTGCGGGAGAACGAGGCGCAGGAGGACGAGGATGTGGGCCTCGCTGCTTCTTCACCGTCACGTGCGTATTTCGATGATCCACTTCCTTATTTGGCTCCCTTCCCCAGACCATTATCGACACTTGGTTGGCCAAGCGTGTTCATATTGGATGTATTTGATGGCCAGCGGATAGGTCGGGGGTTGAGGGACCCGAATATCATCGAGGGTGGAATAGTTCATCGACGTGCGCTTCAAAGGATCGAGTCCAAAGTGCTCGTCACACATGTGATACCCGGGAAGGAGAACTCCCTATTGTGTTTACGCGAACAATGCGGAACAATGTATATTAGTGGGTGTGTCAATTCGTATATCGTGTGTCTAACTCACCTCTTCACATTTACCCAAGACATGTAGTAACATTATTTTTAAGTTTGTCCATTTTAATTATATTTGGATTATATCGTCATGTATATTATTTCTATTTTGAATATTTGGATTATATCTTCATGAATATATATTTGCACTATCTTTAGTTTATTTGGATATATGATGTTTGAATAGGTACAAGCAATGTTGTTATAACAGGTACAAATATACTGCTGGGCAGTGGCAGTGGCCATACTGCCCAGATGAATTTTTTTAAATTCTGCCCAGAATTGTCACGGTCATTGACCATGACAAGTCCTTGACAAATCTTGTCACGGTCATTGACCGTGACAATTTTTTTAAATATTGTCACGGGTTTGTCACCGTTACTAACCGTGACTAAACTTGTCACGGTCCATGACCTTGACACGACCGTGACAATTCTAACAAACTTATCAAGGTCAATGCCCGTGACACGTCCATGATAAAAAAAATTGTCTCACCCCGAATTGTCACGGTCATTGACCTTAACAAGTCCAACTTGTCAAGGTCAATGACCGTGATAATAGTGCAGATTTGGTGTAGTGATTCTCGTTACATCATTACAACCGTTATACCTTACAATCAACATAAATAGAAATACAATATGACTAATACGACAAGCTAAAGTATGAGTTGCCACGCCAAGCTGCCTCGCTTGAGCTGCCTCGATTTCTTAATCTCCGACACTGTTGCCAATTATGGAATTATCCCTAATCTCAGGATTACCTTCAAGCCCCCTCTACATTTGCCCCTTCGTGGAGAGATTTGTTAGAACAAGAAATGTCTGCACGAAACTTCTCAATCCGATGAACCTGCTCTGTGTGATATAGTTCTCAATCTGTGAACAAGAAATTCTGGCCCTCCTTTACCGTTAGAACTGCAGCGATATAGTCGTTTGGAAAAGTAAAATTCTCCCGGATGTCACTAATCTGAAGCGCCATTCTCATTGGGACTTGGGCGAAGGGACATAGCCACTTTTTCCTCGTACTGGTCCCCAACCATTCTAGCTCTAATATTTGAATTCTTCCGAAAGGCCTACTAACCTTTTTTAAATACTCGTTTAGACTTCTGGTAAATGAAATTCTCCCCCGTGGTGCTTCTCTATTTTTGAAAAACGATGAGATATGTGGCGAGGGGACGTCGTAGCTTTGTTGAACCATTGGGGGATCTCCTTCGTTAAAAGTTCAATGGATTTGCCTGACAAAATATTTTGGCGCCAAAACTTAAACTTGTTGAAGAAGGCAACGCTTTTTGTTCTCTATATGTCACTTCATTAATGACGTGGTGCTGTCTTTTCAACTGCCAAAGTACTTCCCGAAGTGCCACGTGTTCATGTGAAATGATTATAGGCAGCCGCGCACGTGCGAGGATGGGGAAATCTAAACGCCGAAGTTGGAAATTTCAAACGTGCATATCCCAACACTTAACATTTCTTTTCTCTTACTTTGGCTTCGTCTTCCTCAAGCTTCCATTTCACTTTAGAGAGAGAAAGTCTGTGAGAACTCTATTGCTAAAACTCCATTGTTATTTCTCTTTCCTAATTTCTTTCTTCTGTTACCTTCTATACCACCACTTGTGATTGTGTTTCTCCATTCTCGCTCTCAAACCCTTCTTGCTCAAAGCTTTTCTGTTACTGTGTCATTATTTTCCATGGCGTCCTCAAGCAACCCCACTGTGTCTGCCACCGGTGTTCCGCCTGCCACCCCTACCACTGCCACCACCCTGGATACTACCCACCAGGAACAACTAAGGTTTTACCGTCAATCACCTATTTTTGGACAAGGTGATGATTTTGCTGGTGCATGTAAGAGGGTCCATTTTTGGACAAGGTAATGATTTTGCTGGTGCAAGTTTGACCCTCTATTGTTGGGTGATGAAGACGAAGCCTCCACTGAGTGGGGTTTTCTTCCTCCCGAGGGGACTCTCCAATTTCGTTTGGAGCGAGGGGACTTCCCGTGGTCCCACATTAAGTTTGAAGCGCCCGGGGGTTCTCCCGCTCAGTTTGCTACGTGGAACTCCCACATGCAGAGCTCTTATGCTGAAATTCTCACTAAGATTGGACTGCAACGGGCTAAGTGGTTTGGTGAGTTCACTCTGTCCAAGAATAATGTTGCCCTTCCTGTTCTGGTGTCTCGCTGGAACGTTACTACCCATACCTTCATCGATGCGTGGGGTGAGTTCACGGTGACATTGGAAGACGTGTGTGAGCTCCTGGGCCTTGAAGCGACATGCCACGAGCCTTATACTGATGAGGCTCTGGATGCCCAGGAGACTGTTGATCGTTTGGAGATGGACCGAATATGCCGAAGCTGCACAGGTTCATAGAACAAAGCCACTTTCTCCCCACTTATCAATTACTTCTTTAAGGATTCTGCTGAAGGTAGTTCTTCTGGGGGTGCCCCTGGTCAAGGTACATCGCTGAAACTTACTGCTTATATCCTTGTCATTCTTTCCCATTTCCTTCTACCGGGAAAACCCAATGATCAGCCCCGAAGGGACCTTATCAATATATCCCTTCGTTTGGCCCAAGGTACCAAGCTTCCCCTGGCTGTAATCGCCCTGGGATATTTCTACACATGGCTCGACAGGACCCTCTTCGACATGGAACGATCACTTGGTCGTTATAACTTGGAAAATTTTGCTAACTGTGTCCTTCTGACGAGCTTCCTCTATGTTTGTTTCCATGCCGTAGCAGCCAAGATCAATCGTCCTCCTGCATTTCTGAAGTAGATATTTCCCTGGTTTGTAAAATATTGGGCCAACTCTCTTAGCCCCATTGCCCCCTCGCCAGACTCCAGTTGTTTCCTAACCTCTCCCCTCCAGTCCGCATCCTCCTCCATCGGTAGAATTGATTGTACCACTAAAGGAGCTATTCTTCGATGAATCATGACGATAGTTGTATCATTTATCATGACCATTTTCTGGGCAATAGTTGTATACGCATCCGGATGGCGATTCATCGTTATGGGATGTCTCTTAATTTTAGTTTGATGGAACTGGCTGAGGAGTCTCTGGATGATCGTTCTATATGGTGCCAGATTCATATGCTTCAACGCATATTCTCCGTTTACTTGCTGAATCACCAAGTTCGAATCACCCCTAATGCAGAGTGGACGAATTCCCCTTCGAAGAGCCTCCAACAGCCCCAGCACTAACGCCTCATACTTTGTTTCGTTATTAGAACAAGGGAAATCTAACTTGTAGGAAAGGCAAATCTCTTCCATTTCTTTTGAAAGGATAACCCCTGATCCTCCTTTTTTTCTGTCGAAGATCCATCAAATTGCATCTTCCACTCCTCCTCAGTTGCATCCAGATAATTGTCTTGTAGGCCATCTCCTGGAATGTCTTCTTTAGGTGGTTCAAACGTTCCTGATGGAAAAATTATAGATTGGCATACGCCTGGCTCTTGATCGCGCGAGGAACTACACATTTTAAGTCGTATTCTGAGAGGATGAGGAACCACCTAGCTGCCCTGCCAATCAATATAGTTCTTACCAACAAATACTGAATAGGATTGCATTTAGTTACAATATGAATTTTAAAATACAGCATATAATGCCTAAGTTTTTGTGTTACAAAGACTAAGGCTAAACAATGCCTTTCTAAGCTGCTATATCTAATCTCTGTCCCATGTACGATTCTACTGAGGTAGTGGACTGGTCGTTCTTGCCCATCAATTTCTTGTGCCAGCAAAGCTCCGATGAACCTCGTGGTAGATGTGAGATATAGCTGCAACGGTGTTCCTGCTCGTGGGGGGACCATGGTTTGTGGTGAAACTAGTTGCTTCTTCAACCCAGCGAAAGACACCTGGTGAACCTCTTCCCACCTGAGCTTCGTGCTCTTTCACAACAGCTGCATCAGCGGGTGTGTTACTTTGGCCAACCCAGGCACAAATCTCATAAGGTAGGAGACTTTACCGAGGAAGCTCTTTAACTCCCTCGCCGTTCTAGGACTTGGCATTTCCAAGATCGCTCGCTGTTTGTCCTGGTCCATTTTCACCCCTTGTCGATTAACCACAAAGCCTAAGAATTCCCCACTCATCACACTGAAAACACACTTCAACGGGTTCATTTTCAACTTATACCTTCTATAACGAGAAAACACCTTCCTCAAATGGCTCAGGTGGGACCCCTCCTCCTTCGATTTGATGACCAAGTTATCCACATAGAATTCTATAAATTTGTGGAAGAAGTCATGAAAGATGGCCATCATCGTTCTCTGGTACGTCGCCCTAACGTTCTTGAGGCCGAACGGCATCACCTTGTACATGAAGTTACCCAACGGTGTTCTGAATGCCATTTTCTCTATGTCTGAGGGGTCCATCATGATCTAATTATACCCCACATACCCATCCATGAAGCTATACATCTCATGACTAGTCGTTGTATCTATCAGGCTATCGATGGAGGGTAGGGGGAACTCATCTTTAGGACAAGCTCTATTCAAATTTTGAAGTCCACACAGATCCTTATCTAGTTTTTATCCTTCTTTCCCACTGGGATAATACTGGATAGCCAGAGTGGGTGTTGTATTGGTATGATGAACCCTGCCGTTAGCAGGTGCTGGACCTCTTCTTTAATCTTCAGGTCCAGCTCGGGCTTGTACGTTCTTATTGCCTGTTTCATTGGAATGGCTGAAGGCATTACGTTCAACCTGTGGCAGCTTACTTCCTCATCTAGCCCTTCCATTTCTGTGTATTTCCACACGAAGACATCTATAAACTCCCGAACTAATTTGACCAAGGCCTCTCTTTTTTATTATTGAGATCCTTCGAGATGAAGATGGGTCTTGGATCCTCTCCTTATTTTGCCAGGTTCAACTACTCCAACTCTTGTGCCTGGGGATTTGGTTGATCCGTCATGTAATCTGGTTCTTCGGCGACTTCCTCCATAGATTCCCGTATGTTGGAATTGTCTATC
Organism: Sambucus nigra; assembly: GCA_949130495.1. Classification (NCBI taxonomy): domain Eukaryota; kingdom Viridiplantae; phylum Streptophyta; class Magnoliopsida; order Dipsacales; family Adoxaceae; genus Sambucus; species Sambucus nigra. The sequence goes on from OX422220.1 coordinate 96,311,512, forward strand.
ACCATACATTATCCCAATTGATCTACCAGAAAGCACTCGTATATCGGGTCAACCTCATCATCAGCTTCCTCGGCTGCCCACTCACACCGTTATAAGCGATACACCACCTTTCCCTCTTCAGTAATGACCTTCTTGCATTATCTGTTGATAGCGGTGACTGCCTTCCTCTTCTTCTCCCTAGAAGCCTTGGCCATCCTTTTTCCTGAGAACCAGCTCAGCACACTTTGTCGTTGGACCTCATGCTCCATCGAATCCACCCTGGGCCTCATCCTGTCCCCAAGCTACTTCGATATGCGTTTGGATCGAGGGACCACCTGATGAGCCTCTTCGACTATTACCTTCGTGCCACTCGCAACCTCTTTACTCTGCCCATTCATGGGCCCCATCATTTCTCTGATTGAGGGAACCCAGGCTCCTTCCATCCTCCTCATTAGGACCCGAACATCTTCTTCCAACTCAGTATAAAATTCCGCGTCCACCAAGTGTGCCTCCTTGACAATGAAGGGCCTCTTTGTTGCCCTGATAGTTACCTCAATCCCCTTGATATTAGCCTTAGCGCATTGGTGGTATGTGGAAGGAACTAACCCTTGGTTGTGCATCCACACCCTTCCTATCAGCAGATGATAGGAGGTTTCACTCTCTATCACGTGGAACTTTATATGGGAACTCAAATTTCCCATCACAATCGCCACGTTAACGTACCCAATGGATTTAGAAGATTGGTTATCATACCCCGAAATTACCAAAGGCACAGGAACCAACCTCTCTTCTGGAATATTGGCCGCGTGAAAGGAGTTAATCGGCATGATATTGATGGAAGCTCCTCCATCCATGAGAGCCCTTGCGAAGCTAACTCCGTTGACATTGGCAGTCACATATAATGGCCTGTTATGAGGGAACCTTACGGCTCTATCTGCATCGCTAAAGGTTACCTCCGACAGAAACCTTCTCACCAACCTGGCCATGGGGCCCTTCCATGTCAGCAAAGGCACTGCGATACCAAGTATTTCCTGGGTTATCTCCAGCCTAATCTCCTTCGGTACCCCCACCTGGTCGAAGAACCAAGTGAACTTCAGGGATTTTGAAACTGCCCCATATTCTAAGGTCGAGTTTACCTCTTCGCTTTCGACATCATATACATCCTCCACATCCTTGGCGCTTGCTTTATCGTAAGCTAACACAATGTTAGCCATTCCCCTGGTGAAATCTCCAAAGCCTCCTCGTACTCCTTTCCTTCATCATAGGCCACCACGAAATTGGCCCCATGCACTGGTAGGGGGTTGTTGTTAATGTTTTGTGGGGGGATCTGCAACGTTCCCACCTTCATGTACTTGTCAATGATTCTTCTTAGTTCGAAATAGCTCTCTGTCGGATGCTGGATCTTTCGATGGATCTGACAATATTTAGGATCCGCCTTCATTGCAGCATCAGGTTCTTCCATCGGAATGCCTTTTGGTTCATAAATCGTTCCCCCTTGAACCATCGTGTTATAACAACTCACAGCCTCTTCTATCGTGCAAGGCAACGTTGGCGGGTCTTCTCTGTCTCTTCCAAACTTCCTCTTGTTGTCCCTATTTGGTGCTTTGCCCCTATTTTCCCCCTCGGCGTACTCAACCCGTGGGGGCTGAGACCTCCCCCCCGCGGGTTGTATCGGCTGCCTAAACATCATGGGTACTACCACCGGATTGGGTCGCACCACCAAAGAGATGTTTGTCGCTGCTTTCAAGAACGCCGCAAAAGTCCCCTCGCATGTCTCGTTGATAAAATGGGAGATGTATTTAGGAAGCAGTCCCTCAGCACAAATTTGTAATAACTTGGACTCTTTGGCCTCTTCCCTTACATCGAGGGACCCTTCCCTAAACTTTCGAACATAGGCCACCACCTCCTCCCCAGGTCTCTGCTTCTCCCTACCGAGTTGGGTCAAGGTGAACTCATCTTCTGCCAGAAAGAACTTTTGGACAAACAATACATGCATCTCCTCCCACGTAGAAACGATGTTGGGAGTTAAATGGGAGTACCATGTGTATGCCTTATTGGTTAGGGATTTGGAAAACTCCCTTAATCTAAGATTTTTATCATTGCAATGTGCTCCCAAGTGTTCAAAAAAACCGCTTAATGTGCTCCTTCAGGTTCCCACCTTTCCTTGTATATTTTTCAAAGATAGGGGGAATATAGTCCTTTGGGTAAGGCTCATTATTGTACGCTTGAGGATAGGGTGTTCGAAAGTCGTCATAAACCGAAGACACCTCGCCAGCTGATTGCGAGGAAGCCCGCATAAACTTCAACATCCCTTTTTTCATCTCTTTTCTCATTTCTTCCATGGGCGAGGCTACTGGGGAAACCAACAATGGGGCCATGGGCTGAGCGCTCGTTGTAATTGAAATGAACGTTATCGGTGGTGTCATTGAAACTCCTGAGGTTCCCACTGCTGGATTCACAATAGAGGGTACGCTTGCTGGGATCGTTCCTGCAATACCTGCACCTGGTGGGGCCGTTGGAGCTACTCCTGGTGTTATGAAAGCATTAGCCTCCAATCCTCCCAGCATCGTTGAAGCTACTGGATTTTGTAAAAACTCATGAAACTTTATCATGAGGAGCGCAATCTGGGTGGGTCCCAACCTCGTGCTCGTGGAAGGTTGTGTCGCCCCTAAAAGGTCTGACGTCGTCGGAACCGAAGGTACCTCTACTCGAGAATCCCCATCCCTTAGGGCCTCGTGGCCTGTTCTTTATTATGCTGGATATCATTAATATTGAGTCTTCGAGTAGCATTATCTTGCGCCATACTCCCTAGCTAGGAGAATGCCTCCCCAGCGGAGTCGCCAAATATAGGAGGGTACTTTAGATCGAAGATGGAGGAGTAACCCCTTTTAAGTATGGTAATGATAAGTTAATCAGCCCAAAACTTTGGATTAGTAATAGGACATGCCAACACTAGCCTAATGAAGATGAAGCTCGATTTAAACTCATAAATCTCTCGTGTATATCTCAGAAAAGTAGTAATGGAGTTTTAGAAGTAACTCAGCTAGAGGGAGAGATAAGTAAGCACCCTAGATACAACTTGGTAGGCAGGTAGAAACACACCAAACACCCTCAAGAATCTCTGTCATGTATTAAAATCTTCATAATAAAAATGACAATGATGGGTGGGTGAAACCCTCTGGTTTGTAATAACTCTCTCTAGAAATAACTTCTTGACTCTCAAAAGGAACATCCCCTCCTCAAAGGTGGTTGGGGTCCTTAAATATCCCCCCACACCATCCCCGAGGCAACTCAGTCATTTATGACTATGAAAGACATCCCTCATACTTTATGTCACAATATTAAATACTTGATGCGCTAGTTATCTCCACGTCATAAACATTAAATGCCAAGACATACCTTTTGCCTAACCACTGTGTGTCAGGGGGCTGTTGTCGCAAAAGTGGATCACCAACTGCCTGACAGTCCCAAATACCACGATAGTTTACTCAATTGCAGGTCTGACATTATTTAGCTGGCTAGTGACATCACCTACAGTGGATGTGACATTAAGTAGAGGGTTGTTTGGTTCACAACTCAACGCCCGATGGAACTCCAAGCTACTCTGCCCGAGGTTCCACGGTCAGGGTCCTTCGGTGTTTTTACCAGGTGTATCTAAGATGGTCAAGACAAGCCCCAATGGTGCCTCACTTCTCAATCATCCAAACCAGGTCCCTCTAAAGTTCCCATGATGAGGTCACTTGATAGAGCATGAAAGCTCTCCCAGGCCCTGCTAAGCCTAGTCTCTCGCGAGTACCGTTTGACCTCACACTAAAACTCATTAATATTCTCGTTACATCATTACAACTGTTATATCTTACAATAAACATAAATAGAAATACAATATGAATAATACGACAAGCTAAAGTATGAGTTGCCACGCCAAGCTGCCTCGGTTGCTTAATCTCCAACACTGTTGCCAATTATGGAATTATCCCTAACCTCAGGATTACCTTCAAGCCCCCTCTACAATAAGTCATTGGAAATTTTTTAAAGGTGTATTATTTTAAAAAATGTTTGGAACTTATTTTTTCCAGAATTTGTTTTTTGAGTTTACTGTAGGCGAATTTTTAAAAATCGTTTTAGTCATTCAAACGACATCCTTAGGTCGTTATATCCATGCTTTTAAACGAGCTTCAAATGAAGCCTTACTGTTTTGATTTTGATGAGGTTGTTAAAAGAGAGAAGGAATCTCGTTCAAATGAGATATCTATCTCGTTCGAATGACATATCAAAATGTTCGAATGATGCACCACCTTAACTTTTCTATAAAAGAATTTTCAGACTCAGTTTTATGTTTGAGTTGAGAGAGACGACTTTTGACGAAACTGAAAAGCTGACCTGTTTCAAAAGTTGCAACTCCTAAAGTTTCACCCTTTTGTTTAACATTTCCAAGATTCATAACTAATATACTTGATGATCTTATTTGAGCACTTGTTTATTTATTCCATCACAAGAAGAACATGTTTTCGTGTGGTGGACTCCGTACGTGCTGATTGCGGTGAAGAAGTAGTGGACTCCGTGTTTTGAATCATAGACGATTATTGAGTTGCATCGATGGATACTGAGGTAGACATAGACTCATGTGTTGTGGACTCCAGCAGTGCACTGTGGAGGAGCGGTTAAAGAGAAGAAGAGGCGTCAATACTTGTGGATGATTAACTCGTTGTGTAAGACTACATTCTTTCTTTGTAATATTTGTATCTTAGTGATTGTCTGGTTGGGCAGTCTGAAGTTTTTTCCCTTTGTGGTTTGATTTGCTTAATTTATATGCTATCATCTAGATGCATGTTTAGGGTAAAAAAAATTAAATTTGGTAAATTGAGTTTTCACAAGAAAGGTTTTGTCGGTGCTGAGTTTAATTGGGTAAATTTAGTTCAATCATTAGAATTATAAAAACATAAAATTATTGAACTTGTGTTTGTTTGAACCATCCATAACATTTACATAAAGGCCATCCACCAGAGTTTGAGAGGAGCGAGGATGTTGTAGTTGCTAGTCAATAGAAGAAGGGCATCCAAAGGCATTTGTGTATGGTTAATGCAGCGACACTCAAAAGCAGGTACTAGCCACGTTTAACCTAGTTGGGTTAGCTTTATAGTGGTAACCACACCAGATGAGAGAGATTAGATGACTATCCAGGAGTTTTGGGTGCGGTTTGGTCACAAGTTCTTTTCATCAGTAGTGTAGATGGAGTTGAGGAGGAAATTTCTAGCTCTCTCACTGAAAGGTTAGACTGTGATCAAGTATGAGGAAGAGTTCACTTTCTTAGAAAACTTAATGTCAAACGAGGTGAACACAGATGAAAAGAAGATTCTTAAGTATATGGATAGACTTACATGGAGGATATGCCAGCATTCATTGGGGAACTTGGCATTGAGGACTTATACGAATGTCATTAATATCGCGTTACTTAACTGTCAGGATCATCGCTTCCATTAGAGGGGAGCAAAAAGGACCAAAGAGTCGATCTAATAAGGCAAGACCTGGGGTAATGGTGCTAACTGGCACCACAACATCAGATCAAGTAGAATGAGCGAGGTTCCCAATAGGGGGACTCATCTAAGAGGTTTAGGTCGGGTAATGGTAGATACAGGCAAGGCCATCAGGGCTAGCACCCCACTCCTTAAGGCTAATAGGGCCAGGGGAATTAGACGGGAGGCCAGCAAAGCTGGGGTTATTAGGGATAATAGGGCCATGGATACAGGTAGCCTCGTTAGGGCCAGAGGTAGGAAAATTTTATAGGGAGGTGTTTCGTGTGGGAGAGTAGGGCCACATGCAGCGTGCATGCCCGAACAGGGCTAGGGGTCAGTAGCAAGAGGTTCAATCGAGGCAGTAGTTATAATAACTTCCAGTCACATTAGCAGCTCCAACATCGTCGGCTCTACAGGGTAGTTTGGGCATGTGTATCACATCCGTAGACCAGTTCTACAGCTAATGCCATTTGCGATTAAGGGTATGTTTTTGGTTCATAAGCACTTAGGGTAGGTGTTGTTTGGCACGGGTGCATCATATTTTTGTTTACACCAGATTCCCATTTGAGACGGGTTTAGTGGATATAATGTTAGATATTATTATGATCGTATATTTACCATTGGGTAGCTTGGATCCCATTCATTCCATCTGCAGGGGAACGGGTGTGAACATTGGAAGGTTATATTTTTAATAGGTCTCTCATTTTAGTGATGTATGAGTAAGATGTTATCCTGGGTATGGGCTAGTTAGCGATGGTTAGAGTGATAGTGTACTATTATACAAGGACTATAGTGCTTGTTATTCCAGGGTAGGATAGGTTTCTTATGTCGCCTCATCCTAAGGGAGGGTCCAACATGCATTTATATTATATCGAGGATGAGACTTCGAAGAGTATAGTCATCTCGTTAGATTTTATCTTTATTTTTAGGAAATTTACTAATGTGATTTAGGTAATGACAGGGTGACAGCCGAGTCGAGAGTTCATGTTATAATCGACTTAGTGTCGGGGATTAAGTGATAGTGCAAGCACCGTATCATATGACTCCTTAAGAGAGGTAGGGGTTGAGCGATCAGATTTAATTGATTTTGGGGAAGGGATTTTGAGTGCCCCAATACTATGTCTGGGGGAAATGAGTATCGATAGCTGACTGAGCTAGGTGATAGTGTATTGAGTGGGTTCTTTTTTTAAATTTCTCTTTTGAGACGTCCCACGCATGAAGCTTAGTGAATGTCGGGAGTTGAGAGACATTTGGGCTCTACGTCATTGGTTTAGTATGTTAGGCATTACATGTGTGAAGATATAACACTTTGAGCAACGAGATATTATATGAGTTAAGGCCAGTGGAGCCAAGTAGTGCTATGCAGAGAGCACTGGGGGATGTTTGCACCACTAGTTGAATAAGTGGGGAAATTTCGAGAAGAATTAAGTTGCGATTAGTAGGGTAATCGAGTATACCTTTATTGTATGATCATGCAGGGCATGTGTAGTTAATTTTTTATATATGTGGGTTGCATATGTGGTATTTTTTAGTGTGGGCACATGGTATAGGGTGTATGGGCACCCTAGTAAGTTCGATATTCAGTATCATTCGAGAAAGACTAACGTGGTGGTAGATATATTGATCCGTATGCCTTTTAAGCAGTTAGCAGCAGTTTTGAAAGGCGAAGTAGACTGAGCTTTGTTAGGAGGAGGAGATAGTCCATGCATTTATAAAAGTATAACCATCATACACGAGATCGTTTAAGGGTTGTGAAGGCACATGCAAGGGATTCGTCTTGTCAAGACATGGTTTAGAAGTGTTTGGCAAGTGGCGCGGAGTCTTACTAAGTCAGTTCTGAGGGTGGCTTGTGCATCAATGAGAGGTTAGTTATCCTAGACGATGATGACCTATGACGTGCAGTAATGGATAAGGCGCATAAGCCAAGATTTTTCATGTATCCCAGGGGTAATAAGATGTGCTAGGATAAGAGGAGGCAGTATTGGTGGGCCGCTATGGGCTAGTTTGGGTGAATTACACGATCAGACAGTATGCCCAATTTTTCATTACAGAAAAAGAGTGAGCCTGCACGCGGTTCCACTCAATATTATTTTGATCGAGATAAGATCTTTGTGTCCCACTTCTGGTAGAGTTTTTCAAAAGGCGATGGGAATGAAGTTGCATTTAGGCATGGCGTATCACCCGTAAATCGATAAACAAATGGAAAGAGTGAAGCAGTTAAGGAGGATATGCTGAGGCTGTATATTCTAAACTTTAAGGGTAACTTGGAGCAGTATTTTCCTTTGCTAGAGTTTACAAATAATTTCTCGTATTAGTTTGCTATTAGAGTGGCACCTTTTGAGCCTTGAATAGGATATATTTTTGTTCACCCTCGTGTTAGTTTTGAGTGGGTAACAACAAGCTTCTCTGGCAGGATGTGATTTTGGATACGTCGACGAAGATTGAGTTGATGAAAGGTCGTATTCGAGTAACTCAGGAAGGTAGATGTTACGCCGATATGAACCGGAGTTGGAGATTGATGCGCGTGATCAAGCGTTGCTGCGAGTATCTCCCAGGAAGGGAATGATGCAGTTTGGGAAGAAAGGGAAGTAGGTTCCTAAGTATATATGTAGGGACTTTTCCCATCATCGAGAGGGTAAGGCTGGTTATATACAGGCTTCCCTTACTGGAGCACTTGCAGAAGATTCACGATGTGTTTCATGTGTCATCGTTGAGGAGATATCTCAGGGATGATGTGGTATGTCAACATATAATGCTGGGGGAGACTGAATTAGAGCCAAATATTCCTATTGGGTCATATTGAGCAGAAGCTTCAGTCAAAGATGGTACCCTTAGTGTGTGTACAGTGGGGCACCATAATGTCATTGAGTCGACGTGGGAGCACGAGGATGTCGTGCGAGAAAAGTATCAAGCGCTCTTTTTAGCAGCTACATTTGAATTTTGAGGATGAAATTCCGTTATTAATCGAAATAATGTAATATTCGATATTTTTATCATTTATTAATTTCCATGTGCTTATATTATTAATTCAATTGGGGAAATTAAATTAGATTTTTAGTAAATATTAATTGGCTAGATAAGGGATTAATAATTATTATAATTATTTACTTGTGTGTGATAAGTAAATAGTTATGTAATTTATTATATGTCGCATATGAGTGAGAGCGACGTTTTATTACGATATGTCGATATATTGTTACATCGGTGGATCGGTCGATTTTATGGGCATGCGTATGGTACGCACGTGTCGGGACTGATTAATGAGATGTTAGAATATTTATACTTGGGTGACTCAGATGACCCTTTCGAGTGCACCGGTGATCCGGGAAGGGTCGAAATAGTTTAGAATAGGTACCCGAGTTTTATGTTTGGGTTACGGGGGATTTTTAAACATTACGGGCCCATATATGGGTAGGTGGGTCATTTTTCACTTATGGCTAAGAAGAAAAATGGGATTAGGTTAATTAAAAGGATATTTAAGAGGGTGGGAAGGTGGATGCAAGCCATCTTTCATATTTTACACAAGAGATTGAGAGAAAGCCATAGAGAAGAAAAAAGAAAGAAGATGACACTTTGAAAGGAGAAGAAAGAGGACTCAGCCCGCCATCAAATTCATAGAAGACTTTGGATTTTAATCCAACGATGAAAATTATTACTTGCTCTATGTCACAATTTGATAGTAGTTATTTATTTTCACGATTAGAGGAAGAAACCTGAAAATTAAGATGTTAAAGATTGAAACTTTCTTAATTGATATAGAGATTCAAATTACAAAAGACTAGGGTTTGTAAATGAATCATTAATGGAGATTAATCATACGTGAAATTAAAAATATATTCTGGAATTTAAATATATGAACATGTACAACTTGTATATAAAGATTGGATCTTTTATAATTAATTTTGGAAATAATTGTTTGTTCAATTAATTGGAAGTTTGATTTAAAATCCTAGGGTTAGATTAGGGATTTGGAGTTAATTTAGTGATTAAATACCTCTAGAGTATTAGGGTAATGTTGTAAGAGTTAATTTTTGTTTTTGGAGTGGGTGAAAACCTCAATTGGAGTATTTGGAAGGGAAACGCATGAGGAAGAAGATGTTCAAAAACCCGAACTGATCCTCTCCCCTAGTAACCCTGTTCGCTTTTGAAAATTGGATAAGGTCATGTAGAATTGAATGACGAAGGTGTGAGCGCTGGTTTCATATTTTTTTTTTTAATTTGCTATGAATTTTCTACTAAAACGTGCACAATACCGAAATTTGAAATTGGTGATTTTGAATTGGGCTTTCTTTTGGAAATTTTAACTTTAGGGGCAGTGAACCGGTTTGGTTTGTTGGCCTCCCCAGTACTAGTTTGTGTGTTGTTTCGATCTATTAGGACTCTAGGATTGACCGTAGGGACTTCTGAGGGATATTGTGGGCTTATCAGAGAAGACTTTATAGAGTTTGATACGTGTGATAGGCCAATGTTAAATGGGTTCAAATGAGGAGAACCAAGGATTCAAGTGAGTGACTATTTGTTTAATTAATCGAAAAGTTGGGTTGAACTTCGGGATTGGGTGAACTGTGCATAGTGGGATATGCGTACGAGTTCGGTACTTATTATATATATACATGTCATAGTGACGTGTATATATATGTATGTGTGTATGTTATTTATTTATTGAACATACATGCTCATGAGTGCTATCGTAGAGGTTACACGTAGTGGGCAGTCCACCCTAGAGTTAAATAGGATGTGTTGGGTTAATTCCCCAGGTCCCAATATTATTGCATGAACACTGTTCGTGTGTGAGGGTATGTGTTAGTTTTGAGTCCAGTTAGGTGCGATGTGGTATGATTGCAACCCTTGGATGTATGTCTGTGGCCGTCTTCATTATATGTGTTTTCATTTGGGATCGGTGATGAGATTCTGACCCCGTGGCTCAGTGTGAGGTGTGATGCCCGGGCCGAATAGCACACTCGGGATGCATTCGCGAGGTCTCATCTCTGGGGATGAGGTTATATGTATATAGCAAGTTATATATATATATGTATATTTATATGATATAGAATAAGTATTTATTTATAGCACGAGCGTAGCTATGTTGTGTTTATTACGTGATTATTTATTTAAAGCATATGTGTCCCTACAATGAATATATACCTAGAGAAAATAGTTATACTTATCTAATAGAGGGTATTAGTGGGATTGGGCTTAGATAAAGGTCATATATCAAAGTTAGATCATGTCGTTTAATTAGGATAATAAATGAACACGTTATGTGCGCACTATAGTTGAGAGGTGAGGTTTATCTCAAGTGAGTACGGTCTGTTAATTATGAAAGTAAAACACTACTGTTTTAATCAATTTAAAATAATTATCTACTTTCAAATTATTTTCTACTTTACGGCCTTTGACCCGAAGTCTTTTATTTTTCCTTATTTTTCTTTTATTATCCCAGGTTTGCAGTAGCAGTAGCCGAGACCGCAGGGATAGATTTATTCTTGCAGTGTAGTAGCTATGGACACTGCATCTTTTTTTAGGCACCTCTGTATATTTTATCTAGATAGAATCTGCCATTTCAATATTCGTTTTGGGCACATTACTCGTAGATTAATAGGCTTTGATATTACTGTCACACATTGATATTTCAGTACTCAGTTTATTTATTTAGTTACTGTGGATGTTATATTTGGTGATCGGTTATTTATTTGGTTGAATCTTTTTACCTACTTATGCATGGGGATTTTTCATTCATTTTCAATTATATGATTTTATTCGTTTTATTTATATTATATTGTGATTGAGACAGTGATGGTGAGAATGAACCATATTGAGATTCTTGTTTTATTTTAGTAGAGGATTGGCCACCCGGTATTAGAATAGGTAGGTTATCATGATACACGATACTGAATGTGAAGAAAGTAGCCAAGTTCATTGGAAAGAACATCATCCACCACTACGAAGTCCCCAACGAGTTAGTGTCAGACAATGGGCTCCAATTTGAGGTCGAGGTCAGAGAAATAGTTGACGGGTATAGAATTCAAAGGCACAAACCCTCTTCTTCTTGACCGCAAACCAATGGCGCTGTCAAAGCCACCAACAAAAGACTTAAAACCATATTTTGAAAACTGCATAGACTAGGATAACCGGATCCCATATTCCCTCTAGGGCAACCATACCTCCATTAGAAAACCCACTGGGCTACTCCCTATTCTTTATAATACGACATGGAGGTGGTACTCCTAGTCGGACTTAAAATACCTTCTCTCCGGGTTATACTAGAAAGTTAGGTCTATGAAGAAGAAGGCATCATAACCGCTATGGCGAACTCATACTCTCAGACGATAACAGGTTAAAAGCTCTATATCACCAACAAGAGTACCATCATCGTATTGCGCAGTCATTCAATAAAAAGGTCAAGGACCGCGGTGTTCAAAAAGGAGATCTTGCCCTTAAAAAAATTATAGAACCCATCTCGGATCCGAGAGGAAAGTTTAACCCCAATTGGAGTGGCCCCTACATTATGAAGAAAATCCTGTCCGGAGATGCCTTTTTGCTCACAGACCTCAATGGAGAAGAAATAGCGCGTCTAGTCAACTTATACCATCTCAGTAAGTTTTACGCTTAGTTCCAACTCTCGTCGTGCTACCATTCTTTTCACCCCACTTATACTCTAAAAATATATTCTTCCTCTTTACTCAGAACTACATAGGACCGGATCCTTTCAAAATCCCCTTTCAAAAAAGAGAAGATCACAAATTTTCAAACCCCACAGAGGTACGTAGGCAACTCATAAGACACACATGGGCACTATCCTTTATCTCTCATAAAATGATAATCTTTTCTCCCTTTGAGAACGATAGTCTCCCTCACAATTTAAATGAATAAAAGGATTATGTATGCCATAGCGATCGGTATAGATAGTTCATATAAGACTTCATCAAACACACAATAAAATACGTTGAAATCATTGCTCTTTTATTAAAAAGGGTATAACTATTACATGATATATCAGCGATGGGAATAAAAAAATAACCCACTCCCTTACAAACCCCATAAAACATAAAAACCCAAAGACCCACATCATTATTAAATTCACAAAACAAACACCGACCAAACCTAAAATAACCTTTTCATAAACCTCTCAGAACCTACACAAAGCTTCACCACCCCCTCTTATACCCCAAGTCCTTGTCTTCAACTACCTGAGGGACCCGCTTTGTCATCATTGCCTGTCCCTGAAGGGCCCCAAGAATCCCAGTCCTCGTTGCAGCTCCGAATGCGCTCTATACGGTGATAGGAATTTATAATCTTGGGTGAAACCACAACACCTTCTTCTAAATTGTCAAACATTATAAGCCATCTCTGACTGGAAACCTCAACTAGAATCTTCTCAACCACTCACTTCCATAATCACTTCAGGTAGTCCCCTGATATGGACCCAAGATCCCAACAAATTGTGATAGATGGGTAGATGGTCATGGTGTTGCCATAACTGCCCCAATATTATCCTCAAATACTCAGTCAAGTCCTCCATAGGAAAATAGTTGGTTGTGTGGAGGAACGATTTTCTCCCATTTTACTTACCGCAAAAGCCGCCATGGAAAATAGAAGGAGTTTTAATGAATGCCCCTTAATTTCACGTACTAGTAATCACCCAGTTGTAAAATAGGCTGCAAGTTTCCCTACCATAGTATAGACCAACAAAGACTCTAGGACCCGTGCTCTATAAGGAAGTTCACCAAATTTTCTATCGTCGGACCAAAACTGAAGAGAGGCAGTGAAAAGAAGGTGGAAACAATTGATAGAGGATAGTTAGGAGGGTCTTCCAGGCATAGTCTCTCGGATAACCACATGAACAACATGATAGGGCTCCCCTGCAAGAAGTTAGCCCGATCATCCTTTGAGGCATCCAAACCATTCAAAGTCTCTTCCAATATTATTGTAATTAAGCTACAGTGGTAAGACATCCACAACACTATCATGTCTACATGAAGGTCACTAGTTATGTCACCAATCACCAAAATAAGCATGGAGGTCAATACCAGGGCTATAGCACCAACAAATCCATTATCAGTAAAATCCTTTCAACACACGGAGTTCATTACCGCCGAGAGGATGAACCAACGATCGGGAAGCTAGAGACATATAGTAATTCTGCTAGTGACACTCGAGGGAATTAGAAAAATCTGGCATGGCTGCCGTTACACTTAGATTGACACCTAGCATAGCAAAAAATTCTTCGTATGTGGGACACACTTTATCCAGGCCAAATCGAAAGACATGGTCATCGGGATACAAAAATTACACCGCCGCTTGTAGAATATTTTTATCTATAGGGAGGTTATGCCATAAGGAGACATAGTGCAACATAAAAGCTTAGTAATTAATATTATATAGGCACATGGCCTCTAAGCCTTTGAGGTAGGCCGAGAAAGTTTCAAATTGACCCTTATGCTGACAAGCAGGCTAGGGATATATCGGTCACACCCTATTTTGACAAACCCTCATTTTTCTCTTCTAACCCTTTTTATTTTGAAATAAGTCTCTTCAAAGGGAAGCTATTTGCAACCAAGACTCCAAGGCCCTCTTCTACTTAAATATGCTAAAAACATATTCAAGAAATTCCAAAAAACACATTTTCCTACTTTTTTTCTCAAAATAAAACCACAGCAAAAAATTAGAGTGCATGTAGAGTAAGTCACTAAATCAAGACAATCAAATAAAAGATGCATCTTTTTTGCCTTTTCAAGTCTATTTTCAAGTAAAAAGAAAGGACACTAAATCAAGCATATAGCATGGTCAATGTCAAGTTCCTCCATTCACAACGATGGATCTATGAGAAAATACCAAAGAAAAGAATCAAAAATGGATGTCACATCACCTTCCATTACCTGCCTCACGACCCTCTCCCCAAAGTACCAGACGTACCTAAACTCATGCGCCAACAACCTCCGCATCTGGGCATACATGCTCATAATCCCTCGAGCCCTCGAGGACAAACTCGAGAGGTAAAATGTCATATGTTTCCCCAACAAGAGCACCGAACCACTTACAGAGTTCTCACCATTAACATAATCCCTAAAAGGATCAGAAGAAAAATGCATTATCACTTACAAAATATTACTCCCTAGCAGAACCCAAAATCTAAGTGTACCTGCACTCACAATACCAACACCCTCCCCAATAGAGCCACAATTGAAGGGCACTCCCCATTAGAAACTTTTTAGGTCCTCATAATAGACCTCATCCCTTTGAATTGGTCATTTCAACTCCTCAAGTCCACTGAACTTACCTCAACCCTCTGAATATGTCCTCTTAACGTTTTAGGTCCACATAATTGACCTCAACCTTATAAATCGGTCATCTCAACTTTTTAGGTGTGCAGAAATGACCTCAACCCTCTAAATCGGTAACCTTATCTTTTTAAGTTTTTAGAATCAACCTCAACGCTTCAAATCAACCATTTTTAAACCCGCAACAGGGTCCCTAACCCTTAAAATTTGACGAGGTGTTTATGTTTCGATGACCTTCGCTTGTTCCAATCTCGCCCGTCGAGGGGCTTTGTATACACCCCGTCCTGGTACAGCCTAAATACCTCCTTTGGTTCCTAACACTTTTCCTCTCACCATCAGAACCTAGGTCCAAAGACAAACCCTGATCTAAAGGTCACCGGTCTCTCCCGAGTCCCATTTGACCTCGATCAACAGTCTAAACCGAAAGAAGTTCATTAAAATCTCATAGGGCTCTAAATTCCCTTTCCAATGGCCCATCTCGTGCGTTAATTATCCTCAGAGTTCGTGCTTACTTGCCTTTTTACTTCAAGACCTAATCTAAAGGCCAATGGGCACTTTTAGGCCTCGTTTGACCTCGGTCAACTCTCCGAACTGAGCACAGCTCATTGAAATCTCATAAGGCTTTAAATACCCTTCCTAACAGTCAATTACTATGTGCGAATCGACCTCATAGTTCGCACGTACTTTCCTTTTTGCTCTGAGAAACCCTTGTCTAAAGACCATCGGGTGATTTCGAGCCCCGTTTAACTTTGGTCAACTCTTGAATCCGGAAGTGTCTCGATGGATACTCATAAGTCTCTGAATACCATTTTCAACGATACAATCAACTTACAATTTTCATTTTATGCCTATTTTTTAAAAAAAGTTCGTTTCGAACTCCCTATATGCACCCCAGAACCCTTGCCTATCGGCAGGGTGTACTTTCCTTAGCCAATAAGCTAAGAGTTATGACGATAGGCACGTTAGGAACCATGCCGATCATCACCCCCTAAACCCCTGATTTTTTACTATTTAAGGAGATCGTGACCTCCTTTTGGAAAGTTATAACATTCCCTCGAAATCAGTGCGATGAAATTCTATTTTTGCAAACATTCTCCCTATTTTCTTACATTACTCCCATCCATTTTCACCCTATTTTCCAGCCTTACCTCACCACAATCCAACCATACTAAAATCAGCCTCCTACCATTGCAAAATCATAATTAAATTTCTCTATAAGGTCTAATCTTAGTCATTTACAACTCAATCAATTAGTAGTAGTTGTTTACTTTTCTTTCCACTTTTGATATATCTTTATCTCATTCTTCACATTCAACTAATCTCACTTTTTACTATTTAGTACACACAAATCTTACATCCATAAAATATAAAAAAAGCCAAAAAGAGGGTTTTCTTATAATCCATAAATTAAAATTTCCTTCTTTTCGCACTTTCTACACTTGCGTACATTTTCTAAATGTCAAACTAAAGGAATTTATAACTTAGGGTTTGTGAGTTAAACCCCATCCTTGTGTGTTATCATACTACGTTACTTTGATGCCATTTGGGTTACGTAGGCATCCCGAGCAAATCTTGGGATTCGAGTCCTAGTTCTTCCTTTATTTATCTTTGTATTGCAAGTCCACGTACTCTTACATATTTGTGTTTCTCTTGATATACACACTCACTTCTTCATAGTCATTTGTGATTCGACGGACATCCACATTATATTTTTATGTTATTTCTTTTGCACACTCCTTAAAATGATTTCACTCCGTCTTTCCCATGACGTGGGTTTGATGATTTCTTTCTCCCGTTCATCATGTCGCACACATGTACACACATATCATAGTTGGGAGAAAAGGAAAATATTATAATAGTCCATGAGAGACTGAAAGGGCGATATGGGTGATTAACACCTTCCCAATTCGTAACTTTGTCTTTGGACCCTTGATTCATTTGGTTTCGTATGCATCATTATGTCTTTTGATGTCGTTAGCTTGAGACAACTACATTTCTTTTGCCTAGTTTAAGCAAAGTATGTTGGCTACTCCATTTATTTGTGTTTCTCCCCTTTTGACGACAGTCGATTTATATCTGAGGCAGTCCGTGAAGATCAACACGAGTGACGAAAAGAGGACTTCCATATCCTTGAATCCCCGCATGCGTTGGAGAGATTTTTTTTTATTTTTTCCTCCCCTCCAATTTGGTTCCAACTCGCACCGGAGGAATCCAACCCAGATGGCCACAACAAGCCTTCTTCTCCCTTTTCTCCCATTTTTCTCTTCTCTTTGTTCTCTCTTTTAATCACCAATAAGCAGAGGCGAGAATGATCTTTTCATCCACCCTCCTATCCCTAATTACTTTTTAATCAAACCTTAATCCCCTTTTTTAGGTTAAGCCCTAAGAGTAAAAAGACAATAATGCCCCCATACGGGCCCCGCTATGTTTAAAAAACCCCCAAAACCCGGCTATAATCCCAAGGTACCTACTCTGGAATATTTCGACCCATTCCAGATCATTGGTGCAATAAAAAAAATAAACTGAGTCACCTAACTACAAATATACCATTATGTCATTAACCGGCCCCGACACAAGCTACAGTACTTATCGCCCTCAAACTATTTAAATTCTTCATTCTAACTCTCTAACGAAAACAAAATAATCCTTCGCTTTTCACTCATAAAACAACATATACAAATTAGAATCTCTATTTACTTATTACATGCAAGTAAATAATAATAATAATCATAAATATTAATCTTGAACTCGTTAATTAATATTTATCTAAACCAATTTAGTTTCCCCAATTAAATTAATAATTAAATGCACATGTGGAAATAAAATACTCATAAAAGTACGAGGTATTATATTTCCCCCCAATAACGGAATTTTGTCCCTGAAATTTGAACATACCTGCCACAAATAGCTTTGGATACATTTTCTTCAAGTCATCCTCGTGCTCCCACGTCGATTCGGTGCCAATGTGATGCCTCCACTACACACGTACTAAGGCTACCACCTTTGATCGAAGCTTTCGCTCGTTATGACCCAAAATATCAATAGATCTCTCCTCATAAGTAATCTTTAGCTGGAAGTCTATATCCTCTAGTGCTATATGCCGGTAAGCTAATTCATCCCTGAGATACCTCCTCAATGATGATACATGAAACACGTCGTGAATTCGTTGTAAATGCTCCGATAAGGCAAGCCTATACGCTATCGGCCCAACCCTCTTGATAATGGAAAAATGGTCCACATACCTAGGCTCCAACTTCCCCTCCTTCCCAAAACATATCACTCCCTTCATGGGAGATACCTGCAATAACACCTGATCACCCACATCAAATTCTAAATGTCTTCGATTCTCATCGGCGTAACTCTTCTGATTTCTTGAGCCACCTGAATACGACTCATGGTCAACTCAATGTTCATTAACGTATTTCGAATCATGTCCGGCCCTAGAATCTTATTGTTCACTATCTCTAACTAAAGCGAGGGAGAATGATAAGGTCTCCTATACAAAGCCTCAAAAGGTTCCATGCTAATAGTAAACTGGTATGAGTTATAATATACAAATTCCACTAATGGTACGTAACTACCCTTAAAATCTAGAATACACATCCTTAGCATATCCTCTAGCATCTGATTTCATTCTCAACAGTAACTCCATCCCCATTGCATCCTAAAAACTCTACCAGAAATGTGACACAAAGATCTTATCTCAATTTGAAACAAAATTGAGTGGAACTCCGTACTGTCTCACTATCTCTGTAATGAAAACTTGGTTATGCTGCCCTGTCGTGTAATCCGAATAGGTAAAAAATGAGTTACTTTAGTCAAACGGTCCACAATAGCCTAAATAAAATCATGACCCCTCTGCAACGTCAGTAACCATGTGATGAATTCCATCGATATACTCTCCCATTTCCATACCAAAATCTTTAACGACTACAAAATTTTAGCGGGTCTTTGATGATCAACCTTCATAACTTGGAGACAAAATTTGTTATATCCCACTCCATACCGGTCCACTAATACTGCCTCTTCATATGCTAGTACATAGTATCCCCTCCTGGATGAACCAATAATCATAACCCGTGAAACTCCTTCGTGATTGCGCATTGTAGGCCCTCATCGTCTGGGATAATAAAAAAAGGATCCCCTACCTATGCCTTCACTACTCGCAAAATGATATCGGGTGTGATGGTCATTACTGCCATGTAGGCCTGAACTATCTCCTCCTCCTTACAAAGCTCATCACACATCGCCTTCCAAACTGTTGCCAAATGCCCTGGAGGTATATGGCTTAATGCATCTGCCATTACATTAGCCTTTCCCAGATAATACTGAATATCGAACTGGTAATCCTTCATGAACTCAAACCAGATACACTTCCTCATATTCAACTATTTTTGTGTAAAGAAATACTGCACTGACTTGTTATTTATAAACAATCATTACTTCTCCCCCAATAAATAATGTCTCCAACTCCTCAAGGCAACAATATTTGTTGCTAACTCTAAGTCTTGCATTAGATAGTTCTTCTCATAGGGCTTAATCTTGCGAGATGCAAAAGTTATAGCCTTCTCCTCCTATTGTAGGACTCCCCCAAGTCCTAGTAAGGACACATCATTAAAAATAAAGTACTCCACTCCTCCCTTAGGCAATGCGAGCACTGGTGTTAAAGTAAACTTCTTCTTTAGCTCGTCAAAAGCTAACTAACAGTGGTCATCCTAACCAAAAGGTACTCCCTTACGAGTCAAATTCATCAAGGGACCCATAATCTTAAAAAATCCTTTGATATATTGACGGTAGTAACTTGTTAATCCCAAAAAACTATGACCCTACGTCAATGTCGTGGGATGACCCCACTCCTTCACCACTGAAACCTTACTCGAGTCCACTGAAATCCCCTTTTCGGAGACTATATGACCCAAGATATGGACCTCCCGCAAACAGAATCCACACTTCTCGAAATTGGAATACAATTAGCGACCTCGCAAAGTTTGAAGAACCATACGCAAATAATCTGCATGCTCACCCTCTATTTGAGAATAAACCAAGATGTCATCTATGAATCCAATGACAAACTGATCTAAGAAATCCCTGAAGACTCGGTTAATAAGATCCATAAAAACTTCCAGTGCGTTAGTTATCCCAAACAGCATAATCCTGAACTCATAAGACCCGTATCTCATCAATAAATATGTCTTAGGGACATACTTCTCCCTGATACGTAACTGATGGTACCCTGATCTCAAATCAATCGTTAAGAAGTAGGTTGTTCCTCTTATTCGATTGATCAAGCCATTGATACATATTAATGAATACTTCTTCTGAATCGTGACCTTGTTCAACTCCCGATAATCGATACCAACCTCAACGACTCGTCTTTCTTATTCACAAACAGTACTGGGGCACCCCAAGGTGAGATAATCCTATGGATAAAACCCTACCCCAAAATCTGTTGAATCTGTCTCTCAACTCCTGTATCTCTAATGGAGCCATACAAAATAGTGGACGCACTATCGGCCTAGTTCCGAAACTAAGTCGATCACAAACTTAATCTCCTGACTCAGCGACAACCCTGGTATCCTGAAATACGTCATCAAAGTCCCTAACCACAGGGATCAAATCCAATGAGATAATAATAACCTTCGAAGTCTCCTCCTCGATGTAATATAAATGCGTGCTCGACCCTCCCTCGAGACGAGGCATCGCCACAAGAAACATATCCTGCCCTAGAATAACAAACACGATAGTCCTACGAAAATAGTTGACCATTGGTATATACGTCACTAACCAGTCCATACCCAGAATAACATCATACTTGTACTTCTCTAAAATGATAAAATCCTATACTAAGCATAACCTCACAACATCCACACCTACTCCCTTGCAGATGGAACGAATCAGAGCCCTGCTACCCAATGGTAAATCTATGGTCATAATAATATTAGATATTATGTCCACTAAATTCGTCTCCTGTACGAATCTATTGCTAAAAAAGAGTGTGTGACGTTACCAAGTCAAATAATACCCGCCCCATTTGCCCATGGATAGGAAACATACCCTCAATAGCTGACGACGCAGGTGGAAAAATTGGCCTACGAATGTTATAGACATACCTAAATTGTAACTGCCCCTACGGAGGTGGTAATTCTAAAACTGTTGGTGGGGATGGAAGTTGCAGTAGTTGTTGCCCTTGTTGGGCATCCTGCTGCTGACCCCTAGCCCTATTTGTAAATGCACACCATATGTGGCCATGTTCCCAACATACAAAACATCTCCCCATAAAGTCTTTTGGCCTTTGGCCCTGATGAGGCTACCCCTGTTACTGGCCTGTTGGCCCTGATAACCATGAACTTGGTGGCAGTTCTGGCCTTACTAGACTCGAAGAGCACATTTTTATATCTGATGGCCCTGCCTATAACTACCATCACCCGACCTAAACCTCTTAGTCGAGTGCCCCTATTGGTAACCCCACTCTTGATGACTTCT
This sequence comes from Sambucus nigra, assembly GCA_949130495.1. Lineage (NCBI taxonomy): Eukaryota > Viridiplantae > Streptophyta > Magnoliopsida > Dipsacales > Adoxaceae > Sambucus > Sambucus nigra. Next base: position 96,332,768 of record OX422220.1, read on the forward strand.
CTGCCCCGCTGGCACCGCTGCCCCTAGTCTTGCCTTGTTGGTTAGACTCTCCTATACTCTTCGCTCCCTTCAAATGGAAGTGATTATCTTGGCATGTAGCAATGTGTCATTAATGAAATCGGTGTAAGCCTTCAATACCGAGTTACCCAATAGATGCCGATGGATACTCCACGTGAGCCCATCCATAAACTTCAAGATGCTCTTTTCATCCGTGTTCACCTTATTTAGTATAAATTTTGCCAGGCGAGTAAACTCCTCTTTGTGCTTGGCCACTGTCCAGACCTTCTGTGTGAAATCCAGACATTTCCTCCTTATCTCTGTCTGCACAACTGACAAAAAGAATTTACGGTCAAATCGTAGCCAGAACTCATGAATCGTCTTAAAATCTCTCCAATGGTATGGTGACTAACTCCTACCACTGCATAGTTGTCCCAACTAGCTTAAAAGTAGCTAATACGTGCTTCTGAGTGTTGTTTCACTCAATTATACAAAGTTTCCTCTGAATATCCTTCTTCCATTGGCTCGTTCTAACTATGGCTGCACTCCCTAGAAACTCCAGTGGATGGCCCTTTTGAAAGGCTTCTCTGACTCTCTCTCACAAGGATAATAGTGTCTGATTCTATACTAGTAGGGCCATTGGCGGTTGTGGTTTCACCTAAGGCAGGTGTTGTTCCACGACTATCATGGCAGTATTAGTTGCCCGTGCTACGATGGTTGTGACCTCTACTGCAGTCGCAGTCCCCTAGGTAACCTAAAGCTCCGACCGAGCCTCATTCTCCGCTGCCCTTCTCGCTGCATGTATTGGTCTCTCTCTCCTGGGGTTTGGATCTGAAACCAAGTAAAACTTGCATGATATTTAACTTAAATATATAATAGTATCCGAAGAACGAAAAAGTGCCATGTGAAACAACAATCCTAAACATATGGCTCTATATCAAAAAAACGGAATGCTAACAACGTAGAAAGTTTTCACAGATCCTAAAGGACACTAATAAATGATGCTCTGATACTAATTGTGACACCCTGCCTATTCTAATACCGGTTGATCAGTCCTTTATTAAAATTAAATGGAAATCCAATATGATTTCATTAAAAGCATCACTATCGCAATAATAAATATAAATATAAAACTAATAAAAACATACACCAAATGAAACGATAATATAACAGTTAAGAATAAAACCAAATAAAGTAAACCAAATAAACCATTGGTTACCACAAAAATCACCGTGATAAACACATAGAAGTAAATAAATATCTGACAGGAATGAAAAGTCCTATCCAACTACGGAAAACATACTCAAAAGAAATACTAAAACTGAAATTGAATCCTATCTAGATAGAAATGAATTGATACGTCTACAAGCAATCTCGCAGCATCCACGCCTATTGCTCACAACTGGGACACCGGGTTGGAATTTCACCACCAAACCCAAACGTAAACAAAAATAATGGAGATGGTTATAAACATACATCCGGAGGTCGCAACCCTACCACATTGCACCCAATCGATCTCTAAATCAACATTTGTCCTCATACATGGATAGTGTCCATGCAACGATACTATGACCTGTAGAATTAATCCAATACCTGCTAGTCAACGCCAGGGTGGACAGCCCACTACGCGCAACCTCCTAATAGTAGCACTATCGAGTATGTATGTTCAAAATAAACAAGAAATAATCACACATATATACAAGTAATACCACCATATGTATATATATATATATATATATATATATATATATATGTGTGTGTGTGTGTGTGTGTGTGTGTGTGTGTGTGTGTGTGTATACAGCGTGCTAGTTTACCAATCTCGAAGTATGAATCGACTTCCCGATTATACATTTAAGCTTTCAACCCATCTAACCGTTGGCCTAACACACGTACTAACCCCTAATAATATTCTCCGGTAATCTGAATCTACCTTGAAAGTCCATACGCCTATTTATCAAGAACTATAGGGGAAAATAACGCGTAATGAGAATTGGGACAGGCTTGCAAACCGAACCCGATTTTCTTGGTAGACCGAATTGTTTTGGTCAAGTGAGCCGATTCATTCCCCCTGCAAACCGGTTCGATTTGCTAGGATGCATTCGATATTCAACCTCGAGTTTTCAGCTCTTAAAGTCTTCAATGGAGGTCCCAAGCATCACAAAATCATAAATTAACATCCGAGATCAATATATAAGCAACCCATAAGTATTTTATTGCCGAATTAATCCCGAATCCAACATCAAAACTCAGGGATTCCTAATCATTCATTTAATTCTTTCAACTCAGAATTAATTAATCTTAGAATTTTGATGATCTAACACCCTATCAAATTTCTTCATGTTCATATACATAATACGAGAATTAAATCACGAATTTCCCACTTATTCATTATTAATTTAATCATAGGTTAAACACAAATCGATTTTTTTCACTTAATTCCCAAAGATCTCATCTTTTAATTCTCGTAATAATTACTACTAAATTATGAACATAATTAAATACTGTAAATTGCAACATAAAGCAAGTAAACACTTGCCTTGTTGGATTAAAATCTAATATCTCGACTCGTAGAGATGATTTGAATTTCGGAGATGTTCTTCCTCTCTTTTCCATGCTTTGTTCTCTATTTTATTCCATTTTCTTTAACCATTATTTTCTCTTTTAATCTCGAATACGTAGAGGTAAGAATGAGGTTGTAATCCACATCCCTTAACCTTAAATACTTTTTAATCACACCTTTATCCCATTTTTAGGTTAAGCCCTAAGAGTAAAAAGACAACTATACCCCCATACGGGTCCTACTATGCCTAAAAAGCCTCTAAAACCTAACTATAACCTCCGGGTACCTACTCTGGATTATTTCGACCCATTTCGGATCACCGATGCACTCAAAAAGGTCATTCGAGTTACTCAACTAAAAATATACCATCATATTATTAACCGGGCCCTATATGTACATACAATGCGCGTCGCCCTCAAACTATTTAAATTCGTTGTTCTAACTCTCTAAAGACAATACAATAATTTATCGCTTTTCACTCATAAAATGACATATAATAATTCGCATCTCTATTAACTTATTACACCCAATTAAATAATAATCCTGAATTTGCTAATTACTATTTATTAAAACCAATTTAATTTTCACAATTAAGTTAATAATTAAATGCACACGTGGAAATAAAATACCCATAAAAGTATGGGGTATTACATTGAGTTACTCTGAAACTTTGTTAAAACTAAAGTTCAAAATAAGAATGCTCTCACCATTTCCCCAAGCCAACAGAGCCCCTCTCAATGGAGGCACCCTGGAATTTGTGTTTTCTGGCAATACTTGTCAAACATCGACCTTTGATTAACGTATTTTTAACATATGAATATATCACTTCAACTTATAATGAAAAGTTTATAAAAGGACTAAGCTTCATAAATATCTTAATGATGTATATTATGTATTCGGTATCCCGTCGCCTACACCTTTAAATATATCCAGTTTGTTGAAACTATTTTGGCTTTGATCCCAAGGCATTTGGATACATAAGCGCTATAAAGAACTAAACGTGTGAAGCCCAAGCCTCATAATGCGTCACTCAGCGTATTATTTTTTAGGGATGCTTCCATTTTTATTCTAAACCCCCTTTCTCCGTCATCTCAAAGTAGCCCGAGGATCTAAGACACCTCTGGGATTATAGCCATCTCAAGAAGGGATACATAGATTTATGTCAGTGACTTCTGGTCCACTCTAACCCCAAATACACCCCATTTTTTTACACCTCCAAACTAGTCCGAAGGTTCAAAAAAATCTTTCGATTACTGATCTCCCAATAATCAAAATAATTTATGCCTTTATCGGTACATTAGTATCCACTCCCACTTTGAACATCCATTGAATTTTCCTTTTGGCTCATAGATAGCTTATCTGCCTCTTAAGTCAAGTCCACACACTTGTACACACATCATGACATAACACATTCCATTCGTCAAACCGCACAATGAATTACATAGGCTTTGATCGCAGGTATATTCGGGTATGTAGGGGAAATACGAAGGCTTGCCTCGTAAGCATAAGCATTCTCAATATATCTCTCGACATATTGCATTCAATAGATGCTTCCATATCCCACTTTTACTTATCACAAATAATGAGATATTAAACTATCTCAAGATGCGAATCCTCGCGCATATCCACACAACACAAGCACTTAAATGCATATACACAATCGAACTATATAGGCTTTTATCTTGTGTTATTATTTATACCTGAATCTAGGCCTTGCTAGTCTTATTGTATCATAAATAATGAGCTTTTAAAGTCATTTTTTTATTTAGAAGAAAATTACAATTTTAGCAATCTCAGGGGGTAAAATCTTATTTTAAAATCTTTATAAAAGTAATTTCATAATCTTGACTTAGGCAATATAAAGTTCCCTCTTAAATTTGGTCGAATTTTGGGTAAAAATGAAGAAGTTGTGAATTTCGAAGGCTAAACTGCAAAGAGGGGTAATTCTGTAATTTTCTAAGCTTTATGACCCTAAATTTGAATTAAATATTTTTATTTTACATTTTTATGGATATACCAGAAAAATAATGAGGAATGGAGGTCAAATGAAGAAGTTTCAAAGCTTGGGGGTTCAAAAAAAGTGAAAATGGGTCTCAAGATTATAGAGATAACTTACTTATGGTAGAATATGCAATAAATGGGAGAGTGGCCTAATGGTACTAAACATGTGTATAAGTTCCTAAGACCAAGAGGTTGTGGGTTCAAATCTTGTCGGAAGTAGTTTTACTAATGTTCTGCAGTAGATTAGACCTACTGAGATGTCGTTAAATTAAATACATGCAGAATATTTCTCAAGGACGCTGGTTAGTTTAGTTGTTTAGGTGTGGGAGTGTCAAAGAGGAGTTTAAGGGTTCAACCCACCCCCCCCCCCCCCCCCCCCCACACACACACACACACATTCTTTTATTTTTGGTAGAAAAAAATTAAAAAAGATTTAATTATTATTTAAAAAATTATATATAAAAAATTACCGCTAGTTTGTTTATCACTTTACACCACTCCCCCTCTTTTTTCCTTTTCATAACCATCACCTACATATTTTATTTTTATTTATTATTCTATCTCCCATTCTCTTTTTTTTATACTATGTCCCATCTTCACAAATATTCCTCACACGCTATAAAAAGGATCTTTGGAAGAGAATGTGAAAGAGAAGTTTGGATACAATTTTTCAACTAAGAGAGATAAGCTTCCAGAGAATATTTAGGAGCATAAAAAATATTATACCTTGTGTTTTATTTTTGAGTGTTTGTGAGTCAGTTTGTGAGAAAGTTTGGGAGGAACTTTGTAGATTGACACTCAAGTATTGGACTCAAATTTTTGTAAGTTGATTTTATTAAAGGGAGTTATTATTTCATCTTGCAATATGTGTGTTTTAATTATGAGGCTAGCCTAGTTTTATTACCAGGACTAGGTGAAACTTATCATGATTAATTAACATTGCGTGTTTACTTTAATTTCGTTATAATTTCCGATAAGTTTTAACTGAAATAAAAAATTTCTTTTCACTTAAAACAACATGAGGATGTGTTTTAAACCTTCAAAATTATTTGATCATTCATATTTTAAGAATTGAAGTCTCATATTAAATTGTTTTATATCTCATGCTTAAATACAACGTTAAAACTAAAAATTGATAATTTTAAGGGAATGGGGATTTAAGGCGTCTAAAATTAGAGACGTTAAAATCTTTTAGAAACATTTATTGCTATATTTTTTGGAATATACGCGGTGAGGGTCGGTGCATTTTAAGTTATAAATTCGGGGATATGGAATTAAATTAACGTGTAACGTTAATTAAAATTGATAAACGGATCCAACGTCATAGTTTTCTCTCATACCTGATTACATATTCTTTTGTTGTACTATTTATTTGTATTTAGTTAATTTAGATCTGAATCATAGCTCTACAGTAATATTTTCTAGTTGGACAATCGGTAATTTATATGAATTGACCGACTCTTTGTGGGATCGACCCGTACTTACACTCACTATATTACAATAGCCCATGCACTTGTGGTAAATTTATAATTTAACAACAACAAGACGGGTACGTAGGCGTAAATGGAGTTCTTCTTATGAGCACAAGCCTCAACAATATATTGTCATAACATATATGCACCCATCTCTTATATTACCTTTTAAACCACTTCTCACACCTCGAATGAGATATCAAACTACCTCAAGCCATGATTTCTCTCTCGAACACACATACACATTAACGACCTCCCGTTATATAAGTTGAGCCTTTTCGCAGCCATCCGCAAGCGAACTAAGGGCCACTATCCAAAAACACATTCACATACAAGAATTCTTGTGTACCCACACCGGTTCAAGTGACGTCCATATATCTCTCATCGATACCATTTTATACCAAGCACCTATATACATTTTAAGGTATTATCCAATTAAGGTCTCTCAACATGTTATAAAATAAGCTAAAAGCAATCATAAAATGTAAAGAGAGATAATAAGCATATAGATAAGGAATCATAAAGAACAAGTGGGTTGCCTAACACCTTTGCCACTCGTAACCCAATTCTCGAATCCCATAACAAGAATCTCTCCATAAATCACAAACCTAAATCCGCCTTAGAACTAGCCCTAAACGGATAATCCTTACCTTTTTGTAAGGACATGATTTTATAAATGTCCGTCACAATTGAATATATCATATACCGCTACAACCGTCGAAGAATTGTTCAAGATCACATATGCATCGAGACGGATCCAAATATCAAGCTTCTTCAACATTCAAGCCTCTGTAAGGTTAATTTCGGAGAAAAAATATTTAAGTCCCTTTACGGCTCACTTAAAAGTGTTGGGATATCTTTTAAAACGGGTTTGAAAATTTTTCTAAAATATTTTTAAGTGTTGAGGCATTATTTTTCGTCAAAATGAATTTCCCAAGATTAAAAGAAGAATTTTTGAAATAAAAAATTAATTTTTTTCGCGTTTTCTCGTTCGATCAACATGTATGTCGTTAAAATGACATGGGATATCGTTCGAACGACATCCCCTCTCTTTCAAACGATGCACCGCCTCAAAGTTTTTATATAAAGTGCGTTAAATCACTCTGTTCTCGTTAAGGAGACCTGATGATTTTCGATACCAGTAATCTGCAAATGGCAGAACACTTTGTCTTCTTCAATTTTAGGGTTTAAAACCTTTTTTTTTAATTCACAAAAATATCCCAAACCTTATGTGAATTGATTTGGAACCCAAGATACAATCGTCTTGAAGTTTAATCTTGTAGGGAGGATAACCTACTGCAAACCACGACTGCGGTCATTGAGGTTCGCTGCATGTGGATCTTTGCTGAAGATAGAACTGCGTGTTCTTATGGGGATGTTGCAGTTGTACCATTATTGCCGACGTCGATCGACGTCTGTGGGTATTCGTTTGTCACCGTATTTCATTATAATCCGTGTAAGTTGCGATTTACAAATTATAGTGAAATAAAAAAAAATTCCCTTCGGGGATTTTTCCTAAAATTGGTTTCCTTTGCATGTTTATTGATTTATGATTTTAAATCACATAGATTCATGTGTTAGGGTTTATCTAAAATTTGGGTTTAATTAAAACTGGTTGGTTTGTCACATAATTAAAATTAGATTTATTTGAGAAGCCGCATTATTTCGCTGTAGCACACTCTCAAATTGGTATCAGAGCCTGTTGCACTAAGTTATTATGTTTGATCATTTTTTTAATATGGCTTTTAGTAGTTTTGATGATTTTAGATGTCAACGTTTTGAAAGGACTAATTGGAAAATTCACTTGAACTCTTACTTAAAATCTTCTTTTGAAAATGACTCTGAGAGGTGTCTTGGTTGTGAGGGAATTGGTAACACGATAGATGAGTGTCCCACTAATACAAGGAAGATTTTTAATAAATCGACATCTCATGATTCTTCACTTAGTAATAATGATTCTGAAAAATAAGTTTTTTATGCATATAAGCGAGAGCTCCCCACCGCTATGACTACTGATGAGAGTGAATTAACGAGAGTGAGAAGGAAGAGTTGAGTGAGTAGCAAGTTGCCTAAAATAACATGTATGTGGAATATGTAATGTTAAAGAAGGCAAACTTTAACCTTGAAGCTAAATTGAAAAAACATGTCTTAGATGAAAATAACACGAATGCATTAATTGAGGATCTTAGGACATATGAGAAGATGCTTAGAGATAAGCTAGGGTATGTCGAGGGTGAGAGAAATAGTCTTAGAGGGTTGATGGAGACTATGAAAAATGAGATTTTAGAGTTTAAGGATTCTAGATGAGTACTTGAGTCTAGGATATGTGAGCTTGAGAAGAGTTTAGGAGGGTTAAGTAAGGTGAAGTTTGATTTGGAGTGTCGATCAGAAAAACTAGATAAGATGTTAGGCACTGTCCAAATTAAGGAGGATAGGGGTGGTATAGGTTTCAATGATACTGTTGCACCCATTTCCAAAGCCAATCCCACACGTGTGAGAGAGCCTCCTAGGGTTGTTAGGAGAGAGGCACCGAAGGTTGTTAAGAGAGATCCACCTAGGAACATCGTGAGAGAGGTACCTAGGAATTTTAAGAGAACGCCACCTAGAAACTTTAGGAGAGGGTCGCTTTTAGGTAAAATTCACCGCCCGATTTACACTTACACACATTGCGGTAGGCAAGGTCGTCTTAGGCGTTTCTGTTATAAACTTAAAAATAATCCTAGGAAGTTTAATAAGAAAATAAATTCGATTCCCAAAACCCCTACATGTCGTTACAAATATATTTGGGTTAGGAAATCGGATTTAGAGGCTTTTGGATTAATTGTTCATGACTCTCGGTTACTTGCACGTGATTCACCCCATGTTAAATCTTTTGGTTGATCGTGTTGTTTGTTGTCATACGCAAGTTATGCTACATGGTATAATCTTGGTAGTGTTGTGACTTGTGTATCATTTGTGTTTTAGATTTTTGCTTTTGAAAAATTTTAAAAAATACGAAAAGATTTTCATTTTTTGAAAAATTTGAAAAAGTCAAAAAGATTTTATTATGATAAAATTTTTGGAAAAAGTCAAAAATATTTTTGTATTTTGTTTTGCACTGTATATGAATGAACATTTAGGATGACCGAGTCACAACATCATTCCACATCCACGTGACTATTTGATAGTGTTTTGAGATAATATATCATGTCATCCATGTGATTTACAATGTTTGAGTCATTGAGATGTTACTAGTTGATACTTCCTAGATATTTGACTCATTATTTCCTGTATTGCACACATGCATGGATTTTTTTTATTATTGTACTTGTCTATTACATGTTGGTCGAGTGTTTTCATCTTATTCCTGTCCTTGAAACAAACTAAGTGCAATAATACGAGAGTAATAAAAGTAGTGCATGTAAAAATCATTGCCCGTGAGGAATTTGTTTAAATTTGAAAAAATGATGAGTGACACGGGAAAGGGCTACGAGTGACTAACAATCACTTCGTGAAAGCCACCGTTTGAAAAGATTCCGCATAAAAAAATTAAGGCAATAAAAAGATGAAATATGATAAAATTTGGGCCAATCGGTTTTCTCTAAGTTGAGAATTTAGCACCTCATTAGAAAAATAGAAAGATTATTGTTTATGAGGGAGTTTTGGATGGATATGTATCAATGGGTTTGCACATCCTTTAAAAAGTTCTCGAAACGGCATTAAATAGTTTTGGATGTTATTGGTGTGAAAATCACTTAGGCTTTGATTTTTTTATTTGATTTAGTCGATATCAACTAAATTCAACAATTTTACACCTAAGGATATTTTTTATGTTTATTCGATAGGAGTACACTTATGCTGTAACACCCCGTATTTTTGTACATTTAATATTTAATTAATTCGGGAATTTTAAATTACTTGTGTGTGGTAATTTTAATTGAATTAATTATGGCAATATATATATTTAAATATTAATCGCGGAGTGAATGGTTAATGTTTAGGGAAATTTATTTACTAAGTGAATAGTAACAATTTAATTACATCATTTCGGGTATTAATGACAAGGTATGCACTTATCCCAGCCGGGAGTCGGTATAGACTAAATGGGGTGTGAGATAAGGATTTTTATAAATTAATTCGGATGTCAATTCTGACTGCGCGGTTGAGTCCGGATGGGTCGAGATAGTCAGAAAAGAGTACCCGGGGGTAGTAATTGGGTCTCGGGATATTTTTGGGCATAGCCGGGCCCACACGGGGTGAGTTGGGCCACTTTAATTAAGCCCATTAGGTGAAAAACGGGATTAAGGGTTTTTAACCTAATGGGGAGATTAGGAAATCAACAGCCATCACAATTCTAAGCCTAGGGCTTGAGAGGGAAATTGGGGGAAAGCTTAGCAAGAGCAATTGGAGCTTTTTGGAGCCAAATTGAGGGTCAACAACAACGGATCAGACACTACAAACACTTTGAGGCAAGTGGTTAACTGTTTTGATTCCTAAAGCATGATAATCAATTCATATCATAGTGATGTGTAAACCAAAATTCGTTTTTGGGTGTAAATGGGTACAAAATGGGGGTTTTGTTCATGAAACTATTGAATGAGATTCATAGTAAAAAAAAAAAAAATTGTTGTGTTGAACATATCTGAGTATAGAATAAGAATTCGGAATATAAACTGGGGAAAAATCTGAATTTGGAAATTGGTTGTAGAACAAGATTGATGGATTTTAATGGGAAAACCCATCTTTAAATATAGTGAGATATCGTATGAATCAAAAAGGGTAAAACAGCTTTAGATGATTGAGACTTGTTTTGGGAGTAATTGATTGGTTAAAAATCATTATTTAAGGTTGGAAAATGGAGAGGAAAAACCTTGGAAATTCGGCCATGGCTGAAACAGCAAGCCGAGGAAGACAACCACCTGCTCGATCGATCGATCGACCCAGGGGCTCGATCGATCGAGGGTCCCAGGAATTTGACAGTTCGGCCAGTTTGTTTATATGAGGGTTTAATTTAAGATTTAATTCCCTTATTTTTATTTGGTGATAATATTTATATGGGATATATGTTTCCTTAACAATTATAGGGTGATATAATTGGGTTTAGGAGGGTGTGAACGGTATGTCATGAGATGAACGAATTTGGAGAAATAATTCATAATTATGGATAGTGGGCCGAGGAATAATATTCGGGTAATGTAGTTGGGTGGCACTACATTAGTAAAGGAATTTAAGTGAGATATTTAATTATGGACCAAGTGGGCGAGTCCGGGCATGTTGATAATTATAGGTAAATATAATTGGGAAAATTATGGAAATAAATGTGTGACACATTGTGGGCGAAAAATGTGGGAAAGGAATTATGAGATGTAAATTAGACCAAGTGAGCGAGTCCGGGTATTTTGGTTAAGTGACATCAAGGCATTAAATTAATTATTGAGAAAAAGTAATTAGTTTGGAATCGGAACATAGACTCGGGAAATATTAAGATACGGGCCAAATAAATGAGTCCGGGGATAATGGTTGGGTGACACCAAGTTATTAAATTAATAAATGAGTAATTAATTTAGATAGAGTCGGATGGTAGACTCGGGTAGTATTAAATTAATAAGTGTATTAATTAATTGAATTAGAGTCGGATTGTGGACTCGGGTAGGATTTAATTAATTATTGTGTAAATTAATTATATTAGAGTCGGACCACAGACTCGGATTTTTGTTGATTAATTAATGGGTAAATTAATTAAATTAGAGTCGGACGATAGACTCGGGGAGGTATTAAATTAATATGTGTGTCAATTAATTTAATAAGGGTCGGGTGATAGACTCGAGGAAAGTATTATATTAATTTAGGTGTGAATTAATTATATTAGAGTCGGACCATAGACTCGGGAAGAGGATAAATTATTAAGTGAGAAAATTAACAACATTGAGTTGGGCCACAGACTCAGGAAATTTCAGGCAGTGTACGGGACTTGGAGTACACGGTAGAGCCGGGGTTTATATTATATATATACGGTGTAGTGATAATATATATATATATATATATATATATATATATATATATATATATATATATATATATATATATATATATATATATATATATATCTGTGTGTGTGTGTGTGTGTGTGTGTGTGTGTGTGTGTATATATTGTGTGTGATATTAAATTACAGGCAGTGTACGGGATTTTGAGTACACGGTAAAGCCGGGGTTTATATTATATATATACGGTGTCGTGATAGTATATATACGTGTATTTATTGTGCGTGATACTAAATATCAGTGATTAGATATGTATTAAATTTATATACTCTAATGCTATCAAGGGAGGTTGCGCGATGTGGGTGAATCCCCTAGCTTGAGGAGTAGGGCGAGTATATCCCCAGGTCATAGCATCCGGTATATATGGGTGAGGGATTTATATCATTTTCAGGGAAGGAATATGACCGCCTCCACTTCGTTTATATTTTGGTCCAAGTTGGTGAGCGATTCTAACTTGGGGAAACTAGGTTTTGTGAGCACACCTAGTGAGATAGCATTTTAGAGTGAATCATCCGGTGAGGGTATACTCGGAAGGATGGATACGCGTATGATATATGTGTGGATGTTAGTAAAGGTACATATAATATGGTAGTAAATATTATATGTAGGTGATAATACAGTGCGTGATGTATTTATCTTATATAACGCGGGTTACAGTTATATGCTGTTAATTAATGAGAAATTAATTAAGTTAATCGTTGGTGGAAATAATACAGTGTGTGATGTATGTACTTTATATAACTTGTGAGATGGTTATATGCTATTATTTAGGAGGAATTAATTAAGTTAATTGTGAAATAACTTATAATTCAAGAAATTATTATACTCGGGTTAGAGTAGTATGGCATGGGAAGGTTATACCAGGACTAGTTGCACGGGGTAGTACAACTAGGTGGGGTTAAGGTAACCGATAGGTGCGCACATTAGTGGAGGGGTGAGAATGTCCACAAGGGAGTGCGGCACTAACTTAAATATGAAGCGCATTCATGCATTTTAAATTACTGCAGTTAATTCACTTGCTAAATATTTTCAAAATGTTTTGGGTTCTAACCCTTGCTATAAAACTATTTTCAAAACCTTTTAGGTGTCCAGCCACAGGGACGCCAAGATTGATATTCTATTCCAGGGGCACGGAGCTACGGCATATGTGGATTCTAGCAGGAGTTTGAATTAGACGCATCATTCATTCATTCCTAGAGTAGGAATCTTTTATCAGTCTCAGTCTTCTTTAGGGCTTGTAGCCCAGACTTCTCGGTACAGTTTTCAGGTGTAATTTATTCAGGTGTTGGACATTTGTATTTGGATTATTTATTTGGTGGCCGGTGATTTATTCGGCAAGTTGTGTAATTATTATTCTATTTACTTTCATTCAGTTGTGTGAATGGTTTATATTTTAATTCCGCGTGTACTATTTTGTTAAATCAAAAAGTTAAAATTGGCACCAGTTTTTGGAATACTAGGTGGTTAGTAAGTTTTAAAAAGTTTTCGACAGTGATGTTAAGGATGATCCAACTGGGATTCCTGTTTTAATTTGGTATAGGACTGATCACCCGGTATTCTATTAGGCAGGGTGTCACAGATGGTATCAGAGCATCAGGTTCTAGTGTCCTTAGGATCTGTGCGGCTTTTCACATTTCAACTTAGCAATCTTTGATATAGAGCCCTATCATAGTATTGTTGTATTCTCATACGTATGCGCATATACGTTCTTCTGCGAAATTTATATTTGAGAGTGAACTCATACCAATTCGGTTCTCATTCCAGATGACGCCAGGAGAGAGCAGCTAGGGCAGCAGGGGGAGATGAGACGAGGGAGGCTCGTTAAGGGCAAGAGCTACCACAGTAACAGCCAGAGATGATTTTGGCAGCATAGGTCATTGAAATAGTGGTACAGGCAGTTTGAGCAACGGTGGTCGCAACGACAAGATACTTTCCACGGGATCAGCCACAAGTGTTAGTGGCGCCGGATGTTAAGACTCACGCAGGGTCGTCGGGGTGGAAACAAGAATGAGAGGTTATTTTTAGTGGTAACCCACCAGAGTTGCGAGGGGGTTCAGGTGTAGTACTAGCATGTCAAGGAAGAGAGGTATCCAGCGTCACCTACGCATGGGAGATTGCGATGGGGTGCGAAAGTAATTGGTAACCACTTTTAGTTAGTGGAAGAGTTGCTACAGCGGTGGGGGTCGATCACCACAGCTGAGGAAAGGGACACACTAACTACTGCAGAGTTTTAGGTGCGGTTTGACTGCAAGTATTTTTCCTTCAGCAGTCGAGACCGAAATGAGGAGAAAATTTTGTGAGGAGACTCAAAGGGAGACCGTTTAGTGATCGATTACGAGGAAGATTTCACTCGTTGGTAAATTTTATACCGGATGAGGTAAGCGAGGAAAAGAGAAAGAAAGCAACGTTTATGGATGGGTTAGTCTGGATAATCAGACAACAGTTAATTGATAATTCCACATTAGTAGATTATACTGATGTCATTAACGCAACACTCCGGCACTGTCGGGAATATCGCTTCCACGCGAAAGGAAACGGGAAGGGAGTGGGGATTAGCCAGTTGGATGAGGCAGAAGGGAACAATACCAGTGGGGTATCCCAGCAGCAGACTGGGGGAGATCAGGGGCAGTATTTCTGGCAGGAAAATCATGCCAAACGATCTAGAACTGGAGGCTATCGGCGGGATGGCCAGGAATTCCAACAAGGTTGGCATGGAAGGGATCAGTGGCAGGGTGAACATGTTAGAAAGTGTTTCGTTTGTGGGAAAAGCGAGACACATGAAGAGATATTGCCTTAAGCGAGGCAGGGGTCAACTACAGGATGAGGTCCTGGATGTACAGCCATTAACGCAAGTCACGGGTGCATTCGGGCAGGGAGAAGCTGCTCCGAAAATCGAGAACCAGCCATTGTAGCTGGAGTATAGAGGTAATTATTTTTACCCTAGGGGCATGGGGTATATTGTTTTTGAGTGACAAAGAGGATGTCACAAAAATAAGACATATTTTTCACTAAAGTTCGCAGGTGAGTCGAACTTAGTGGGTGCGTTGGCGGTAGCAGCCATAGTATGTGGAGAAATTTTCGTAGGGTAGCGGAGTTCCTTGGTGTTCTTCACGAGAGGGTGGAGGTGTACGCTGAGTGATTGTTTGAATTTTGCGAAGAATTACTACTTTCGAGAATTATGGGAGTAGGGATGATAATATTTACTAAATGTCGGCTGGATAGCGATGGAAGTTAACTATTGTGGATAGTAGTGTAAAATTTTGGTGTTCGCGACACCAGGGTAGGGTTGGTACTAGGTATCACCAGAGAGGGCGTATAGCTTGTATATATGTGGATGTATAGATGTTGTATTGCGTGGTGCGATAGCACATAGTGAAGTTTTGTGTTCTCACATTTTATCCCAGTATGTGGGGATGTTTACTGAAGTGAATCAGAGTGGTTAGATTTATTTTCGAGCAAAGAGAGATAGCTCGGGGTTTATTTTGCGCAAGGACTAGTGGTAGTAAGGGCGCGGTATTATGTTGTCTTTGGTAGCATAAGGGTAAGCGTATATTCTTTTGTGTTGAGAGATAAGTATTAATGGAGAGATAGTTGGACGTAACATGGGTTGAGTACCCGGGCAGTAATTATATATATATATATATATATGTGTGTGTGTGTGTGTGTGTGTGTGTGTGTGTGATATAACTACGGGTTCGAAGTTATATTACGGGTTACGACTAGTATAGTCGGGTAACTTCCGTGTAGTAGGGCACGGGGATAGGGAGTATGGGCACCCGGGTTAATTAAGGCAAATTTTGTGCGGTAAAGCACGGGAATAGGGTGTATGGGCGCCCTGGGTAAATTTTAAATGCATACTTGTGCAACGTGGTTAGAAACAGATGGGATAGATATAGCGGGCTTGGAGGCACATGACTGGTGAGAAAGATGTGAATATCGGAACACTAGCTTTATCTTAATTTCGAGGGCGAAATTCCTTTGTAAGGGGGGAAGTATGTAACACCCCGTATTTTTGTACATTTAATATTTAATTAATTCGGGAATTTTAAATTACTTGTGTGTGGTAATTTTAATTGAATTAATTATGGCAATATATATATTTAAATATTAATCGCGGAGTGAATGGTTAATGTTTAGGGAAATTTATTTACTAAGTGAATAGTAACAATTTAATTACATTATTTCGGGTATTAATGACAAGGTATGCACTTATCCCAGCCGGGAGTCGGTATAGACTAAATGGGGTGTGAGATAAGGATTTTTATAAATTAATTCGGATGTCAATTCTGACTGGGCGGTTGAGTCCGGAAGGTCGAGATAGTCAGAAAAGAGTACCCGGGGGTAGTAATTGGGTCTCGGGATATTTTTGGGCATAGTCGGGCCCACACGGGGTGAGTTGGGCCACTTTAATTAAGCCCATTAGGTGAAAAACGGGATTAAGGGTTTTTAACCTAATGGGAAGATTAGGAAATCAGCAGCCATCACAATTCTAAGCCTAGGGCTTGAGAGGGAAATTGGGGGAAAGCTTAGCAAGAGCAATTGGAGCTTTTTGGAGCCAAATTGAGGGTCAACAACAACGGATTAGACACTACAAACACTTTGAGGCAAGTGGTTAACTGTTTTGATTCCTAAAGCATGATAATCAATTCATATCATAGTGATGTGTAAACCAAAATTCGCTTTTGGGTGTAAATGGGTACAAAATGGGGTTTTTGTTCATGAAACTATTGAATGAGATTCATAGTAAAAAAAAAAAATTGTTGTGTTGAACATATTTGAGTATAGAATAAGAATTCGGAATATAAACTGGGGAAAAATCTGAATTTGGAAATTGGTTGTAGAACAAGATTGATGGATTTTAATGGGAAAACCCATCTTTAAATATAGTGAGATATCGTATGAATCAAAAAGGGTAAAACAGTTTTAGATGATTGAGACTTGTTTTGGGAGTAATTGATTGGTTAAAAATCATTATTTAAGGTTGGAAAATGGAGAGCAAAAATCTTGGAAATTCGGCCATGGCTGAAACAGCAAGCCGAGGAAGACAACCACCTGCTCGATCGATCGATCAACCCAGGGGCTCGATCGATCGAGGGTCCCAGGAATTTGACAGTTCGGCTAGTTTGTTTATATGAGGGTTTAATTTAAGATTTAATTCCCTTATTTTTATTTGGTGATAATATTTATATGGGATATATGTTTCCTTAACAATTATAGGGTGATATAATTGGGTTTAGGAGGGTGTGAACGGTATGTCATGAGATGAACGAATTTGGAGAAATAATTCATAATTATGGATAGTGGGCCGAGGAATAATATTCGGGTAATGTAGTTGGGTGGAACTACATTAGTAAAGGAATTTAAGTGAGATATTTAATTATGGACCAAGTGGGCGAGTCCGGGCATGTTGATAATTATAGGTAAATATAATTGGGAAAATTATGGAAATAAATGTGTGACACATTGTGGGCGAAAAATGTGGGAAAGGAATTATGAGATGTAAATTAGACCAAGTGAGCGAGTCCGGGTATGTTGGTTAAGTGACATCAAGGCATTAAATTAATTATTGAGAGAAAGTAATTAGTTTGGAGTCGGAACATTGACTCGGGAAATATTAAGATACGGGCCAAATAAATGAGTCCGGGGATAATGGTTGGGTGACACCAAGTTATTAAATTAATAAATGAGTAATTAATTTAGATATAGTCGGATGGTAGACTCGGGTAGTATTAAATTAATAAGTGTATTAATTAATTGAATTAGAGTCGGATTGTGGACTCGGGTAGGATTTAATTAATTATTGTGTAAATTAATTATATTAGAGTCGGACCACAGACTCGGATTTTTGTTTATTAATTAATGGGTAAATTAATTAAATTAGAGTCGGGCGATAGGCTCGGGGAGGTATTAAATTAATATGTGTGTCAATTAATTTAATTAGGGTCGGGCGATAGACTCGGGGAAAGTATTTTATTAATTTAGGTGTGAATTAATTATATTAGAGTCGGACCATAGACTCGGGAAGAGGATAAATTATTAAGTGAGAAAATTAACAACATTGAGTCGGGCCACAGACTCAGGAAATTTCAGGCAGTGTACGGGACTTGGAGTACACGGTAGAGCCGGGGTTTATATTATATACATACGGTGTAGTGATAATATATATATATATGTGTGTGTGTGTGTGTGTGTGTGTGTGTGTGTGTGTGTGTGTGTGTATATTGTGTGTGATATTAAATTACAGGCAGTGTACGGGATTTTGAGTACACGGTAAAGTCGGGGTTTATATTATATATATACGGTGTCGTGATAGTATATATACGTGTATTTATTGTGCGTGATACTAAATATCAGTGATTAGATATTTATTAAATTTATATACTCTAATGCTATCAAGGGAGGTTGCGCGATGTGGGTGAATCCCCTAGCTTGAGGAGTAGGGCGAGTATATCCCCAGGTCATAGCGTCCGGTATATATGGGTGAGGGATTTATATCACTTTCGGGGAAGGAATATGACCGCCTCCACTTCGTTTATATTTTGGTCCAAGTTGGTGAGCGATTCTAACTTGGGGAAACTAGGTTTTGTGAGCACACCTAATGAGATAGCATTTTAGAGTGAATCATCCGGTGAGGGTATACTCGGAAGGATGGATACGCGTATGATATATGTGTGGATGTTAGTAAAGGTACGTATAATATGGTAGTAAATATTATATGTAGGTGATAATACAGTGCGTGATGTATTTATCTTATATAACGCGGGTTACAGTTATATGCTGTTAATTAATGAGAAATTAATTAAGTTAATCGTTGGTGGAAATAATACAGTGTGTGATGTATGTACTTTATATAACTTGTGAGATGGTTATATGCTATTATTTAGGAGGAATTAATTAAGTTAATTGTGAAATAACTTATAATTCAAGAAATTATTATACTCGGGTTAGAGTAGTATGGCATGGGAAGGTTATACCAGGACTAGTTGCACGGGGTAGTACAACTAGGTGGGGTTAAGGTAACCGATAGGTGCGCACATTAGTGGAGGGGTGAGAATGTCCACAAGGGAGTGCGACACTAACTTAAATATGAAGCGCATTCATGCATTTTAAATTACTGCAGTTAATTCACTTGCTAAATATTTTCAAAATGTTTTGGGTTCTAACCCTTGCTATAAAACTATTTTCAAAACATTTTAGGTGTCCAGCCACAGGGACGCCAAGATTGATATTCTATTCCAGGGGCACGGAGCTGCGGCATATGTGGATTCTAGCAGGAGTTTGAATTAGACGCATCATTCATTCATTCCTAGAGTAGGAATTTTTTATCAGTCTCAGTCTTATTTAGGGCTTGTAGCCCAGACTTCTCGGTACAGTTTTCAGGTGTAATTTATTCAGGTGTTGGACATTTGTATTTGGATTATTTATTTGGTGGCCGGTGATTTATTCGGCAAGTTGTGTAATTATTATTCTATTTACTTTCATTCAGTTGTGTGAATGGTTTATATTTTAATTCCGCATGTACTATTTTGTTAAATCAAAAAGTTAAAATTGGCACCAGTTTTTGGAATACTAGGTGGTTAGTAAGTTTTAAAAAAATTTCGACAGTGATGCTATGGATGATCCAACTGGGATTCCTGTTTTAATTTGGTATAGGACTGATCACCCGGTATTTTATTAGGCGGGGTGTCACATATGCATCGTGCATATATGCTTGATTGAGTTTTATTACCTATTGAATATGTTCACATCCATTCATTCCATTTCCATGACTTAGTTGTTTTAGTGTAAATTCATGGTGTGATTTTTTTTTTGTAGAAAAAAAATTTGAAAAATCAAAAATAGTTTGTGGAATACGTTTGAGTATCTTTTTGGGATCGTAGTTTAATTGCCTTGTTTATCTTGACAACTCCATGCTTGATTTAATTATTTGTTTCCTTATCTATTTCGGTCAAATAAAAAGGGAGAGAATGAATTATGGGGGAGTTTTTGCATTATGGGGGAGATTTGATTATGATGATTGATGTATTTTTATATAATTTCAAACTTGATGCATCACGAGGTATTTTCTTTGTCTCATGTGTGTAGGTACAACAATTGAAGATCATATGTTGCACACCCTAATGAGAAAAGCTCTAAGATTTGAAGATTTGAAGTTGAAGATATTTTGAACCAAAGTTTAAAGACTTAACATTTTATCTTCCCACTTTTGAGTTCATGGGAGGGTGGATTTGCATAGGTCATATTTGAGTTGATAATTCAGATGTTTTTAGCTTCTACCGGCATTAACATAGGGGGAGATTTGTAAGGACATGATTTTATAAATGTCCGTCACAATTGAGTATGTCGTATACCACTACAATCGTCGAAGAATTGTTCAAGATCACATATGCATCGAGACGGATCCGAATATCAAGCTTCTTCAACATTCAAGCCTCCACAAGATTAATTTCGATGAGAAAGTATTTAAGTCCCCTAACGGTTCACTTAAAAGTGTTGGGATATCTTTTAAAAGAGGTTTGAATTTTTTTCTGAAATATTTTCTAAGTGTTGAGGCATTGTTTTTCGTCAAAATGAATTTCCCAAGATTAAAAGAAGAATTTTTAAAATAAGAAATTAATTTTTTTTGCGTTTTCTCGTTCAATCGACATGTATGTCTTTCAAACGACGCTCAGCCTCAAATTTTTTATATAAAGTGCATTAAATCACTCCGTTCTCGTTAAGGAGACCTGATAATTTTTTATACCAATAATCTGCAAATGGAAGAACACTTTGTTTTCTTCAATTTTAGGGTTTAAAACCTTATTTTTTTAATTCACAAAAACATCTCAAACCTTATGTGAATTGTTTTGGAACCCAAGATACAATCTTCTTGAAGTTTACTCTTGTAGGGAGGATAACCTACTGCTGACTACGACTGCGGTCATTGAGGTTCGTTGCGTGTGGATTTTATTTGAAGATAGAATTGCGTGTTCTTGTGGGCTTGCTGTGGTTGTTCCATTATTGACGATGCCGACCGACGCCTGCGGGTATTCACGTGTCACCGTATTTCATTGTAATCCGTTTAAGTTGCGATTTACAAATTATAGTGAAATAAAAAGTTTTGCCCTTCGGGTATTTTTCCTAAAATTGGTTTCCTTTGCATGTTTATTGATTTACGATTTTAAATCACCTAGATGCATGTGTTAGTGTTTATCTAAAATTTGAGTTTAATTAAAACTTGCTGATTTTTCACATAATTAAAATTGGACTTATTTGAGAAGCCGCATTATTCCGATGTAGCACACTCTCACTTTTATTTGTTTTTATCTAAAATAGATCGGCAACTCTAAACAACCGATAATCCCACGCACGGAATATTTAGGTTGGGCGTGCAATAAAACTGAATATGGTGTCAAACAACTTCTAAGGGCAATAGTCAATCACTAAATCGATAACTCGACCTCGAAGATAAATGGAGAACCGAGGGATAAGAACTCTCAAATCCCCGTAGGGATCATAACAAGTCGAACAAAGCCCATTGCCCTAACGCAATGAATCATGTTCCCCTAGTCCTGTACGGGGCAAATAACACTACAGTGGTGACTCTGTTGGGCATACATCAAGTGAGCCAAACTATCCTTATGCTTCCTTTCTATTATGCTTAGTATCGCTCCTCCACATGACTAATTTGTGCACATTTTTAGAACAACATAGATGCCTTAGTTTTAGAGTCCCTCGAAATGTAGATACGTCCATAGGTCCCCTACACAGTATTTTTCATTTATCCTAACATATAATCTCATATCCCATAAAATCATAACTAGACTGATCAAGTCTAAAATTAAAAAAAAAATATAGGAGTATAAAACAATTGGGTATCATTTTAAGCATGATTGAAAATATAACTAAATGCATAAAGTAAATCACTGAACACATAGAAATGAACCACAAAATCTTTTATACCAATCCAACGAACAGTAATAGAACCAACATAAGAACTACAATGGTCTCATAATAAATCTAATAGAAAACGTAATAATAATTCTGACTCAATACTACTAAACATAAATTTGACACAATAGAAAATACGTAAGAATAAAAGATTGAGCATGCGGGCTCGACACATACATCCTATCTGAACAGCAACTGGAGAATGGTTAAAACAATATCAGGGTTCAGGTTGCACCGACGACCTATGTCCTAAAAAGATACTTCAACAAAAAATTTAACAATAAGTTTATGAAAAGTAAGATTACAATTGAGTTTGAGCTACGATAAAACTACACATCCTCTTCTCGTATTTTAGTTACTTTTAAGTTATCCACACCCAACAACCCTAAGTATCACATGCATATAATCCTAAACCCAAGTGAATTCCATTATTACATTTTATTCATTTCAATTGAATATAATTAAAGGATACATAATTAACCACTCTACACATCGCAAGTATATGAACATATAAGGGAAGGCAATCTCTACGTCTACATCCACATAAGTATGGTCTATAGCACATGCATTATAAATGGGATATACTCAATCCCACACATCATGAAGGCCTATAATTATCGCTTTTGGGGATCACTCGTGCATGCTAGGAATAGTTATAGGGTTTCCCACACCCATAACCTCAAAGCATCAATACGGTATAATCACTACACCTTCACACCAATCATATGGCCCTATACCCTAGGATATATAAAAGGATCCTCCGTTAACTCCCTCTAGATCTCATGAGTACTTTCATCATGTAGTGTCCGGGTTAAAAATGACCAAGGTAAAGCCCGTCTCTACCATTGGGGTGCCAGCATGGTCGTTATCATACGCGTCACATAAGAGTATCCCTTAGTACGTCTCCCACGAGCACACACACATATTATGTTGTTCAAAATAAACAAGAATATTAATCGTACTCACACACAAGTTACTAAGTCTTGACCAGATTACTTAATTTAATAAGTCTCACTTAGTTAGGAATTTAACTCCAAATACTAAACTCAAAACCCATAAACAACAATATTCCCATAATCCTTCATGCGTTAGTCATCTAGTGGTAATCCCAACCTACCACTACGCCCCAAAATTCATTCAAACCAACCTTTTTCCCCATTCTCAGGGCCAACACATAATTAGATCGATCTGATCTCAGAATCAGATCTATCTGACGGCCTTGTGTGCGGCTCATCTTCCCCAAAACCCATTTTCTCTCTCTAAACTCCATGGATGTTATCTCAATCTTAATTCCAGCAATAAAGTAATAAACATCAAATACATTACTGATATATCATCATAAAATATATCTAACCTCTTTATATGATTCTTAACATTATTTGAAAGGGTAATTTCATATTTAAATCAAGAACCATAGTTTTATATCTTCTAACTAATTAGATTTAGATTTGCGTTAATTTTTTCAATTAACATGGGAATTTTGATGGATTATTAGTATATAATCGAGTCCTAACAATTTTATATCAATTCCAACTCGAATTTATGAACAAATCAACCAATTTCAAATTATGTAATTAACATAATTAAGTTAATTACAAAATTAATTAATTTAAAATCAAAATCAAATTATAATTAGATTAAGTTTAGAATCCAATAAATATAAATACTCTAATATATAGGAAATCAAATCAAACTCTAAATAAACTTGCCTCAATCCAATTATGATGAAAACAAACCGAGAATCTTGTAATTGCTCTTTTCCTCTTGATATTACTTATCCCCAGCATTAGGGTACCTATCCAAATCTTAAAGTGTGAATAATGAGAACCTTAATGACCATTTAAGTCTCTTAATCCTAAAATTAGGTTTAAACCATATATGGGCCTTACTCTAATGAGCCCAAATACACCTCCAATTATCCCAAAACATAGTCCAAGCCATATGCCAACCCATAGGACTTAAAACCCATCATTTTAAGTCATATCTAGAAATTCTACATGCCCTAAAAGTTAACCCAAATACCATACCAAAGATCCCAATATTCTAACTCGTACGAATCCAAAATCAATTATTAAATTATTTATTAATTTAGCGCGACATGCTATTATAAGAAACTACCTCATGATTAGTGGAACCCGACACCAAGGGGATAATCCAAACAAGGAAACCCTCAATGTTGAATCCCTCATCATTCCATAGTCACCCATAATACACAAACAATTACAAATATTTAATTAATTAATTACCATGCATTAAGTTCGATTTCAGTTTTGAAATATAAATACCCATAACAGATATAAATAGTGACATCACGTGTCACTGCACGCAGTTAAAATTGTTTTAAATTTTAATTTAATGCACTAAAAATTACGGAGTATTACATATAGGGACAGGCAAAGGATGAAAGACCTCGCGATAAAACAAACATCAAAGTATGAAAAAATAAAGATTACCTATTTTTCATCACACACTGCATAGTCTTGATTTTCAGATTATTTAAACCCTATACCCTTGAGGCCAAAAGCGATCGACTGAAAGGCAGGCCGACAATACTATCCTCACTTTTTTTCTCACCCGTCTGGTATCTCGGACAACTCCTCTCTCGAACCCAAATTCTTCTTGACATGTAAAATTTTGAGATCATCCAGTATTAGGGTATATCTAATAGGATTCAATAGCTATTCAATATTAAGGTAGTGTGGTTTGGCACGTACCTTAAAGGTTATTAAGTCGAAGCAACTTGGTATATCGTGATCCATAACAATGAAAAGCGATCCACCTATCACTAAGTTATAATGCTTTTCTGCATCTAGAAAAAATCTCTCGGTACACACCCAATTACACAAAAAGAATGGATACTTGTGGGTCACTCCTTTTGATAAAAAAAATTCAAAATTATCAAAGGGTCAGAGGCTGGTCCAAACCCGTCAGATTTCAGGTTGAATGTCTTCCCCTTTTTAATGGAAGATAAAGAAGTATGAATCCACAAGTCATTGCCAAATAGGAATTCTTTTACGTTGGATTCCCCTAACCTCATTTTATTTTTAGGAAATATTCGGGCATTAGCCTATCATTTTCCCACCTCACATATGCAAGTCAAGAGCTCACCCCGGTTTACCCTAATCCGATGGGACTCCGCTCAATTCTTCCCCTCAGAAATACTACCAAAAAAAACACAAAAAATAGAATTTCGCTCACATACGGTCAGATAAAATATAAGTATACTTATATTATATATTTAGTAAAGAAAAATATCAAACAGATTTTCTATCATTTTTTCTCCTCACCCAAAATATATTCTTCCATGTGAAAACTCCTCAAACGAGTTCATGAGCACGTCCCTAAGCCTCCTATGAGGCTACGAAGGTGTGATGTCTTTTTCAAAAGACACGCTTACAAATCACACCAACATGGATAAAATATCCCACACTTGGATTTCGAATGAGACACCCACCCACATCTCTATGGGGTTGAGCGTGTTGTATTACATGCATCCTTTTGAGTAAAATAAATTTTACCCGGACTAATCATATACGTTTATTCTTACACACAGTCATCTATGAGAGACTGCATATACAAGGCCCTCATCTCCTATATAGGTGCTTACCAGGCACCCACATCCATGCAAGACCTTAATCTCAATCTAAACAAGGGCCTTCCAAACCCACCACCATTATATGAGATGACTCTAATCCCCCTTCACCTGTAGGAATTTTTATGCCTGATGTAATCAACGGCTTCCTAACCCTCGCTAATTTTTTTATCACTCTCCAAATTTGCATCCTGTGCCTTGAGGCTTTTTTTAAGTCCATACAAACCCATGGGATTTCTCGAAATCATCATCCATGTTAGGGCTTACCCTAAATCAGCATATGTTTAGAGTCTAATCGGCCATTTTTTCTTATGAAAAAGGAGAAAAGAAAAAATGATGATGAAAAAATAAAAATTGTAGAAAACAATCACTTACAATATTATGGAGTCATACAAAATCCACCCATACTCATTTATCAATTCTAGTGGGGACTCAAGATGAGATGTTCGTATTCTCACTCCACATTTTTCTTTTTTCCTAGCCAGTGGTTTTCTCACAAGTCTGTTTGTAAGGTCACATATCTTTCAAGTTGGAATGATCAATTCAAACCCCCCTATTTTTTTTCTCTTTTTCAAAATCTCTACCATAACCTTTTGAGAATTATCAAGAAGGTGAGAAACATCGAGCAATGACTAGTAACTTGGGAAACATCGAGCAAACAAAATAAATCTATACGGGACCTTCCCCATCCAATGGTGCTTTACCATAACCTTTGATGAAAAATAAATTAGACATCCAAAAGGACGAACTAGTCCTAAAGGATAACTAAAAGCCCTCTCATGCTCAGATGTAAGTTCATACCTATTAAGGAGTCTCTACCTCCTCATCCAAAATAAACACCGATGAGAAGCCACCTTGTCCAACCCCGATGGGGTCATTTTCCCCATACCTTTAGCATCGACCATTCAAAAAATGGATTGTCCCTAGCTATGTACTAAACATGAGTAGAAGCCGGTGTGAAAAAAATAGAAAAAAAGAAACGCGTTTATAAGCAAAAAAGTAAAAAAAAAAATCCGTAAATGCCCAAATCCAACACAAGAAAATGATCCAAAAAGAAAAAGAGACAAAGGTGACTGAAGAATCAAATTCCATAAAAAACACTATGCGGGACAAAAGACAAAAATGCGAAGGAGACGGGAAGAGAAATTTTTACAATAAAACATATTCCCACTTATAAAAAAGTGTCGAACTTGATCCACCAACCTTTTTCCTGAAGTCAACTAATAACTTGGAGCCCCTAACTTTTTCATTTGACAGAACTTCGTGGACCTTAACCCTAAACCTATATTACCACCCTATAAAAGTCCTATGTGATCCTAGGGTGAGTTCAATTCAAAAATTTTAATAGTTTTGATAATCTTTGAAAATACATTTCGCCTCATTTAATGACGGTATCTTTCATTGAGATTACAATTTTTCATTTTCTATATAGCCTTCTTATTTAGTGGCCTGTGCACGACCTAGTCTCCATTTACATTTACTCTTTATTCCCGCATGTCCTGTGTATTACCTCCCATTTCATATTGATTTCATTTGTTGAGTGTAATATCCGGTGAGGATTGACAAATATGTGCGCTTTAACGCTTATTCGATTTATTTAAGTTTTTGCCAAACCATACTTTGCATGTGTTCGCTCTTCCACCCACTTTTAAGGTTTCAATTTATGAGGTTCATTATATAATGTTACTAATACGAACTTTTGTGTGATTTCACGGACTTTGCTAATAATGCATTTGAAATCTTTTTCGTTATTGTTGGGCTTATCACATGTTGGTTGGGCATACTTTTTTAGGAAACTTTGATGTTTCTGGGTTTCATCTCGAAAAACCTTCACGAGACGACACTCGTCCACTAGGGTAACCTAGGGGTTTAATGGCTTATTGCATATACTAAATGCAATCGTGTTCCCTATGAAAGTGGCATATATATATATACGTTTTGCACCGCCATCTGTGGTATGGTTTTGTTTGTTTCATTATTAGGGACTAGCAATGTCAAGTTAGGGGGTGTGATACGTCACGAATATTACATACTCTCGCCTCTTATCTTTATGCATTCTAGAACTTTTTATGTTCTTTATGCCTATGTTTATGCTCATTAACCAGACAATCTCTTTTATGGATTTTTATATGTTTTGTAGGGTTGTTGAGCATTTGTAGGTGTTGGAACGCTTAAAGTGAGGATTGCTTGTATTTCAAAGAAGTTTTCATCACCGGACTCAACTTCTAGAACATTTTAGACATTTCATACTTCATCTCCATATCAGTGGAATTTGACGAAAACATAGTTCGTTGAGTTAGTTTCGCATGGTCGTAAATAACATATCGTTTCGAGTTCGGATGAAGAAGTTATGGTCGATCCATAAAGCTCCTTTTCTCCTCAGGATGGACCAAAGGACACTAAAAAATAGGGTATCGGTCGACCGACGCTGAGCCCCCGATCGGTGAGCCCCCGGCCACGATCGATCGATCATGGCAGCTATCCGACAATTTGCCCTTTTATTTCATTTTTCCATTTTATTTTTGCCACTTACTACAAATAGGAACCTTGATTTTATTTTGTAAATATATATTTTTTTTAGATAGTTTAGATTAGGGAGGTTAGGGTCTGGAGAAGATTTTTGGTGTGACTTTTCTCCCTCCTAGGGTTTACCCATTAGTTTTTTTAAGAACACTATTCATTATCTCTCTCTTCAAATTTAAGTTTCCATTATTTTGTTTCTTGCTCTGTCATTTATTTACTTGCTTTGTAACTTAGATTTTTTGCTTTCATATACTTTATTGCATTTAAATTAATGTCTTCCATTATATTGTGTAGCTAATTTAGTTTAGGTTGAGATTGATTGAACTCACCTTGGGTTCATTTGGTTGCTTCGCTTTAGTGATGGAGTTTATGCATTTAATTCTATTAGATTGTTTTTTATTTAATGCCTAGGAGATTTAACGGGGTATGCCATGTATGCTCCGTATTTATGACTTTGTGTGTGTTATTTTCGGGGTATTTTGTTGACGTTAAAATCATAGTAAGCTTTTATGACGTTTTAGGGGTGAAAACTCTAGATTTAATTAATTATTGAAACGAGATTCATTCTTGTTAAAATTGTTTTTTCATGTAACCATTTATACTAATTAATTCGAGCTGAGGGATATCCGTCTCAATCTATAGTTTTTATTCAATTGGTTAATCTTAGTTTTAACACATGCCTAGTATTATATTTTATTTTTTTAATAATTATCTTTTACACTTTTATTCTTGGAGTATTAAATCAATATAGTTCTAGTAACTAGTCTTTGTTGATTTCATTATAATTATCTTGTTTTAGAATTTAATTGATTTAGTATTTCGTAGTATTTTATTTCTATTTGTATTCTTAGTTAACTATTTTTGCAGGACTTCTAAATTTGAGCGCCAAGAAACGCTTCAATTTTTCGGACACACGTCACTTTGTGGATTTTTCTTTCTTGATCTATTTTTGGGGTAACCATGTCTTATTCTACTTTTTCGGTAATCATAGTGATAATTCTCAAAATCCCCCTAAACCTATGAATTTTTGTGAATACTCGTAAAGTCAAAAATTTAAAACATCTAAAATGTCTTTGGGTGAGTATTACCAAAGTCAAGTTATGGATTATGGAAATTTTGAGAATGATTATTTCAATTTTGGGCCTCAAAATCCTTATGATAAGAATGTTGAAACTATTTGTAATAGCTTTCAAAATTCTTATGATAATGATTTTGATAGTAGTTCCGAGGATAGTTTCCCAACTTTTCATTTTTGAGAATCCGCGCCTCCACCGATGACTTTGCGTGAGGGCTTGCACATGATTGAAAATGAAAAATTTGAAAACCGTTATCCGAAAGAAAATCGTTGTTGGGAGAAAGAGTTGGATGCATTATTCGAATTCAACGACGGTTTTTCTTCCGAGACTTTTGAAGTCGAAGAATGTTATGAACCAAATGAGAAATTTGTGCCTACTTTGGAACATACCATTCTTGACTCGGCCCAAGGTATAATAGAGAATGAAAATGATGTAAAAATGGACGTAGTATCCATTTGCAATGAAAAGATTTCATCTTTGGTCCCCAAAGAAGAATGTTCCATTGAAAATGATCTTAATTCCTTCAAAACTCAATCTTCAAGCGATGATGACTCATCTCTTGAGTTCGAATTTATTACCTCTCCCTTTTCACTCTCCATTATAGAACCAATACAAGTGTCTAGTGAATCAGTTCAAAACTCCAAATCGTTTAAACTTTTTATCGATGGGGATTACTTGCTCGAGTTGCTTTCCATGAAGGCAATTTGCCTCCTTATGCGCCACCTTCCATTCCAATTGAAAAATCTTTGGGAAGAAATTTTGTTTTTTTGGATCCCATGTGTTTTCATCACCCGTTTAATCCAAACCCTTATCATCCCCACAAAAAGTTTAATTGATGATGGTTCATTTCTTCCGCCTTACAGATATCTTCCATTGTTTGAATGGAATTCCTATTTTTCGAAAGGAATGCATGAAAATGAGGGTACACCGATTTTTTCTCAAAGTCAAATCAATTTTTTGGAGGAACCTCAAAAATTTCAACTTGTAGTGTATAGTTACTTAGAAGTTCAAATTGTAGGGTGTAAATAGTTAGTTTTTTCATTTTCCTTATTTCTCTTTATTCTTACTAATTGTCTAGCATAATTAGTTAGGTTTTTGTTATTTGTTTTTTGTTATGCTTGGTGCTAACACGTTTTGTGGAATCATTGGACTTGTACTTTCATGAGATCGGTCCATTTGGGGTAATATCGCTATGTTCCTTTATTTAGCTTGGTTCTTAATTCACATTGAGGACAATGTCAGGTTTTAGTTGGGAGTGTGGGATATTCTATTTTTTATTTTTCTTAGTCCATGATTTGACTATATGTTTTTTGTAAGCATGCTTTTCTTGTAAAAATTCAAAAATTTCAAAAAGATTTTCTTTCCTTTTTCTCCTTTGTTGGGCATTTTTCCTTTATCTCCGATGATAAATTTTAATAAATGCCCCATCCAATTAACAACTCAATGATGCATGTTCTCGATTTTAAAAGTTATTAGACTTTAGTACTCAATTATTGATATTATGAATAACTTCACGAATGAAACTTTAATCTCAGGAGCACATGTGCTTTTGTTGTTTTAATTGATTTGGTTTAAGATTTTAATAACTCAGTAATTTTTTATTGCATTGTATATACTTACACCGAGTGAGCATTGGGCTGGTCTTTGTTTGTGAGTTTTATACACTACTCTTTCCTCTTTGGAAACGTTACAGACGTTGGTAAACTCACTATCCTTTCGTTGATCGTTTAGTAATTGAGTTCATATATGAAATGTGTTACTTAAGCATGATTTTCAAAGGTTGTTTTGACTCGAGAAATGCGTAAACTTCAGGATAAGACCATAGGCCCTCTTTGTTATATCACCCATATTGGCCTTGACCACACCTTAAATGTTTCCCCTCGTCAACCCCTTTGAGCCATAATATAGCCATTCATTTCATAACCCCAAATCCCATAACCGATTCCACATTGGAGTTATAAACCATATATTTCACCTTCCATACCTTTCTTTGGAATGATACATGGTATTGAATGATGTTCGTGCTACGTGGTTGCAATTAAGCATGTGAGAGTGTGAAAGAAAAGAAAACGAAGAAAAAGAGAAGAAAGAAAATAAAAGAAAAAGTGAGAAAAATAAGAAAAGAATGAGAAAAATATACATATTGAATTTAGTGTTCAATAATCTTTGTCACTCTCCTATTTCACACCCAATGCTTGTTAGGGAATCGTATTCTAATTTTGTATTTGCCCACAATTTTCTATTATCCTAAGTTTTTCTTCCCCAATCATCTTTGAATCCGTACATACTCCCTTTCTTTCATAACCTTAACTCCAAACCTTCATTCAACCCTATCAAAGTCCTATGTGATCCTCATGTGAATTCAATTCAAAGTTTAAATAGTTTTGCTAATCTGTGAAAATACATTTCGCCTCATTTAGTTACAGTATATTTCATTGAGATTACAATTTTTCATTTTATATATAGTGTTCTTCTTTAGTGATATGTGCACTGCTTAGTCTCCATTTACATTTATTCTTAATGCCCACTTGTCCTGTGTATTACCTCGCATTTCATAGTGATTTCATTTGTTGAGTGTAATATCCGGTGAGCATTGATAAATAGGTGCGATTTAACACTTATTCGATTTATTTAAGTTTTTGCCAAACCGTACTTTGCATGTGCTCGCTCTTCCTTCCATTTTTAAGGTTACAATTCGATGAGGTCCATTCTATAATGATAATAGTATGGACTTTTGTGTGATTTCATTCACCTTGATAATAATGTGTTTGAAATCTTTTTCGTCATTGTTAGGCTTACCATATGTTGGTTGGGCATACTTTTTGAGGAAACTTTGATGTTTGTGGGTTTCATCCCTGAAAACTCTCACGAGACGACACTCATCCTCTAGGCTAATCTAGGGGTTTAACGGCTTATTGCATATGCTAAATGTAGTCGTGTTCCCTATAAAGTGGTATTTATATATTTTTATGCTTATATATGTTTCATACCCCCTTCTGTGGTTTGATTTTGTTTGTTTCATCACTAGGGACTAGCAATGTCTAAGTTAGGTGGTGTGATACGTCACAAATATTGTATACTCACGCCCGTTATCTATATGTATTCTGGCAATTTTTGCATTTTTTATGCCTATATTTATGCTCATTAACCAGACAACCTCTATTATGAATGTTTACATACTTTGAAGGGTTTAATTGAGCTTTTGTAAGTATTGCAATGCTTAAACTGAGGATTGGTTGCATTTCGGAGAAGTTTTATCATCGAAATCAAATTCAAGTGCATTTTAGACATTTTATACTTCATCTCCATCTCAGTGGAATTTCATAAAAGCATAGTTCATTGAGTCAGTTTTGCGTGGCCACAAATGGCATATCGTTTCGACTTCGGGTGAAGAAGTTATGTCTGATTCTGTAAAGCTCCTTTTCTCCTCAGGATGGACCAAAGGACAACAAAAAACAGGGGACCGATCGATCGGCCCTGAGCCCCCAGTCAAACGGTGATTCAGAATAAGCCTTCGAAGTGAGGTAGTTGTAATACCTCATAATTTTATGACTTTTAAATTGAGAATAATTAAAAGTTAATGTACCAAATTATTGTGGATTAATTGGAATTAATTAATTAATTGGGATTAATTCGGATCGAATATTACTGCTGATAAGAGTAATATATTATTGAATATTACTTAGTGATATATAAGTAATATGTGAATATGATAATTATGAATATTGTCGTGAGATACAACTACGTCAATTATAGAACTTAATTCGGGACGCGCTTACGAGTCGTGTTGGGACTAAAGTGGGGTAATAAAATATAAATTAATTAAATATCATTTGAATTATCATTTAGAATGCGCCATTGAGTCCAAAAGGATCGAAATAGGCAGAAAAGTATACCCGGGTATTCGATTTGGGTCTCGAGTCAATTGGAAGATGAAAGGACACCCCGAATGAGCATTTTAGTCATTTGGCTTGGGATATGAATAGTATCCGCATTTTTTGTCTTTTATCTATCCTTGGAGACTTGTTATATAAGTGGTTTTACACTCTACGTAAGGTTCATTTTATCTATTTTCATTTGTGAGTTCTTTGAGAGAAAGTGAAGAGACTTTGAGAAAAAGGAAAAGTCACATTGTGGAGAGGAAGAGTTGCCTTGAAGAAGAAGAGTCATATTGGGCAATCAAAGGGGACAACCACCATCTGTACACCTTGCACCATCATGGAAAAGTGGTCGAAAAAAGGAAAGAGGAGGTTCTAACATTATCTTCTCCAAAGGTTTAGACTTACACTAAGAGGCAAGTGATTCTTGCTCTATTTCACTGTTTATAATATCCATGTTAGAATAGTATTTTCTTTGGGATTATTAACTTATGAATTTGGGATTAAAATTATTGATAAATCTTGTTTGATGGATATGCAAATTCATGTAGTTGATTATTCACATGTAGAGGTTATCAACGTGATGAACTTGTTAGGATGAACATGTAGAAAAAAATGTATGTTTATGGAGAAAATGGAAAATGACGATAGGTATTGCTTGTAGATGAATCCTACTCATGATTGAATATGAAATTTGATGATTTAGAGAACGAGTCATAACTCTAAATTCTGGGTTTTTAAGGTGTATAAAAATGAAGAATTTAGATAAATGAAATTTTGAGGGTTAATTGGGTTTGATGTTAATTCTCATATAAACTTGGTGATTTAGATATTTTTCCTTATATTATAATTACCCGTAACCATGAAGAAATGATGCTGAGATATTTGGGATTCGTTAGAATATATTTCATGTGAGTTTAGGTGAAAGAAAATGGATAAAACGCATGAAAAAAATTATTGAAAAAGGACGAACATTGTATGATAATTTTAGGATTGTTTTAAGAGGAAATTGGGAGTGTACAGACGAGTTTTTGTATCAAATCACGTTATGCACAACTTTTCAGTTTTAAGTTTTTTCAAAATCGGAGCAGAAAAGCCTCAAAATTTTAATTTTATATTTCTGGG
Organism: Sambucus nigra; assembly: GCA_949130495.1. Classification (NCBI taxonomy): domain Eukaryota; kingdom Viridiplantae; phylum Streptophyta; class Magnoliopsida; order Dipsacales; family Adoxaceae; genus Sambucus; species Sambucus nigra. The sequence goes on from OX422220.1 coordinate 96,366,943, forward strand.
CAGAATGTACCTTTATCGGAAAACAAAAGGATTGGAAAATGGAAATTTGGCCATGGTGAGATTTTATTAATTTTGGTACATTAACAAGGAGTGTGGGACTTGGGTTAATGTGGAAAAATTATTTGGATTTAAGGATTAAATTTTGTGAGAGATATCTATATAATTATATTACGATTTTGAGGTGAATAATCGTTATATCAAGTACGGGTAATATTTATGATATATTTATGAGTACTTGGGTTGGATAAAATATTATGTCAGTGATAACTACATAATAAAATATACGATGATAATCGTGATTAACAAGTACGGGTGGTATTCGAGAAATACGACGGGTACTTAGGATATGATGAATTCCTAATATGATATAGGTCATGTGAGTACCTAACACTAAATAGGTAGATGATAATGCCTATTTGATTGATTGATGATTATGTGTTTGACATACCTAGCTTATTTGCTATCGAGGGAGGTCCACTCTTGAGGGCAGTCACATCCTGATGAGCCTATATGGGGAATCTTTGACTTGTTGCTCGAGAACATAGGACTTAATTAGTGAGAACAATGGTATAGAGTGGTCATTTGGGTGCGTAGTCCAAAGGATTAGGACTATGTTCGCGTCATTATTTGTGATTTAATATTTGTGGTTCGAGGGATGTTTACCGAACCTATAGTCCCCTATACAGTGACAAGATGTATTGAGACATGGTAGCGAAGTAATGCAGCACCGCAGTTGTGTCTCAGGGTACAATATTGTATATATATAATAGAGTGAATATATATATATATACACACACACATATGATGATATTCACTGTGTGACTAAAGTAGAATTGAAAGATAATGATATCTAGAATTAATTAAGTAAAATCCATGTTGAATCTAAATGGATACATATGATATTATTACATATATTGCTAGAGGAATATGTGGGAACGAATTGGGATATGGTTAGTGGATACACTGGGATGAACTAGTTAGAATGAGACTGTAACTAGTATGATTTAGAGGTACGATAGGCGTGCACTCTAGACGAGAGGTGCGAATTTGAAGAGAGAGTCCAATAAGCTAACATGTATATAATAAGTGTTGAATCTAACATTTATTCACTTGCTGTTTTTAAAACTATTTTCACTTCGGGCTCTGGCCCATTTACTTGCACACTCTCCTCTCTCTCTCTCTCTCTCTCTCTCTCTCTATATATATATATATATATATATATATATATATATATATATCAGGTGTCCATCCACAGGGACACCAACCATAGAGGATTGGGTCTATTGACGATGTTATGGATGCTATGGAGTTGTGGACCTTGTTTAAACGCTTTCATATTTTTTATTCATACTTTGTAGTAGTTGATCTTTCATTTAGGGCATGTTGCCCAAGAGGATTCTAGTTATTTTCTTTCTATATGAGTCGGTTTATATTCTTATGTCAGTCTGGTACATTTGGTAATGTTAGGATTATTGTTTTGATATATTTTACTGGAAATTTTATTCCAGTTGCATTTAAATTCCATTGTGATGTATATCCAGTTATTATTCGTTGTGTGAATGGTTTGTATTATATGTTTTATGTTATTATTCGTTGTGTGAACGGTTTGTATTATATGTTTTATGTTAAATTGGAAAAGTTTTAACAACCTGCTTACTTGGATATTAGGTGATTAAATATTAAGGCAAAAAATATTTTTCGACAGTGATGCTAAGAACGATCCAACTATAAAATCTATTTTAATTGGGTGTAGGACTAATCACCCAGTATTTAATTAAGCGGGTTGTTATAGTATTACCTTTTTTCCCCAACACCCGATCAACCAGCCCCTGGCTGCGGTCGACCTGTCATAGCACCTATCCGATAATTTTCCCTTTTCTTTTCTTTTTCCATTTTGTTTTTCCAACCTACTATAAATAGTAACCTTTCTTTTATTTTGTAGATATATATTTTTTTAGATAGTTTAGGTTAGTAAGGTTAGAGTTTGGAGAAGATTTTGGGTGTGATTTTTCTCCATCCTAGGGTTTACCCATATAGGTTGTGTAAGAACACTATTCATTATCTCTCTCCTTAAATTCAAGCTTCCTTTTTTTTCTTCTTGCTTTGTCATTTATTTACTTTCTTTGTAACTTAGATTTATTTCTTTCGTTTACTTTCTTGCATTTTAATTAATGTGTTCCATTATGTTTTGTAGCTAATTTAGTTTAGGTTGAGATTGATTGAACTCACCTTGGGTTGATTTAGTTGCTTCGGTTCGGTGATCGAGTTTATGCATTTAATTCGATTGGGTTGTTCTTGATTTAACACCTAGGAGATTTAACGGAGTGTATCATGTATGATCCGCATTTACGACCTTGCGTATGTAATTTTTTGGGTATTTGTTGACACTAAAATCATGGTAGGCTATTATGACATTTTAAGGGGTGACAACTCTATATTTAATTAATTTTTGAAATGAGATTAACTCAAGTTAAACTTCTCTTCCCATGTAACCATATATACTAATTAATCCTAGGTGAGGATATTAGTCTCAATTTATAGTTTTTATTCCATTTGCTAATCTTAGTTTTAACACATGCCTAGCTAGTATCATCTTTTCTTTTCTTAATAATTATCTTTTACACTTTTATTCGTGAAGTATTAATTCAATATAATTCTAGCAACTAGTCTAAATGGATTTTGATACCCGGACTGGCCTCTATTTTTCCTTAAAAGAGTGTAGTCAATAGTCTAGGTTTTTGTATTAAGGCGGTGAAACGAAAATAACAACTAGCATACTCACACTGTGCTACTTTTTACCATTGATAAAAATGGCCCCGTTGCTGGGAAATTTTTTGTTTTAGATTTTTTTTTTGATTTAGTATTTCGTAGTATTTCTCTCTATTTGTAATCTTTGTTAACTATTTTTGCAGGATTTCTACATTTGAGCGCCAAGAAATGCTTGAATTTTCCGGACGCACATCACTTTGTGGATTTTGATATCTTGAGCTATTTTTGGGGTAAGCATGTATTACTCTAATTTTTTTAGCAAACGTAGTGATTGTTTTCAAAATCCCCTTAAACTTATGACTTTTGGATAATAGTCGCAAAGTCAAAATCTTAAAACATCTAAAATGCCTTTGGGTGAGTATTACCAAAGTCAAGTCATGGATTATGGGAATATTGAGAATGATAAGAATGTTGAAACGATTTGCAATAGCTTTCAAAATTCTTATGATAATGGTTTTGATAGCAGTTTCGAGGATAGTTTCCAAACTTTTCATTTTCGAGAATCCGCGCCTCCACTGTTGACTTTACATGAGGGCTTGTGCATGGTTGAAAATGAAAATTTTGAAAACCGTTATTAGGAATAAAATCATTGTTGGAAGCAAGAGTTGGATACATTATTCGAGTCCAACGACGATTTTTCTTCCGAGACTTATGAAGTCGAGGAATGTTTTGAACTAAATGAGGAATGTTTGCCTACTATGGAACAAACCATTCTTGACTTGTTCCAAGGTATAATAGAGAATGAAAATAAGGAAGAAATGGATGTAATATCCATTTACAATGAAATGATTTCTTCTTTGGTCCCCATAGAAGAATGTTTCATTAAAAATGGTTTTATTTCCTTCGAAACTCAATCTTCAAGCGATGATGATTCATATATTGAATTTGAATTTATTTCCTCCCCTTTTTCACTCTCCATTATCGAACCGATACAAGTGTCCAATGAATTGGTTGAAAACTTTAAAATGTTTAACCCTTCTATCGATGAGGATTACTTACTCGAGTTACTTTCCATGAAGGCAATTTTGCCTCCTTGTGCGCAACCTCCCATTCCAATTACATAATTCTTTGGGAGGAAATTCTATTTTTTTGGATCCCATGTGTTTTCATCACATGTTCAATTAAAATCCCCCATCACCCCCCATAAATTTTAAATGATGTTGGTTCATTTGTTCCGCTTTACACATACCTTCCATATTTTGAACGGAACTCATATTTTTCGGAAGGTATGCATGAAAATGAGGGTACACCAATTTTTCCCTCAAAGTCAAACTATTTTTTGGGCGGACCCTAAAAAATTTCAACGTCTAGTGTATAGTTAGTTAGAAGTTCAAATTGTTGGATGTAAATAGTTAGTTTTTTATTTTCCTTATTTTCCTTATTTTTCTTTATTTTATTTATTATCTAGCGTAATTAGTTAATTTTTGTTATTTGTTTTTTGTTATGCTTGGTGCTAACATATTTTGTATAATCATTGGACTTGTACTTTCACGAGATCGCTCCATTTTGGGTAATATCGTTTTTTCCTATTCTTTAGCTTGGTTCTTAATTCACATTGAGGACAATATCAGCTTTTAGTTAGGGGGTGTGGAATATTCTATCCATTATTTTTCTTAGTCACTATTTGAGTATATGTTTTTCCCAAGCATAGTTTTCTTGTAAAAATTAAAAATTTCAAAAAGATTTTCTTTCTTTTTTCTCCTTCGTTGGGCATTTTGCCTTTGTTTTCGATGATAAATTTTAATAAATGCTCGATCCAATTGACAATTTAATGATGCATGTTCTCGATTTTAGAAGTTATTATACTTTAGTCCTCAATTATTGATATTATGAATAACTTAATGAATTAAACTTTAATCCCATGAGACATGCACTTTTCTTGTTTTAATTGATTTGGCTTAAGATTTTAATAACTCGGTAATTTTCTATTGCATTGTATATACTTACATCGAGTGATCTTTGGGCTTGTCTTCATTTGTGAGTGTTATACACTATTATTTCCTCTTTGAAAACATTACAGTCGTTGGTAACCTCACTATTCTTTCATTGATCGTTCAGTAATTGAGTTCATATATGAAATATGTTACTTATGCGTGATTTTCATAGGTTATTTTGAATCAAGAATTGCGTAAACTTTAGGAAAGGATCATAGGCCCTTTTTTTTATATCACCCATATTGGCCTTGACCTCACCTTAAATGACTTCCCTTGTCAACCCCTTGGAGACTTAATATAGCCTTTCGTTTCATAACCCCAAATCCTATAACCGACTCCACATTGGAGTTATAAACCATATATTTCACCTTTCATGCCGTTGTTTGGAATGATACTTGGGATTGAATGATATTCGTGTTACATGGTTGAAATTAAGCATGTGAGAGTGTGAAAGAAAAGAAAAAGTGAAGAAAAAGAGAAGATAGAAAACAAAAAAAAAAGTGAGAACAAGAAGAAAAGAAAAGAAAGAGAAAGATTTACATATTTTATTTAGTGTTCAATAATCCTTGTCACTCTCCTATTTCATATTCAATGCTTGTTATGGAATTATATTCCAATATTGTATTTGCCCATAATTTTTCATTATCCCAAGTTTTCCATCCCCAAATACCTTTGAATCCGTACATATTCCCTTCCTTTCATAACCTTAACCCCAAACCTACATTACAACCCTATAAAAGTCCTATGTGATCCTAGGGTGAATTGAATTCAAAAGTTTAAATAGTTTTGATAATCTGTGAAAATAAATTTTGCCTCATTTAATGATGGTATCTTACATTGATATTACAATTTTTTATTTTACATATACCGTACTTCTTTAGTGACATGTGCACGACCTAATCTCCATTTACATTTACTCTTTATGCCAGCATGTCCCTTATATTACCTCCCTTTTCATAGTTATTTCATTTGTTGAGTGTAATATCCAGTGAAGATTTATAATTATGTACGCTTTAACGCTTATCCAATTTATTTAAGTTTTTTCCAAACCATACTTTGCATGTGCTCTCTCTTCCTCCCACTTTTAAGGTTTCAATTCTATGATGTTCATTCTATAACGTTAATAATACGAACTTTTTGAAATCTTTTTCGATATTATTGGGCTTTTCACATGTTGGTTGGGCATACTTTCTTAGGAAACTTTGATGTTTGTGGGTTTATTCCTTGAAAACCCTCACGAGACGACACTCGTCCACTAGGGTAACCTAGGGGTTTAATGGCTTATTACATATGCTAAGTGCAATCGTGTTCCCAACGAAAGTGGCATTTATATATTTTATGGTTCTATACGTTTTGCACTACCTTCTGTGATTTGGTTTTGTTTGTTTCATCACTAGGGACTAACAATGTCTAAGTTAGGGGTGAGATATGTCAAGAATATTACATACTCGTGCCCGTTATCTTTATGAATTATTGAACTTTTTGTGTTCTTTATGCCTATGTTTTTGCTCGTTAACCAGAAAACCTCTATTAGGGATGTTTATGTGCTTTCCTTGGTTTAATTGAGGTTTTTCGATATTGAAACATTTAAAGTGAGTATTAGTTGCATTAAGAAGAAGTTTCTTCATCGTACTCAACTTCAAGGGCATTTTAGACATTTCATACTTCATCTCCATCTTAGTGGAATTCGACATAATGTAGTTCGTTGAGTCAGCTTCGCGTGGCTGTAAACGGCATGTCGTTTTGAGTTCAAACGAAGAAGTTATGGCCAATTCCGTAAAGCTCCTTTTCTCCTCAGGATGAACCAAAGGATAGCAGAAAATAAGGGATCGATCTACCGACCCTGAGCCCCTGGTCGACCGGTGATTCAAAATAATCCTTCGAAGTGAGGCAGTGCCTCTTTTCCCCAACACCTGATCGATTGGCTCCCTGGCCGCAGTCGACCACTCGTAACAGCTATCCAATAATTTTCCCTTTTCTTTTCTATTTCCATTTTGTTTTTCCCACTTACTATAAATAGGAACCTTTGTTTTCTTTTGTAGATATATGTTTTTTTAGATAGTTTACGTTAGGGAGGTTAAGGTTTAGTGAAGATTTTTGGTTTGACTTTTCTCCCTCCTAGGTTTTACCCATATAGGTTGTGTAAGAATACTATTCATTATCTGTCTCCTTAAATTCAAGCTTCCATTGTTTTGTTTCTTGCTTTTTCATTTATTTACTTGCTTTTTAACTTATATTTATTGCTTTCATTTACTTTCTTGCATTTAGATTAATGTCTTCCATTCTAATGTGTACCTTATTTAGTTTAGGTTGAGATTGACTAAACTCACCTTGGGTTCATTTGGTTACTTCTCTTTGGTGATGGAGTTTATGCGTTTAATTCGATTGGGTTGTTCTTGATTTTAAGCCTGTGAGATTTAACGGGGTATATCATGTATGCTCTGTATTTACGACCTTGCGTCTGTAATTTTTGGGGTATTTGTTGACGCCAAAATCATAGTAGGCTTTTATGACGATTTAGGAGGTGACAACTCTAGATTTAATTAATTGTTGAAATGAGATTCAATCTTGTTAAACTTGTCTTTCCATGTAACAATTTATACTAATTAATTCGAGGGGAGGGATATTAGTCTCAATCTATAGTTTTTATTCCCTTTCTTAATCTTAGTTGTAACACGTGCCTAGTATTATCTTTTCTTTTGTTAACAATTATCTTTTACACTTTTACTCATGAAGTATTAATTTAATATAATTTTAACTACTAGTATCTGTGGATTTCGATACCCGGACTGGCCTCTATACTCCCTTAAAAGAGTGTCATCAATAGTCTAGGTTTCTGTATTGAGGTGGTGAAACCAAAACAATGGCTAACGTACTAACATTGCACTACTTTTCACCCTTGATCAAAGGCCTAGTGGAAACAACATTTCCTTCCCCTCAATTTTCCACTATGAAAAAATGTTCGCCTTCAAGATAAGCTCCCCAAACATCGTACACTACCAATCTTCAAACAAGGTTCATTACAAGCCACCAAGCCCCTTGGAACTACATTTTACCTTATTCCCCTTAAGGGACATATTGGCAGTCATCTCAGAGGCTCGATTGCACCACAATATATATTCCCCATCTCTTCAAAGCCCTTTGAACTGAAGGCAAATCTTGTGATCAAATCCACCATCCTGGGAATCTTTAAATCCCATGGAATAATTTCACATCAGAGGATGAGCGTAGCAAAAACTTTTAAAAATCTTACTTTAATGTAAGAGTCTAGAAAGGTATCATTTTTCACCTATGATTTTAACCTAAAAAATAAAACCCCGTGTCGATTTTAGATCACACGGGTACTCTTTATGTTAAAAAAAGTGATCGAAGACTCCGAACGCAAAAATGAAAAAAAATGAAAAACTATTGAAGAATAATCATCTCTTGGCTCGCCTAAAATTTCCCTTTCCCTTAGAATCCCATTTGCCTCCTAATAAAGAGAAATCGCCTTCTACATACCCTTTGTATACAACACACCACCTCCCCCATAAATATATCGAATCGACATCAATAATTGCTTACCTACAACCCAAGAATAAGCGTATGTTGCCTCTAATTAAAATGAAACCTCACTTTGATCCAACCTATACAAAGCCTTGTACTCCACTCAAGAAAACTCTTAATCAAAAGCCTCAGACTCCTCCGATCCAATATTCCCAAAGCCTTGGACTCCACCCAAGCTGATCAAAATCCTCATACCCCTCTGAGCTAACCTACCCAAGGCCTTAGACTTACCTTGAGTAAAATCCTTACAAAATTATTGGACTCATCTGAGAAATCCCCTAACAAGCCTCATCCATCCCGGATCACCTCACTTAAAGACTCAGGCATTCCCTGAGCAAATCATTACAAAGCCCTAAACTCCTTTGAGCATATCTTTCTAAAGACTCATACTCCACTTAAGAAAACAAAAGCCTCACACTATTCAAAGCACCTCACTTAAGCCTCAGACACCCCTTGAACAAACCCTGGCAAAGACTCAAACTCCTATGAGCAAACCTTTATATAACCTCGAACTCCACACGATCAAATAAAATCCTCACTTATCCCTAAGAACCTCCCTTAACCCTCACACAACACTTGAAAAAATACTGCAAAGCCTCGGACTCCTCTAATCATACCTATTTAAGGCCTTGAACACCACACGAGAAAAAAAAGCCTCACACTACCCAGAACGCCTCACTTAAGCCTCAGACACCTCCTGAGCATACCCTTAAAAAGTCTCAGAATCCCCTGGGACAACGTCATTAAAGTTTTGAACTCCACCCAAGCAAACCAAAACTTCACTACCCTAAGTACCTCACTAAAGCCTCGAACTCCACCCGTGGAAACTTTTAACTAAAGCTCTGGACTCCCCCTAGAAAACTCATAAAATATTCAAACTTCACTCGAGAAAGCCTCTCACCAAAACCTTAGACTCTTTTATGAAACCCCAATTATGGCCTCAGACCCTCTAGGGCACACTCCTCCCGAGTTAAACCTAAACAAAGCCTCAGGCTCTTATGAGCGTACCAAAATAGCCTCCGATTACATCTGAGAAAACTAAAACTAAAGCCTTGACCAAGAAAAATCAAAACAATCATATCATCCAATCCAATCCCTTACGCAACCTAAAATAAAAACTATGCACTTTAAACAAATTCGGTCCCCTACACGACCTATAATAGGAAGCCACTACAAACCAATTCGTCCCACTACGTGACTTAAAATAGGAAGTTATACACTTCAAATAAAATTTGGTCCCTTATGTGACCGTAAATAGGAAACCCTGAGCTTCAAACCAATTGGGTCCCCTATGCGCCTTAAAATAAGAAGCCATGTGCTTCAAACCAATTCAGTCCCATGGGTTACTTAAAATAGGAAACCCTACGCTTCGAACCAATTTGGTATGTTACACGACCTATAATAGGAAGCCCTATGATTCAAATAAAATTTGGTCCCCTACACGACCTAAAATAGGAAACCCTGAACTTCAAACCAATTCGGTCCCCTACGCAACATAAAATCGGAATCCCCTTTAGAATAATTTGGTCCCATATGCAACCTAAAGTAGGAAGGTCTATGCTTCAAACAAATTTGGTCACCTATGCAACCTAAAATATGAAACTATGTGTTTCTACAAGATGCCAATAAAACATCGTGTTTCTATGCTTGGTCATTTATGCGAACTAAAATAAGAAGGGGTTGGAATACTATGAATCTTTACTAAGATCAAAGTCTGGGATTGGGACTAAAATAATAAAGGGTTGGAATACAATGAATCTTTACTAAGATCAAAGTCTAGGATTAGGATACCCTGCACCCTAATATATGCCATAAAAACTCGATATTTCTGCACCTCGTCCCCCTATGAGACCTAAAATATGAAGGGAATGGAATTTTTTTAATTTTTACTAAGAGCAAAGTAAAAAAATTGGGATATCCTGCACCCTAAGGGCTTTCTCTCTCTCTCTCTCTCTCTCTCTCTCTCTCTCTCTCTCTCGGTGTTATTCACACATAAGCTAGATATCTTCGATTCATGCTAACTAAGAAAGTTAATTAGCTATGAGGATAACCTAAACCCCCGGGAGTTTTATCCCTCTCATTGTTTTAATTATCGTACGTTCACACTCAAGCTTTGGTGATAGGAAAACCTTAAACTTCTCGATATCGTAAAGGTACTCCTATAAATATACAAGTCACCTACCAAATCTTGGTCCACCATAGACATAAGCATATTTACAATGTATATATCTAAACACCTTTTATCAAATTTCCCTTATGCCCGTTTGTGCCTCATTTCAAAGGTCAAAGCCAAGGGTATTTCACGACTGAAATGATTTACTCTAAATATCAATTTATGGACATAATGGTCCTAAAAAATTCATAATTTGGTAAAGTGGTACACAAAAGTTTTAGATATTTGAAATGTATTTCCAACGATAAAAGACACGTGCCAATCGAAGCTTTCATCAAAACCATTGGGTCCGTAGACTTAAGAAATTCGTACGATATACCATTTTATGGACATTTTAAAAATACTAAATCCTATTATTGGGTGAATTGATAACCATAAATAGATGGATCTTCGGATTATCTTTCTAACGGTGAAAACCACGAGTCAATTAGGGTTACGAGTCAAAAGTTATGAAAAAAATACAAAAGTGAGACAAAAACTCTCCCGAATGGTTTCTTTAACTGTTCGGTTAAAGCCTTTAACTGTTTGGCTAAAGCCTTTAACCTTTAGGTTAATTACTTTAAAGTCTGTAATGGTTTGGTTAAATCCTTTAACCGTTCGGTTAAAGATCCAACAGTAATGATTGCCAAATCTTCTTTTATCTTCCCCAACCCTACACCTGCCCTCAGATGCCCCCCCCCCCTCCACGCTACACGTGTCCTATCCTTAATCAAACAAATATAATAAATATAACTGTGTGTGTGTGTGTATATATATGTTGTGCAAGTACAAATAACACCCTTGTTTAATAAAGGTTAGGATGTAGATATTAATACATTCTTATATGATATTAGGCAAAGAAATTGTGAAGTCCAATAATTAGTGAAATAAAAAGAAATTTATGTGCATGTCCAATATGATTTAATTGTAGACCGGGATACTATGATAGTTTAAAGGGCATATTTGTAAATAAATACTGAATGTTAAAAATAAAAAAAATTGTAGGAATAGATATGCAAGATTCAACTTTTCCTTTAAGAATATTTTTCAGAACTAGAAATTTTCCCTTATCCCGCGCACTCATGGATATGGTCAATTGAAAGAGAGTGGATCTAATCTAAATAATAAATTGTTCATTTCTAGCCCAACTATCTTGTTTTTAGGTGTTGATGGAATGTTGGCATTACATGAACTCTTTCAATATGTCCTTACGACTCTTCTTATATGGTGGCACATAAAGAGGAGTGGATAAAGAACCTTGATTTGGATGACATGGCGGTGAAGGTGGTTAGAAAAATGGTTTTTATAGTCGGGATTGATAGGATGTATGTGGTGGTTGGAATGCTGAGAGTTGTGTGTGCACATGATTATTCTTATACCCAAAGTTTGGGTGGTTCCTCCACTCCAAATTATAGGTCTCGCCATAAGGTGAGTTTAACGGCTTATTTAAATTGTTCATTACATTCATTTGTTCATGCAAAACTTATTTAAATGCCAGAATGTTGGGATACTTTTGTGTGGGGTACTCAAGTGTGTCACAAATATCACACACCTCCTCCAAGTCATAACATGGTGTGACCTCGCCAAATATTTTAAGCTTCATCGCTTCTACCTTTTTAGCAAGTTGTGAAATTTTTGCATTAAGCACATCTTCTTCCCTAAGATGGTAAAAACCATTTCCCGAGGTGTTAATGTTGGGAATAAGTGGTGGTGCTCTATTAATGGGATTTGTGACCTCCCGTGATTGTGATTTTTTCGCAAACCAATCAAAGTATCGCTCAGCTTCTATGGATCCTTGTTCATTACCTCTCCATTAAATATTGTTTCAACTAATTTCTTATTTTGGGGAGACAAGCCCTCAATTAAAACAAATCAATATTCTATATTTCTCGTACCCATAGTGTGGGAAAGTATTGCAAAGCTCCTTAAACCATTCCCAACACATATTGAAATTCTCATTATCTTTTTGGTCAAAATTTATGATTTGTCGCTTAAGTGCATTGGTTTTATGTGCGATAAAGATTTAAAAAAAATAATCTTGCAATCCATTCCAAGTGCCTATAAAATGTGGATGTAAGGAGTTGATCCAAATTTTGGCTTTATCCTTAAGTGAAAACGGGAACAACTTTAACCTCAGCATTTCTTTGGTGCACAATTAAACGGAAAATGTTGCGTACACCTCCTCAAAATACTTAAGGTGAAGGTATGGTTGTTCACTCTAAACCCCATGGAATGTGGGAAAGAGTTAGATTACGTCGTGCTTAAAATTGAAATGACATGCATTTTAGGGTATGACTATGCATGCTGGCGTGGTGCTCTACTTAGGTTGGAGCTAATCGCCAAGTGTCCTCATTAAAGGATCATCGGGTGGCTCGTTATCTCCAGGTTCACATAGGTCATCGACCATGGAACTTGTGGTATATGAATAGGTGCAAGTGTAGGAAGTGAATTTGAAACTAATAATAGAATTAGACTCGGAATCAAGAGTAGGAAATCCCACTAAGTAGTGTATATCATCCCTACTAACCCAAGGGTTCATACATAAGAAACCTCCATAAGCTTCAGATTAACAAGTACCTACAACCATAAACAAGTGAAAGAATTTAGACAATTTGTTTATTTATTTACTTATTCATTTATATTTATTTATTTTGATTTTTTAAGAAAAATAAAATCTAAATAAATTGAACAAATATGTAAATTTCCAATCCCCGACAACAGCGCCAAAAAATTGCTTTTGATTAAAAAGTATGTGTTAACGACCCAAATGCAAAACTATGCCATATACTGAGAATGGTCGCGATTTTGGAACGTGACCAGGGTTAAGGTTCATGATTTTGGTCTGTGGACATAATATGGGGTCACAATTTCTTAGGTGACGTAAAAAATGGGGCTTAGTCACGGATTAGGACCGCTACCATGTGGTCACTACTCAGGAATGTGACGTTACCCGTGACCCCCAACCCGTGTTGTTTTGATGGTCACGATCCCAACTGCGACCATCAATGGTGAAATTTTGAAGTTGGTCATAGTCTCAAAATGTGACCCTTAGCTGTGACCAAATTGATCACGATTTTGAGTCGTGAAATGGGTGACCAATTAAATTATATTCATATATGATCACGATTTTATATGGTCACCCATTTTGGTCACTGCTCAAAACCATGACCATGATTAAATTTAACTAAAAAATAAATTTAATTTTCTGCTTCTAAAAAACTGTACATGTTTTCGAACCTGTATACATTTTCAAAAATAAATAATAAGCCATTAACTAATCCATAAATCAAAAAATAATAATACAACACAAATTAACTAACTATTAAGTCATCAAATTTTTCAACATAAATAATAATACAACTCACGCTTATAGTCATCCGAAATTTCAATCCAATGCACATTGAGGTAATGCTCGTATAGATGCAACGAAATCTAAAATCATTATTGTCTCTCGTAACATCCGAACTAGTGCGTTATCCAAGTATTTACAAAACAAAGTCACATATGATTCCATCGCTAGTCCAACAAAAAATGAACAATATAGTAACATCACACAGTATATTGTGCCATACTATTTCATTCATGCACACTACTTAATCAAACTAATGAGCTGTAATAAATTTCATATTTCTTTTTCATAAATAAGTGAATATTATACCCAAAATAAAAGGGAGAACATTATTATTCATTATAAAGCAGCCAAACATGACATGAACAGTAACATAAGGACTTGAATCCCAAAATGACTAGTACTTCAAATATTTCAAAATGTTTAAACGGTAAGAAATTACCTTAATCCCAAAATGACTTCGAGATGCTTATGTAGCTAAAAATGTCATCAAGTCCATGTAGTTCATATAATGAACAAAGTTGGGTCTAACCCATAATCTGAATCTAGGGTGTCCCTTTTGATTTATGAAAATTGATGTCAAATGTGTTGGAAACGTATAAAATTATGTGGACACTCTAAATTAGGAATCGTGGTATAAGCCCCCTTTTTTGGCTTTTCGAATTATGAATATACGTCTGATAATAAAAATAGTAGGATTGGTGATAGAAGTATCATAAACAAGCTACAAATGGATATTAGAAAATGGGATTAGTATTACCGATAATAGACTTTGATGCCTTGTGTCTCGTTGAAATCACATAACACAAACCACCAATCGAGAAAACCACATAAATAATGAACATCAATAGAATCCGTGACCATTCATGTGGTTACCTCGGATTGGAGGTTTATTATCAGTGTTCCATTCAAAACTTAATAATATCTATAGAAAAATTACAAAATGTGAGTGACGAGGAAGCAAGTGCAAGAGAACTAAATATATGATTAGAAGATGCACAAGTGTAAATAAATACAAGGGTTTTTCCAATACATACCATACAAATATGGTTATCATACATGGGTTAACTAAATAATAATAAAATAATATTTCAAAACTCAATCTTTGTCCAAATCAACTAAAAGATCTTTCAAATTAGGTTTGTCTTCAAGAGTAGATTGGAACTCTATAGAGGCCTTTTATACGTATGCTTGAGCAGTCAAACCCTTTGGTGCATGAATAACAATGGGCCAATATTCTTCGTTTATGCACTTTAAATAGAATACCTTCTTCTCATTTTGAGAGGCAAAAAATTAATGGATCATCAACCATGCGATCTTTACTCTTCATTTTAGATAAATCTACCATGACAAGTTTTGAGGCATGATCAACTTTACAATCATTTGTAGTGTCCTCCACCTTCACCCAGTCATAATAGAAGATGACTTCTTTGAAATATAAGTAATTTAGTCCCACGATTTGTTGGACAATCCCATAATAGGTCAGCATTGCATCCTTTAAGTTTTTATCGCTCTAAACATACAAGAATTCAAGGCAGAAATGAAAATTACGCTATTTTGCGTCAATAGTTTTTCTTCGCATGGTATGAGATGAAATCAAAACCGTTGATGCAAAAAATTTTAAACTCCTTCGCATAGAAATTAGGACGTTTGGCTAGGCGTGCAAGCCTTGAAGAAACATCACCTATTTTTAAAAGACACATTTATTAATGGATTTGTATTAGGGAAAGCTTTACAGCACATACATAGATAACTATAATAGAAGAGGTGGCACTTACCTCTTTTGATAAACATGCCCTAAAATCATTCATAGTGTAATTTTTCTTCTGATTTCAAGAAATTTCGCTCGCATACTACCTAAACGTGTTCATGAAATTGTATAGACTAGATGGTAATATAGAAAATATAGATAATCAAACATAAGCAAGTTATATATGTAGCTACTTATTCTCTCCAATCTTCAACTCCATCTTGCAATTCGAAGACATAATAAGTTGCTTGCTCGTATTGTGAACTGGTGAGTCTCATATATTTTGGGTTCTCGAAAGGAAATTCATCCTCAAACTCGTCAATTTTCTCGGTCACTCGTTCTTCATAGGATTGAACCACCTAATACCTTGTTCCAACATATGTTCCCAAGCATATAACGATGATTATTATATTACGTATTCTATTGGAATTGACCCCCAATATACCATTTATTCTTAACGTATTATTTAAATATTTTCACCAAAGGCTAGAAAGGATACATCCAGCAATACCAGAAGGGTCCACATAATAAAGCCTTATCGCATAGATGCACAAGCAGATGGAAGCTGATGTTAAAGAATGAATTCTCTAAGACAAGTCGCCTGTGTTAAAGCGGATTTCGCAAACTTAATGTGCTTCCTGATTACCACTTTTGCATGCAGTAAGATGAAGTACAAATTAATCTGCATAATTGCTCTGCAAAAATATTTATGCTTAGAAAAACAATTCCTAACCAATAGAGGGATTAATTGGATGATGAGTGTTAGTCATGAGACTTGCACTTTTTCAGGTCATTTGTTTGGCAGTTTACAACCCTGCACAAATTATTAGAATAACCAGTTGAGTCTTCGAGTTAACAACGCATCTAGAATGATATTTTTCTCTCTAGTAGTCATAGTGAAATCACCCGTGGGAATCGAATTCCTCGAATTTTAAATTGTTATAGGATCAGTTGTTAACCATAATTTTATTTTTAGTTTCGTCTCCTTTAGATTACGGTGTGACCTCTCTTTATCTTTCGAATGAGAATCACTCAGACGTGTCCCTATCAGATATTTGGTAAAATTATTCTTCGATTGCATCATATCAATTACATGCCTTACACGGTGCTCTTTCTAATATGTCGAGTCAAAAGATATTGACAGTCTGGATTATGTCATCATTTTTCCTAGGATCTTTCGGATCCTTTCTAGCTTTACGCTTATGGCTCACAAACTGAGTGTTTTGCCTACAAACTTATTTCTTGAAGTCACAGCCTTTCCTTTTCAATGATTTGATAACAGAAAGCCGAGTAGGTTCTGTCCTAGGCTCCTGACCGATAGGTAAAAAATTAGACTTGTTATTCTTAAAAGGGTGACTGTTCGGCGAAAATCTACAATGACCGGCATAACTCATCTTACCACTATGATGTAGCTAAGTGGATTCAGTTTCCTCCCCATGGATGGGACATTCATATTAACCATGAACATTGCAATCGAACAAGGTTCCATAGGAAGAAAAGCCATGGATCTCCCAAAACACCATTGCTTTAAGTGTGAACACTTAACACTTATGAGCGTCAAACACCCTCATGCCTTTATCCCAAAATTCTTTAAGTTCTTTGATTAATGGGGCTATGAAAATACTAATATCTCCGTCAGGAGTCTTTGGACCATGTATCAACAACGATAATAATGTGAACTCTTTTCTAATTCACTGTGTTGAAGGAAGACTTAAATGCACAAACTTATTTAATTAGAGTCAATTTATTAATCAAATTAATTCATCCCTCAAAATCAACTAGCTACGTGCGTGCATGTTCCAAACCAAGATAAAAAAAATTACGGCAGAAAGTTTACATAAAATCCCCTCAGGGTAAAACCTTTTGTTTCACTATAATTTGTAAATTGCAACTTACACAGATTACGATGAAATACAGTTGTTTGACACATGAATACCCACAGGCATCAGTCGGCATCGTCTGTAATGAATTACGCACAATAATCCACAAGAACCGCAACCCTATCTTTAGCAAAGATCCATATGCAGTGAACCTCAATGACACGCAGACATATGATGTTTAAATGTTCTCCACAAAAGTATGAACACCAGCAAAGTGTGTTCTCAAACTCCAAAACAATTCACATGAATAATTGGGACTTTTGTGAATTGAAAAAAAAAAGATATTAAACTCTAAAAGAAGAAGCCAAAAGGTTCTATTGATATTGCACTATTTTGTAGAATGAAAAACGTACAGACTTCCTATGGAAAACGGAGTTGAAAGGACCATTTTATAAAAAACTTAAGGTGGTGGGTCATTCGAGCGAGACACGATGTCATTTGAAGTATCACGCGACACACGATATCGTTTGAACGATATATGGTGTCCTTCGAACGAGACTAATATTAAATATATTTTTTCATTTATCCTTTCAATAAATGCACTGCCTCAAAAACTCCAAAAAAATTATTTTTGACGAAATACATTTAAAGCTCCGCTACAACACTTATAAAATATTTTGTGAAAAATTTCCCAATATCCTAAGTGAATTATTAAGGAATTAAAAACACAACTTTACCAAATTCAATTCGTGGAGGCTTAATTGTAGATTAAGCTTGATATTCGGATCGTCTCATTGCGTATTTGATCTTGAACATCTTCGACGGTTGTATCAGTATACGACATACTTTATTGACGGACTATGTCCTTATAAATACCCCCCTATGTCTATGCCGATACAAAATAAAATATCCGAATTATCAATCTAAAAATGACCTATACAAATCTACCCTCCCATAAACTCAAAAGTGGAAAGATAAACTGTCAAGTCTTCAAACTTTGCTTCAACAATCAATTCTTCAAAACTTTGAGCTTTTCTCATCAGGGTGTGCGACATAATGATCTTCAATTGTACATACACACATGAGATAAAGAAAATACCTCGTGACATATCGAGTTTGAAATGATATAAGAATAACCAAGAAAGCATAATCAATTCTCCCATATACTTAAACTCCCCCATAAAGTTATAATTCTGTCTCCCCCTTTTTATTTGTCCAAAATTGACGAGGAAAAGAATAACTAAATAAATCAAATCCGGGTGTCAAGGTAAACAAGGCAAACAAACTATTTTTGATTTTTTAGATTTTTCAGACAAAAATGTAAAACTAATTTTACAAAAATCACACACCATGAATTTACACTAAGATAACCAAATCATGGAAATGATATGAATGGGTGTGAAAAATTTCGATAGAAAAATCGACTCGATCGTGACATGTGTGCACGATGCATAAGTGTACTCCTAACAAATGAACATCAAAATAGTCCTTAGGTGTAAAATTATTGAATTTAGATGACATCGTCTTAATCATATCAACTAATCAAACTATAAATGATTTCCACACCAATAACGTCCAAAACTAAATAATGCTTTTTCATGACTTTCAAGGACGTCCAAACCGCTTTAAATTCCATCCAAACTCCCTTATTAAAAGATAATGTTTTTTATTTTTCTTATGAGGTGATGAAACTAAAACCTATTGGCCCTTTTTGACATATTTTTCTTTTTATTGCCATTTAATTTTTTTCGAGCTTTTAAACCTCATTGGACCACTAATAATTTCAATTCCTCACTTTTTTAAGTCCATTTAAGCGGTGGCTTTATCGCAAAGGAAAAAAAAGATGCCTTTCGCAACCCTTTTCCATTTTTCAAAATAAATCACACAAACTCATAAACGGTTTATAACATGGACAACTTTCCTGTCAAGTTTTATTGCATTTGGTTCATTGTATAGACATAATTGAGATGGAAACACTTAACCAACATGTGATAGAAAATCACAAAATTCAAACAAATCCGTGCATATGTGCCATTAAGGACAAATGAGTCAAACAAGTAAGTAGTAACATTATATATCATCTCAAAGACTCCAAACTTTGTAAAGCACATGAATGACACAACATATTGTCTCAAAATACTATCAAATAGTCACATGGTTATGGAATGATGTTATGACTCGGTAATCCTAAATGTCCTTCATATAAGATGTAAACAAAATACAAAAATCTTTTTGGATTTTTCAAAAAATTTGTCAAAAAATAAAATTCTTTGTGTATTTTTTCGAACACTGTTCAGAATCAACCCAACAGTACCAACTAATATAACAAGATGAACCAGAGGACTGCAAACAGATAAATGCAGAAAACTAACCAGGTCATTCAAATGAAAATCATTTTTTCTCGATCGAAAGCGCTTGTCTTTAGAACGACAGCTTTGCGCGACAAGAGATCTCGCTCAAACGAGAAAATAGAAATCCCCTACTCTGCCAAGAATTTTAAACATTATTGCCAAGTGGAAAATTTTCTAGAAAAAAGTACCTGGAAGGTGCTCATATATCCAAAACAGTGCAAAATAATAGCAAAATTAAGAAAATTAATGCTAACAAAGTACAAAACAAATGGTACACACTAGCAATTGGCATAAGATAACATCATGTAAATCAACCTATGCTAGCAAGCATGTCTAGACCTCAATCGATAGGTGCGGTGGAGTTTTTCAAAGATGGTGAACACTTTTGAAACAACTCCATCAAGTCATGTGAAGTCTTGACCAAAAACTTTACCTGCTCCCCAATGTGTGCAAACTCTCTCATGTAATCATTAGGAGCATCAGGTGTGGGTGACTGCATGTGGACATATGTAGTAGAATAACGTGGCACATAACCCAACTTAAAACAAAACTCTCTCAGGTGTCCTCTTCTCTTGCAGTGTGTGCAAGAATAAACTAGCCTAGCTACACCTCTCTCAAAATGTCTCCTACGCGCTCTCTTTACAGGTACAGGACACCTAGGTGGGTCGGGTTGAGAGTCATGTGAATTTAAAACTAAAGTAGGAACCGACTCGGGTGCAGTATATGAAGTAGATGCACCGTCATGACTTATTCCTAAACTCTCACCACTATTCAAAATGGGATTGAGAATCATATTTCCAACCTTCTTAGATGCATCCTCTAAAATAATTTTGATCTCCTTGGCACGTTCGAGATCGCTCTCGAGTTGGGATATACGTGTCATCAGACTAGACATCGTGTCGATAAAATCACACTTTTCCCTCCTTAAAACATCTCTCTCTCTCTAAATCTAAAACTCGACGACCTAAATCCCTATTATACTTGTTTATTTTCAAGGTCCCGGTGTACAAATCCCAAAAAGATTTTTGGAGCTCACTTTCATCTCCACTCTCAAACTCGCTCGCACCCCCACTAGAAACACTCATCATTGTCGCTCTCACGTACACAATCATCATGGGACAAAGTGGGTGTGCTCACACGACTCGAAAAGCTACACACATCCCATGTGTTAAACCTTTACCGGACTGAATCTCCCTCACTATCACTAAGAGCAGCAGGCGTGGCTAGTTTCTTGCCCTCTCTCCTAAGCCTAGTGGGACACTCAAAAAACTTATGCCCTCTACACTCGCACTCAAAACATTTCATATTTTCAAAATATTCTTCACCCTCTTTATCTTTCTCACCGCTTTCTATGGCCTTGTCTTTCTTTTTGTTTTTCTCTAAAACTTTTTATTGAAAGAATTTTGTTTCGAAAACTGGAGAAACTTTTTAAAATTCTTTGCAAGCAGGGCCGTGTCAAAATCAGACTCGGACTCATAAAAACTCACTTTCTTTTTCCTATCACTCGTGGACACTTCCTTTCCCTTTCTAGTTTGGGCTTTAAGCACTATCCCTTTATCCTTAGGTTTTATAGTGTCGGGGAACATGTGAATTTTTTACGTCTGGAGGTCTCCTACCAACTCTTCTAGTTTCAGACGATTCAAATTTTCTAAGGTATTTAAAACAGTCACTTTTAGGATAAAACGTTTAGGCAGCGATCTTAAAATCTTTTTAACCACTCGTGCATCAGGTATAGGCTCACCAAGATTAAAACTAGTGTTGATAATATCAGATAAACGTGCATAAAACTCGTCAAAATATCAAGTCTCTAACATAGTGAGCCTCTCAAATTGAGTGGTCAAATTTTTAATTTTAGACTCTTTGACCCCGTTAGTGCCTTCATGGGTAAGTTTCAAAGTATCCCACACTTCTTTAGATTTGGTGCACGTCATAATACGTCGAAACTCGTCAGGGATGATGTGTTCGGAAATTTCACTAAGCCATTGTGAATTGTAAGTGATCCACCTAAACTCTTCCTCAGTCCACTATGACACAGGTTTTAAATTAGTGACATTATTCGCGGTGACAAAGGGAGGATTCCAGCGTCTTTCACAAATGACCCAAACTCTTTCATCAATTGCTTTTAAATGGGATTTCATTTGGGCTTTTCAGTAAGCATAATTAGACAAGTCAAAAATTGGCAACCGCTTATATAAGTTCTCACTTAGAAACATTGCGATAGTTTTAAAAATATGATTTTTCAAAAAAAAATCAATATCACACTAATTTGCAAAAAAATAGGAATACACAATAAAATAGTTTAACCTTCTCTGATACCAATTTGTAAAACCTATATGTGATAAAGATTCGAATAGATGCAAAAATTCCAACCATAAACTTATTTAATTAGAGTCAATTTATGAATCAAATTAATCCAGCCCTCAAAATCAACTAGCTACGTGCGTGCATGTGTCAAACCAACTTAAATAAAATATGAGACACAAAGTTCAGGAAAAATCGCCTCAGGGCAAAACCTTTTATTTCACTATAATTTGTTAAACGCAACTTACACGGATTATAATGAAATACAGTTGTTTGACACACAAATACCCGTAGGTGTCTGTCGGCGTCATCAGCAATGTATTACGCGCACCAATCCAAGAAAATCGCAGTCCTATCTTCAGCTAAGATCCACACGCAACGAACCTCAATGACACGCAGCCATATGATGTTGAAATATTCTCCACAAAATTATGAACACCAGAAAAGTGTGTTCTCAAACTCCAAAACAATTCATATGAATAATTGGGGCTTTTGTGAATTGAAAAACAAAAGAGATTAAACTCTAAAAGAAGAAAACAAAAAGTTCTGCAGATATTGCACTATTTTTTCGAAAGAAAAACGTAGAGACTTCTTATGGAAAACAGAGTTCAAAAGACCCTTTTATAAAAAACTTAAGGCGGTGGGTCGTTCGAGCGAGACACGAAGTCGTTTGAAGTATAGCGTGACACACGATGTCGTTTGAACTATATACGGTGTCGTTCGAACGAGACTAATATTAAATATATTTTTTCGTTTATCCTTTCAGTAAATGCACTGCCTCAAAAACTCCGAAAATTTTATTTTTAACGAAATACATTTAAAGCTCCGCTCGAACACTTAGAAAATATTTTATGAAAAATATCCCAATATCCTAAGTGAATTATTAAGGAATTAAAAACACAACTTTACCAAATTCAATTCGCGGAGGCTTGATTGTTGATGACGTTTGATATTCGTACCGTCTCATTGCATATTTGATCTTGAACATCTTCGACGATTGTAACGGTATACGACATACTTAATTGACAGATTATGTCCTTACAAGAAATTGCTTAAGGAAGGGGTGAACACGGCCACAACAGTTAACCAAACATAAATATGCATTAATATTCATCTTCGTAATATCAATAAGTCCAATTTAAATTCATTTTAATTAAATTAATCCTAAAATTACTACATGTCCACCAAACGTACAATCCTTTTCACCAATTTATGTTCACCTAAATAGCAACCACTTAAGAAAAGGGTAAACACGATCACAAAATGTTAACCAAAAATATATATGCATTGATATTCATCCGTATAGTATCAACAAATATAATTTAAGTTTATTCTAATTAAATTAATCCTAAAATTACTATGTGTCCATTAAATGTGCAAGTCCTTCCACCAATTTGTGTTCACCCAAACACCAACCACTTAAGGAAGGGGTGAACATGACCTAAACATGTTAACTAAGAAGTTATAACTATATATAAGACTATGTCACATAAAATAAAAGATAAGAAAAATTACCCAAAGAAAGACAACACCTAGAATGTGTTGAGCTTCAATAATTGCTCTCCAATTGGATGTGTACATGGAACAAGAAGAAAACGTGTTAACATATTATTTCATCTAAAATGTTACCAAATTTATCTATTCTAAACATGTAATTTATACATCTCAGGTTTCTCAAAACTTTCATTTAGGTAGAAAGTGTGTGCATTATATGTATGTATGTGTTATACGTGCCTGCGTATATGTATATATATGTGTGTGCATATAAATATATGTGTATATGTGTATATATGTGCATGAGTGTGCGTGTATATATGTATAAATATTCATTTTATCATGAATTATTTCTTTTTCGTTTCACTATTGATTTAGGTGAGTGTAAGTGTGAGTATATATATAGGTGATTGTGTTAAAGTACATATGTATACTTGTATGTGTCGTATGTGTGCGCGTATGTGTATATATACGCGTGTGAGTATATGTGTATATATGTCCATGAGTCTGTGTATATAAGTATATATGCGTGTAATTGTAAGTGTGTGCATATATATACGTGTATGTGTATGTGTAAGTGTGTGTGTGTGTGTGTGTGTGAAATATCTAAAGTTAGTATTCTATACGTGCATAACATAACTCATCAATGGTATAAATAAATACAAAGTTACTATTCTAATACGTATGAAATATTTAAAAACAAACTATTATGCTACCATATCAAATTACACCAATATTATACCCAATTTCAGATTTACACCTAATTTCAATTTGAATTTCATATTTACACAACATTATACCCAATTTCAATTACATATTTACATAACAAAATGGGTCCGATTAATCTAACATTATACCCAATTTAAGATTTTTACCTAATTTTTATAAATAATAAATTAACCACACACACACACACCCATATATGGGGGTCCATAGTTATGCAGACATGCGCCCGACACGAGCGCCCAGGTTATATGTGCCTAAAAATAATGAAAAGCCCAGGTCCAAAACGACACCCTTGTTTTCATCACTTGCGACGACTGAAGTTGATGAGGTATAAGTCCAAATTCTTAGGGATACCTTTTAACAAAGTTTAAGACTCTTCCAATATATATGTAAACCTACTCTCATTGAGAGGGGCATGTGATATTTGTATCGTCAAGCAGTACTACGACTCTATCAAACATTTCTCTAGAGTTATAAAAAATAAACCCTAACCCCCTGGACATTAGAAAATTATCGATTGTGTGATCTCATTACTTTATTTAATATTTCTCTTTGTTTGTCTTGTGTGCATAAAATACTATCACTTGTATAAAATTATCACCTACAATTGGCATCGTCTGTGGGAATGATCTGATTTCTTTATCAATAGCCAATCTTTTGAAATGTATCACTCGACCTACCAAGATCTCCAAAACCTTGATGACCATGATGGACATCAACAACAAGGTTTAGGGGAACAATAGGTTTACCCCTTGGACTATAATAGCAACGGCGACCAGGATGGCCATTAGCCATCTCCCTATCCTAAAGGATCATTTTTTAGATTGGCAATTATTACCAACCATTTGATGCACGTTACCATCCTCAAGAGGAGAAAATAGTGCATAGTTATCAGATTAAGCGGCCTAATAAGATCTCAAGGCTCTTTGACAATTATAAGAAGCGCCTCCGAGATGATAGGGTTGTCAATAAACACCAATATGAGCAAAATGTTGTGCTATAATGGTGCTTAGAGAAGTTAGAAAAGGAAAGGCCATGGGGGAAAATGCAAGCATGGATACGGTTTACAAACTCCCTTTACATCAGGCGAGCAGAGCTCATAACTAAGGATCGACCACTTAGTGACATAATTAATCCTCTCCTTTCTAGAGGTCTTGTGGAAGGAGACCATGCTCTGACGAGGGGAGAGGAGACAAAAAGCTCTGTGATTTTATGATAAGAGAGGTAGAGAGACATCCAACCCATCAAGACTATCACACTACCAAGGAGATCACAAAAAGATCCTTTGTCTATCAGATGAATATTCCCATTAGTCGGACTATAGATGATTTTGAGCCTCCTAAGAAGTTTATCGCCCCCATGATTCAAAATTTATGACGGGAAGACTAACCCTACTTATCACATCAGGCAATATCGCTAAGCGATGATGATGTGGAACACCAACGAATGATATATGTGATAAATGTTCTTGTTATGTCTTGAAGACACTTTCCATATGTGGTTTCAAAAGTTGCCACACCGATCGATAGCCTCCTTCAAACATCTGGCCGAATCCTTCATGGTCTGATTCATTACTAGCATCACTCATCGTAAATGGATGGATTCACTTCTAACGATAATGAAGAAACCACAATAAACACTCCATGATTATGCTAGAAGGTATTGGGAGGTGTATAGTGAAATAGAATATTGCACTTAGCAAGCCGTAGTGGCATCCTTAAAAATTATTCTGCCGAGAAGTTATGCGCTTTACTAATCCCTTACTAAGGGAGAGGCCATTACAATCAATGACATTATGGAGAGGATCGAGAAATACTCCAATGTTAAAGATGCGGTGGTCAATATTGGTAAGGAAGAAGATTGATAAAAAATAGTCCAAGAACAGGGACAAAGAGTGGGAGAATAGGAAATGAGGGAGAAAGGATAATTGAAAGAAGTAAGGAGCCGAGAACAACGATCCAAAGAAATTATTCAAGGCCATTAAGATGGTGTTCTCCAAATCGATCTACAAGATCAGAGGTCGTAATACTTCAAGTGACCCCAGAACATGTTCAGCGCCCCTAAGAAGAGAAACAAAGCACTGAAGTGTGCATATCATAAATATCACAGTTACAAAATCAAAAATTACAAGTAACTCAAGTCCCACCTCGAAAAGCTGGTCCAGATGGGGCACATAAATGATTTCGTGGAGAAGAAAGAAGGAGTATCACAACCATGCTCGATGAGAGGCCATATAATATCCTGGACAGTGACAAGGGGAACACGTTTGCGATAATTCGTAGGGGCCCAAGAATAGATAACATCTTGGATGAATGTTTAGGTCATTAATTTGCAGTCATTCATAGGTCCTCAAACCCGAATCGGGTCAAGGATAATGTCCTCAGGATGGAAGTAAAGAAGCTCATAGTGGTTATGGAGGCCTTTCATATTGATTCGATCGAGCCTATTGTGGGAAAACGTCAGTGACCTAAAGACAGTGATTATTCAAATCACATTATTCTCATCCATGATGATCTTGTAGGAGTGATAACTCCCCATCATGATGCTCTTATAATAACTCTTTGGGTTGTTAACTGGGATGTGGACAAGCTATTGATGGATCTGGGAAGCTCCTCGGAGCCAGAGGTAGTTTGCCTCAATATATTTAATCAGTTAACCCTTCATGTATAAGACCTGTAAAAGCCACTATGACTCTGATATGATTTGCGAGAAGGATAAATTTACCTGTGGGGAAGGTTGTTCTCCCCATATGATCAGGAGGAATATATAAACTTTTGTGTTCCTCGTTGTGTATATAAATTCCTCGTACAGTGTTATACTAAGCAAAGGGTGTTCATTCCATAAGGGTTATGTCGTCTACCTACCACTAGAAGATAAAATGCATCACTGATATAAGAGTTATGTAAATACGGTAAAATCAAGATTTGGCCCGAAAGTGCTTCATATCTTCCATCCGACCAAAATAAGAGAAGAAAAAGGATAAATATGAGGATCTAGCAGAGGGATCCTTACCCTCCAAGTAGCAGCTAAAATAACCTGGTGTTGAGGAAAATAGAGTTTCCTTGACAATCGGGTTATGGGACCTCTTCATGAGATAACATTTTATGCTAATCAACCTGAGAAGAAGTTCTTGGTCGACAGGTCACTTACTAAAGAATGAGAACACACTATATGGTTGACTTACTTGAGTCTATGTCATATAAGAGTTCCAACTAGTTTGGGTATGCTGATAAAATATTTTTAGATTTTGAGCCCTTCTCCATGGTATAATGAAGGCATCAATTCAGAATCAAGCCTCATCAAGTCTACCAATCAAGGAAAAAGGGAAGTTACTCAACACACTTTAGGACATAAATTCATGCATTGAATTGTGTGTGTGTGTGTGTGTTAAAATAATTTTTTTGAGGAATTTTAAATATTTTAAATAATTTTTGAACATTTATAAATTAGGTTTTCAAATGTTTGGGGTTAAAACTTGAATTAAATAATTCCCTTAATAACTTCCTGGGTAGAAAACAAAACCGTCATAACAACTATAAAATGCTTTTTTTAAAACATAAAAAACATCCATCTGAGGGCTAGTAAGAATTTTACACGTGTCTCCACACGTCTAATTCTGATTGGTTAGAAGTTTGTTTCTTTTCCCTCACATTCTTAAGATCATTCTTCAGCCGTTATATTATATCTTATCAACGATCCGTATGTGTTATTTAGTAATCCTTGTGCATCATGTTTTTGCCAATCAGAGTGGCTTATTGTGCGGTGCATCCATTAGATTGGAAGTTATAACGTTAGTTCAATCCTGATCGTTCATTTGGCTTCGATCATCCATAACCTTCCTCCTCTAGTATAAATAAGACCCTTTGCCTTATCTTTAAAAGACTTTTGGCAGTCGCCCAAACTAAGGAGAGAGAGAGAGAGAGAAAGAGAGAGAGAGAGAGAGAGAGAGAGAGGGGAAAATTATAGTGTTAGATCTGAGTGTTTTCTCTATAAACCAAACACATTTCGTAGAAATTTTCAAGTGAAAAAAAGTTAGGGTTTTCTGTGGAGTTTAGTTTGAGTTCTTCGAAACACTCTGATAACTTTATCTCTCTTGGAAACATCCTCTCATTGTTCATCTCATATTTCTGCCTATAAATTATGAGAAGAACACTTTAGATACATTTCACGTTTATTTTAGGATTGTTTCTAATTATTTTAAGTAAAGAAATACTCTCTATAGTTGGATCCTATATTTTGTTGCCTATGCTTTTCGATCGAACCTTTTCTGATTTCAAAATCTAGAAAAATAGACTTTCATATGTTTATGAGTTTTAGATCAGAAATATTTTAAAATAAAGTTTTACAGTTTGTAAAATTTATTTCGTACATAAATAACTTCAGTTTAGATCTATTTTGAGAGATCTAATTTTAGATCTGAAAAAGTTGTTGTCAAAAGAAATAGAAGTCTGAGTTTCTTGATATTGAAACATCCCATCTCATATAAAATCTCTTGTATATTCATAGGACAGTTTGTATAACTATAAAGAGAGACGTGAGACCGCATACTGAATTTATGCACTTTCACAGTCATAAACAATCTCACATACTAACACGTAGAGTAAAGTGTGTTATTTCTTTGAGAGATTGGGTTTGACTAAGTCCCCTAGAAGGAGCAAGGAATTAAATCTTGTGAATCAAATCAGGAGGATCAAAGCATCAGAACACCGTGGTGGAGTTTTTGCTCATTAAGTATATTTCTGAACTTAGCTTAAGATCTTGTGTATTTGATTGTATGCTTGTAAATCTTGTTTTATTATAGTGGCAACATAGAGGTCACTATGGAGGTTTTCCCTAATTTAGGGTTTTACCACGTAAAAAATACTTGTGTAAATTTATTGTTTTACGTTCTTAGTTCTTACATTATTTGTTTCTGACATAAACTTAATAAGGTTTTTATTTTAAAACCTGGTATTCAAGCTACTTAAATTTGAATCTGGTTTTATTTGTTTACACGTCTTGTGTTGTTTACTCAAAAGGAATTTCCTAAAAGAGTTTGTTTGGAGTTTACCTAAATTTTAACTTTTGTTAATATCCTGGTGAATGATTTTCAAGTGGTACGAGAGTGGGTTTGTCAAAAATATTTTTGATCTTAAAACTCCTAAAATTGCTTTTGGCTTGTTGTTTTATGAAATGGATGAAAATTTTGAGAAGCTTGGTAACCTATCCCGCCCACCCCTCTTTGATGGAAACAATTTTCCTTACTAGAAGGTAAGGATGATTGCGTTCATCCAAGGGATATTAAGTGATGATGTATGGGCAATGATAAAAAATGGATATGTTCACCCTACAAAGCCTTTGGATGAATCCAGTATCATAAGAATTAAGAAAAGTCTCAATGAGTTTACGAAAGAAGAAAAACATATGTCACTTAGTAATAACAGGGGAAAGAATTGCATTTTCATGTCTGTTAACAAACACTGATTTAAACGTATGTATATATATATATATATATATACACACAACTTCCAAAGAAGCCTGGGACACCTTTGTCACTGCCCACAAAGGTGATCAGCATGTTAAGGCTGGGAAGACACAAATGTTGGTTCAAAGTATAACTCCCTCTTTATCGATGAATATGAATCTTTTGATGATTTTACATTACGTTAATTGATATTGTCACTAAACTTCATGCTGATGGGATAGTGTATGAGAATACGGAAATTGTGCTTAAAATCTTGAGATCCTGGTCTGCTAAGTTTGATAATAAAAGATATGCTATAGAAGAGATAGATGACCCTAACCTACTTCCTGAATTATTAAGTAGCAAACTTAGAACTGTAGAAATGGAGTTAGAGTATAAGAAACAAATGACCTCCCATAATAAAAGACCCTCTAGATCTAATGTTGTCTTCTCTTCTCAATTGACTGTCCCGAAGATGATCCCATTTGATTTTGACTTTGAATTCAATAAGGACTGTGAGTTGGAAAGTTTAGATAACCAGATTTCCCTAATGAGTAAACAATTTAAGAAAATTTTAAAGTTTAGAAACTTTGTTGTTTTTAAACATGGGAGATATGAAAATCAAAAATTTTAAACTCATAGACCTCATGACATAAATGATGATAAATAGACTGTTGATAACAATAAGCCTAACAGAGACCAAAGTAATATCAAATGTCATCGTTGTGGGAAATTGGGGCATATTGCTGCCAAGTGTAGAGTTAAACTGAACAACAATTTCAAGGCTAATATCTGCAAAACTTGGGATGACTCTAGTGACTCTGAAGAGGATGAACCTGAGTTATCTAGTGTTAATGAATCATGCATGTCCATATTTACTAAGAAATTATATTCTGATGACAAGGCATGTTTGCATGTTGAAAGTTCTATAATGTCTGTTGATGTTGATATGACTCTTGCTAGAGTAAATGATGTAACTACTACTGTTGTAAATGATGTAGATAGTTCTAGATTACGGGTGAGTCAAAGTGATAACACTAGTAATGAATTGAACGTGTGTGTGAGTTCCACTACACAATATGAAGAGTTAACACATCACACACATCACTTAGTGATTCCGATAATGACTTACCTAATATCTAAGAATTATACAACTATTAAGAGGGGTGTCAAGTTCAAAAAGATGGTTAAATAGTTGAATGAACGTGTTGAGTAACTTAGTAAAACCATTAGGAAAAATGTTGAAGAGTACACAACTCAATGTGTTGCACATGAAACAGAAACTAAACAATTCATTTCAAAACTAAAAGATCTTTCTGAGAAAATATTAATTTTGGAAGAAAAGTAAATAGCTACCTGGATTGAATTTGAAGAATCCAAACAAAAGGTTTCAAATGTTTCCAATAAATGTTTGGATTTTGAAACACAAGTCATATCTTATGATGATATTGTTTCTAGTAGAAAATTAAATGTTGATGATAAAACAGGTCTTGGTTTTGAGAAAAAACTTAAGGGAACAAAGGCACCTCCTTTAAACTCCAATGTAGTTTTTTTAAAAGACCTTTTAAGTCCTTCGCTACTAGAGAATGAAGTTAAATGTGTCCAAATACTCTTTTGGGGTACAATCGAGAAAGTTCCTCGGATACTTAGTCAGCTAGAGAGGTATTAAGTCAAACCCCAACCGGATTAAAACTATCTGGAAAGTGAAACCCCCGAGGACTGTGCGCGAGGTGCAGAAGCTTATAAGCATGCTCGCCTCCCTCAACCAGTTTATATTACGATCTTCAGATAAGTGCTAACCCCTTTTTAAAGCACTTAGGAAAGAAAATAAGGAAATATGGAATGACGAATTCACTAAGTCACTTGAAGAAATAATGAACTACTTGAACTAACCACAATTGCTGACCATTCTGAATGGTGAAAAGCCTTTACATTTGTATTTGGCTGTATCGAATACTGTTGTTAGCTCAACCCTTGTTTGTGAGAAGAACGAATCTCAAGCTCCCATTTATTATGCGAGAAAAAACATTGCTCGATGCCGAAAAAAGGTACCTACCATTAGAAAATCTTGCATATGCGCTGGTGATAGCCTCTCGAAATTTGAAACATTACTTTGAGGCGCACACTATCATTATTTTAACCTATTTTACCTTGAAGGCGAAGATTAGGAAAATGAACAAATCTATAAGGATATCCAAGTGGTTGGTGTAACTTAGGAGGTTTGATATACAGTTTCGTCCTAGGACATAAATCAAGGGTTAAGTCCTAGCAGACTTCATCGTTGAATTTTTTATTGATTAGGAACCAGAGAAGGCAAGCACCAAAAAAAAGGAATTTGTCCAACAACCAATCGAAGACAGGAAAAGATGGACCCTTTATATTAATGAAGACTCAAATTATTAGGTGGAAGGACTAGGGATAATGCTAGTATCCCCAGAGGGAACTGTTCTCGAGCAAAATAATCGCTTGACATTTGAAGCCTCCAATAATAAGGTGGAATATGAGCCACTGATCGAAGCATTAAATAAGGCACCCTCCTAAGGCACACATAACCTTGATGTATTTTTCTACTCAAGGTTAGTATCAAATCAGATATCAGGAGACTATAACGCTAGGGACGAACGCATATTTGCATGCATTGGAGAGGCTCGATAATTGGTTACTCGGTTTAAAAATGTACAAGTACAATAGTTCCCAATGGGGAATAACAATCATGCATATGCACTTGCCACACTTGCTTCAGCAAACAAGGGGGATATGAAATGGATGATCAAATTAAAATTCCTTGATCGGCCTACCTTTAATAAAGAAAAATCTATCGAGAAGGTTATGGCCATTGACAAGGCCCCAAGCTGGATGGATCTGATAATGGATTACCTGAAAGAGGATGTCTTTCCAAATAATAAGAAGGAGGCCCATAAGATTCGAGTGAAAGCTGCTCGTCTTCACTTGTTGGCAGAATATAAGCTTTATTGGCGCTTCTTTTTAGGGCCTCATTTTCAGTGCGCACACCCAGGCGATGTTTAAAATACTCTATATGAGTTGCAAAAGGGGATACGTGGAAACCATGCAGGGCGCATGGGGCTTTTAGGGACATGAAAGAAGGTTACTAGAGACTATATATGCAGTAGAATGCGGTTGCTTACATTTGAAAGTGAAAAAACTGTTAACTTTTCTCACTGTTAATGCATCAGACAACTAACAACCTCAAGTCTCTCATAAATCCTTGGCCTTTTTTTCCCATTGGGGGCTAGATATCATCGGCCCATTGCCTCTCACCTATGGCAGCAGGAAGTATATACTATTCAACATATAATACTTATCTAAATGAATTGAAGGAAAACCCTTGGAAAACATCTGAGATGCCGACATGACTAAGTTCATATGGAAGAATATCAAAACACGATTTGGCATCCCTCGGATTATCATCAAAGACAACGTAACTCAATTCGGTAGCATCTTCTTCCAAAGCTTATGCGATGAGCAAGGTATTAGACATATTTATAATTCAGTGGCCTACCCTCAGATCAACACATAAATGAAAGCCTCCAACTAGACAGTTATTCATGGAATAAGAAAGAGAATGGAGAAATCAAAGGGCATATGGGTCTACCAGCTCCCCCACATTCTCAAGGTATTTCTAATAATGTCTAGGTAATTAACAAGGGAAATTCCATTTGCCTTAGTTTATATAATTGAGGTATTCATACCACTAAAAGAGGGTCTACCTACTATGTATTCCACCTTAGTCGACCAAGACCTCAACATCGAAGCAATCAGAACAAAGCTTGACTTAGCCACCAAAAAAAGGGAGTTGGCTCGTGTAAAGTTTTCCTCCTACCAACAATAGTTGGTCAAGTAGTATAATAGGGGGTATAAGGTGAGGATCTTCAAGGTAATACATACTTAGAATGGTAGTGGTCAGTGACAAGAAGACCTCAGACAGGAAACTCAAGCCCAACTGATAAGGCCCATTCAAAGTCATTCCAGACAACTTAATGGGAGTGTACCACTTAGAAACAATTTAGGGCCGAAAGGTTACCCTGAGCGTGGAATGCGGTCAATTTGAAGAAGTTTTACTTTTTAAGTATAAGTTTATATCTAAATTTATTTAGTTTATTTAAATTTTGAATTCATTTTTAGAAGTTCTTTTAAACTTCTCGCATTTATCTCTATGCATTGTTCCAAGTAGTAGGCAGATGAGTATTTAATAACAAAGATCAATTAGTTGAATGAGTTTTTCTTTGACATCTTACTTATCACTGTGATAATTATCTTCTTCCAAATGTCCTCTTTTAATACTAATTAATTAGACGATCATAGAATAACTCTAAATTTAGAAGTCTACTTACAAGACTAATAGGCGGTCGAACAATGGTTAACTAAACCCAAAGTGTTTTGATGATCAACAAAACATGAACAATATATCACAAATGATGAAAGGACTACTAAGAAACCTTAGGCTCCCATGACTAATTGGGTCATAAAAATCCTTACTGGGGAACGACCCCACAAATAGGTGCATTTTTGCTTTTCTGGATCTAGGCCTAAGGTTTGATGTGACAACATCACATAAAAGGTAAGACCAGAAGAGCATGCACTATAAAGGGAAACAAAATGCAAAAAAATACATTAGCACTTTAAGTTATTACAAGGAATTTGAAATGGCAAACAATCTACAACAAAATGATAAATACAATTGGATTAATTGCGCAATCGGGATGACTCATTTGCTGACATCCCAACTCCAGTAAGCAAAAAATACAACGCATAAGAAGTAACGATCGTAAACATATCTCTGATCCTTGATGCCCCCGAGGACTGACCCTGTCGACTTAATGTTGAGGTCAGTAAATTCAATCACCTCCATTAAGGCCATAGTCATCGAGGAACTTCCTTATCAATCTAAATGGAATGGCATCTGTTGGGATCCACAAAACATCAAGATTATAAGGAGGATTTTGATCAGGGCTATCTGGGTTATGCCAATACTATAACTCAAAATCCAGTGTCATTTTTTACTCTGTGAGGGCATTAAACGGACCATTTTTGTAACCAATATTTTGAGCATCATTCAGGTTTGAGTCCATACTAAGAACGGCCTCATCGTAGTCATCCATCCATACTTAGAGAGGTTGCTTGTGGAATTAGAATGTGAGACGATCAAGATTCTCGAACAGACTCCTAATGGTCGTCAATTTATTGAGCAGAGACTTATTGGTCTTCTCAAGCTCTTTTACTAGACGACTATCCTTTATGACTTTGGGAGGAAGATAGACCCTCAGCAGACGTAACATTGTCATTTAAAGACTTTTGATTCTTTTTTAGCTCCTGTCTTAGCAGGGCGTTCTCTTATTACAAAAAGATGCTTCCTTTCTAGCCTATTTGCTCGGTCAAGACTCGTTAAGTCTTTTAAGCGCAACCCTCAGGTCATTATTCTCCTTCTCGATAATAATGGCGACCTCTCTGGCACCCATAAGATCAGCATGAATAATAAAATTCCTCCTCAAATGAGGAGACTCAGTGTCAACCGGTCTCTTATCAAATCCACCCTCTCTGCTCAGTTCTGTAATCCTATTATCAAAGTCGGCCCTTAAATTGGCTAACGACTTCTTATGACTTTTTTGAGCAATGAAAATTATATCATAAAGGGCAGTGTTGTCTGTCACAGCCTGATGGAAGAGGCATTGAAGATTCAAATAATCCCCCTCTCTCAGACAGACCGTCGAGATCATCGTCTTCATCATGATCAGCAATAAAAATTCTTTCACGTCTATCTTGAAATTTAAGACGAGCAATAACAAGCACTATAAGCCTTGTGTTGAACTATATGGACAAATGATCGAACATATAAGCTTGGCAAATAAAAGAAAACATACAAGGAATAATAAAACATACAAAAGAGCAATAGTTGGATCAAATAATATAGTTCATTGAACAAATTACAAATGGGGCGATCTCCTACATCATTTAATTAAAAGTAAATAAATACAATGTTTCCCATAAATTCTTGAGGAGAATTCTCATCGACCTTCTCCTTCTCAGCACCCTGTTGAGTAGCTATGGCTTCTGTATGGTTGGCCCCAATCACAATCCTCTTATCATCTTGCACTTGATCAAGCTCAATCTCAGTAGCCTTTTCTCCAACTAGCACCTCATCATCATCATCAACTTTTTCTTTAAATTGAGAAGGGAAACTTGTATTGTGCTCATTGAAGAGGTCAGAATTCTCAGAAGTGATGACCTTGACAAAATCCTCATGCTACCCATTCTTAAAAAATACTTTTCTAAGATATGCAATCTGGATATCAACATTGGAAAATCCCCTGTCCCATTCGTGAGTAAAGGCCTCATCCTTAGCCATTAACACACCAGCTAAGGCCTCCTCGATTTTTAGACTTGGCATCACTGTCATGTGTCTTAGTAAGATCGACCTTGACCTTAGCATCCTCGGCCTCTTTCTTATCCTGCCCAACAGTAACCACCAAATTGGCAGAGTCGTCAATATCCTTATGAAGCTTGGCCTTCTCATCCTCGAGGCTCTTAAACTTTTCACTGAGCTTCAACTTCTCAGTGGCTTGGGCACCTTTAAGCTTTCGATCAGACTTCAGAAACTTTCTAAGCTCATCAAAATCTACCTCCACATCAATAGAGGCTTTCTTCAACATGTCGTTCCTCTCTAAGAACAAATCAGAATCGATCATAAACTGCTTGACATTGGGCAAATAAGTATAAGTAAAATACAAGTAAAAAGAAGTACAAAAAGAAGACCATAAGTACTAATTAAACTTACAAGGGAAATATTATGGTTAGCATGCTCCAATAGTTGAGAATAGGATAGGTCAAAAGCAACCGCTCTATGAGCAGGAAATACTCCGGATTGATTCAGGTCACAAGATCAACTATAGATTAAGCTACATCATTGCCCTTATCAGCATACTTTTTCCCCATAATGTCAAGTGGGGGAGGAGGAATTTGATCCCTCTTTTGCCTCTTTGAAAGTGTATCGTGGTCTTTATAGGGGGAGATACAATGTCAATGGGTTTTATTATACCATAAAATGGGACATGGAATGGATTAATAGTATAGTGACACTTGTCATCAGAAGGTGCTCGGGCTACTCACTAAACTTGGTAAGCAAGAATAAATCTGGTCGGCTCAGTGATATTCCTGGTTTGCTAGATAAGTAACCACCATAAGCTGATGTTATCACCTAGCTCCACTAATGCACGTGTCAGTTGCATGATGGAATACGAGCATCCCCACTCACATTAGTACACACGTGGATTATCCTAAGTTGTAGCCCACCCTTTTAGTAGGTTGTAACTGAATCATTATTAGCCATCTCTTGGAATATATAAAGGTGTAACTGATTGACCTATAAAGGCACTCCACCTATCCCACTCTCTCTTTCTCTCGATCTATCTATCTATTTATCTATCTATCTATCTTTCTTTCTTTCAAATAAATACCACACAATCCCACTTGAGGAGAATAAAAGAAATTTATATGCCCAACATCCATACAGAGAGACCCTGGAGAGGATCCTGAGAGCTTGTATTCACTTTTCTAACAACTTTTGTCCGATAGAATATCACAAATCTGGTTATCACCCGTGAATGTAGGCACCACATTAAGCCGAACCACATTAATCTCTTATTTTCTTCTCTGTCTCTCACCTCCCTCATATTTGGTAAGTCTAAATTGATAATTTCTTTATTTTTCATTGCTTATTATTGGTATTTAGGAGCTAAAGCTCATAAATCCATATACCAATTTTAGACGATAATAGATTGGTGTCGTTTTATGGGAACAAGATAAGCCATTTGTTATTTTCTACCAATTTCTAAACACAAACCTAATTTCAGCAAAAATACCTAATCTGTGTCCATTCAGATACCCTGTGGTACCTATAATTGTTTTAAATGGGAGAAAATCTAGAAATTAGTTGCATGAATGAAACAATTCCACCCTCATCCCCTATTGGAATGGAGGACATACTAGGAATTCTGATGATCCTGGCGAGAGGATAGGAGGCGATGCAAGAAAAAGTGAGGAAATTGACGTAAACACTCCAAGTTGGACAATATATACCCAGAGGATAACCCATCAACCTCACAGGAGCAAATTCCTCGAGAGGAGGGTAAAAATTCCAACTACTACCCCTACTGAGAAAGGCGATAGGCCTATCATGATCGGGCCTTGTAGAACCCAGGGAGGGTGAGTTCAAGTTCACAAGAAGAAGGGTGCAGGTTAAGGTACTCCGGATGACAAGTCATATTGACCAGGGGCTTCCTCATCCCTCAAAACCACGGGCTTTGAGGATGAACAAAACTTCTCCGATGAGAAATAGAGCATATTGGAAAGGTTGAGTAGAGATTCTTCGTTTGATTGTCTAGGTTCATGAGAAGTGAGGGGGCAATATCGCAGAGAGACCATGAGGCCTAGACATCGCGGGGAAGAATCAAGAAGGTCTGCTGCTAGAGGAACAAAGTGTTCAGTCAGACCTAGGACAGTTGTACAAGGGTCAACACGAGCCGAACAGACTTCCAAGAAAGAGAGTTATGTATAAAGTCATGGTCGACCAGGAAAATTCACCACAGCCGTAGTCGAGCAAGATGATCAGCCTTGGAGGAGATCGATTCAGGGTCTAGAAGATTATTTAGGGGAAATCGCTAAATCAAAGGATCCTTTGCACAGAGGTTTTATAAAAGGGTCTCCATTCACCCCGTCAATTATGATTTATCCCATACGTGAAAAGTTTAAACCGTCGGTGGTAACCCCTAAGTATGATGTCAGACTGACCCGGTGTTTCACGTAAAACAATACCAAGATGCTGCCGATATTTATTTTATTTCAGAGGAGATGCATTGTCGAGAATTCTCCACTACAATCACGAGATTCCTACAAATCTAGTACAATAGTCTACCGCGAGGGAAAATTTCAAGTTTTCAATAGCTAGTCGATCTCTTCGTCAGTAATTTTTTCTTTGAAACCAAGCCCTACAAGAGGGTGGCTCATCTGTTGAATGTTTGAAAGAAGTACGATGAGATGAATCCACACTTCATGACCTATTTTAATAATGAGAAGCTAGATGTAATCAACTATGATGATAAGACAACTATCACAACCCTAATGAATGGCCTACTACCGAGAATATTGTATTAGGCATTATCTAAGGAGCCACCCAGGATGATGATTGTGCTATTAGACAAGGCCGAGAAGATTATGAACACCAAAGAAGCTATGGCTGCTAAAGAGTTTAGCAACTTCAAGGACTACACCAAAAAAACGTTGAAGAAGAAAGAGCAGAAAGATAAAAAGGCTGATAAAATAAAGAGATATGACTATTATACTCCTCTGAACACTAGTGTCCATCTTATCCTTGAGGAGATTCGAGAAAGGAAAGACCTAAAATGGCTCGAGAAACTAAAAGCCCCAGCGAATAGAAGGGATAGGAGCAAGTATTATGAGTTTCAAAGGGATCCTGGCCATAACATTGACAATTTCTTAGCTCCTAAAAAAGATATTGATAATCTAATTTAGAAGGGAAAATTATCAAAGTTTATGGACAGAGGAAGCCGAGATGATCATAGTGATGAGAAGAAACATGGGAGATAATTAGTGTCCCATTGTAGGAAGGCGGATGAAAAGAAAAAAGGGGAGGGGTGATGATTTGGAGGATGACCCAGATCTTTCCAAGAGACCCAAAAAGAATGTACATGGGGCTAAAATAATATTCTCCAAGTGTAATTTTATTACAGGAGGAGATGCTAGATATGGAGAGGAACTTGTGAAAATGAAAGCATGTCTTAATGAGGCAAAGGCTTGCACTCATATCAGATAGATCAACCTGATGAGCACTATAGACACTCGCCCTACGAAAGTGAATAAAGAACATCTAGTGTTCGTCTTCTCCAAGGATGACTTATGTGACATACTTTAGCCACACGCTAATCTTGTGGTCATCACGATGATGGTATATAAAAGTAGGGTGGCAATAATTCTTGTAAAAAAAGGTAGCTCAGCCGATGTCCTATTTTACAATTGCTACAAAAGTCTGGGGTAGAAGTATAATAAACTTAAAGCCTGTCACAGACTACTCATCGGTTTTTTAGGAGAAAATGCTTACCCCTTGCGTACAATAAATTGGAAGTTATGATCAGCGCATGGCCTACCTGCCGAACAGAGAAGATCTATTTCTTTGTCTT
The DNA here is from genome assembly GCA_949130495.1 of Sambucus nigra. Taxonomy (NCBI): domain Eukaryota; kingdom Viridiplantae; phylum Streptophyta; class Magnoliopsida; order Dipsacales; family Adoxaceae; genus Sambucus; species Sambucus nigra. Next base: position 96,406,789 of record OX422220.1, read on the forward strand.
GGACACGGACATCCATTCAGTGTACAACCTCATCTTCAAAAGGGTAGGGCTCAAGAAATTTGAGGTTGTTCCCTCCAATGTATACCAGTGCATTAAGTTCCCCACTAATTACGGGGTCAATGTGGTAAAAGTAAGTCAAGTTAAAGCTAGGAATGCTACTACACCTCATTTGACCAGGAGGAGCAAAAGAACATGACCAAAACCTACTGGATCGAGTTGCAAGATCCCCTAGACAAGGAGAGATTAGTTAAGGGGAAAATCGTAGAGGATATTGAGTCAATTATCTTGGAGAATGATCACCCAAAGAGAATATCTCAGATCGATTCATCGTTGGATCCAACCCTCAAGAAAAACTTGGATGATTTTCAAAGACAACGAAATGATGTGTTTACCTTAAGTTATGAAGACATATCGGGGATTGATCTCGAGTTCATTTTCCAAAAGCTAAGCAAAGTAAAGGATGCTAATCCAGTGAAATAGAAATGACATGCCTTCAGTTAGGAGAAAAACATGGGCCTGTAAGAAAAAGTGGAGAAGTTACAAAAAGAAAACTTCATCGAAGAAATTAAATACCTGGAGTGGATTTCCAACGTAGTCATAATAAATAAGAAGAATAACAAGTGGTGTATGTGTGTGTCAACCTAACCGAATTGAGCAAATCATGCCCAAAAGATCACTATTCTCTTCCCATAATTGGCTAGCCTGTTAATTCTACCTCAGGGCATAAGCTTGTCAATTTCATGGATGCTTACATGGGATATAATTAGAAAAAAAATAAAACCAAAAGATTAGGAGAAAACTTTGTTCATCGCCGATAGAGGTACTTACCGCTACAATGTCATGCCTTTTGGAGTCAAAAATATTGGACCAATATAGCAGAGGTTGGTAAACGAAGTGTTCAAAGACCAGATCAATGAAAACATAGAGTTGTATGTCAATGACATGTTGACGAATAGTAGAAGGTTGCCGACCACATTAGAGACTTGGGGCAGACGTTCGACCAGCTGGAGAAACAGAGAATGAAGCTCAATCCAAAAAATATATCTTCGAGGTAAATGAAGGTATTTTACTGGGCTTCATAGTTAATCAGATGGGTATTGATGCCAACCCCGGTGAAATTCCGGCACTGATCAACATGCAATCCCCAATAAATAAAAAATAAATTCAAAGGGTAATTGGGTGAGTAGCTATGTTGAACAGGTTTAGTTTCATAAGCTTCTGACAAATGCCTAACTTATTTTAAGGTACTGTAAAAGACATTTGAATGGAACGACAAATGTGAAGCCGTGTTCATATAATTGAAGCAATATTTTGGGTCTTTAACCTTGCTTTCAAGACATGTCCTAGGTTATAATCTTTATCTGTACTTGGATGTATCCGAATCAACAGTTATCTCAGCATTAGTTCGAAAAGAAAATTGAGTGCATAGACCTGTTTACCATACCAAAAAGGCATGGAAAGGATCAGATATCCGGTATCTAAGGCTGGAAAAACTAGCACTGGCCCTAATTAAAGCTTCTCGGAGGATGAAGTCGTACTTTTAGGCTCATACTATTATTGCCTATATAGACCTACCACTACGTCAAGTTGTTCATAAGCCTGAGAAATTTGGTAAACTAATGGCTTACGCCGTAGAACTAGGAGAGTATGGCATCCAATATGAACTTAGAATGGCCATCAAGGGAAAAATAATAGCGAATTTCATCGTTGAGATCACATATAAGGAGCATCCCATCGAGTAGACTTCTAAGGAAGATATCTCAATAAAAAAAGAGGCAAAGCAGACTTTTACGAAAGAGAGCTCATCCCCACCACACACCGAGCAGACTTATTAGAAATATAGCTCACCAGTTTAACCAAATGAGCAGTCTCTTATGAGATATAGCTCTGTTATTAATCCAGGCGAACAGAATACTAATGTACCAGAGTCATCAACCAAATAAGAAGAAATTTCTCACGACTTAAAGAAAATGAAAAGGCTATTCAAATATCATCATCTGGTCGATGAAAAATTTATATAAGAGATACTTGTCTCGCAGATGTTCGTAGATGTCTCATCATGCGCCACTGATAGCAGAGGGGGCTTATAAATTACAACACGTGATGACATAGATGTGGAATACACCCTCGAGTTCCAATTTGAGGCCTCCAACAACAAAGTCGAATATGATGCAGTTATAGTAGGGTTTGGCTTGGCGTCATCTATTGTTACCGAACAAGTACAAGCACATAACGTCTCTCAGCTCAAAGTAAACCAAGTGTTCGGGGTTTACGAGGCAAGGGAGAAATCCATCGCAAAATACCTAACCAAAGCCAAGAGATTATTGACAAAGTTCCCACTTATTAAGATGCTAAGAATTATAAGAGCAGATAATTCTTGAGAAGAAGCACTTACTCGGCTTGCATCCTACCAACGCATAAAAGTATGACGAAGAGAATATTAGTATAATAGATCTGGAGTTGGGACCATCCTGAATGGACCACATACGAGCAAATTTGGTGAACAGTGCAATACAAATATATCCAAAAGATGCAAGAAGACTCCGATGTAAGGCGGTGAGGTACGTACTAAAAGGGGGAATCCTGTAGAGAAGAGGGTTTGGCATACCATTACTCAGATATGTCCAACCAAACAAAGTCAATGATTTGATAAAAGATGTGTATAAGGGTTCTTGTGGAGCACATTCATCAAGCAAATCATTAGTAAAGAGAGTGGCCACACAAGGCTACTGTTGGCCCACCATGAAGGCAGACTACACGGACTATGCGAAGAGGTGTGTTAAGTGCTATGAATATGACACTATCCATAAAAGTTTGGGGGCATTTATTATCCCCATTACGTCCTCTTGGACGTTCTCCATGTGAGAAATAGATCTGGTTAGACCTCTACCCAAGACCATAGGTGGATTTACGTACCTAATCATCGCAATGGACTGTTTCACCAAATGGGTGGAGGCTGAACCCTTGGTGGAGATGCCATACGATAAGGTCTTCCATTTCATTCAGAATAATATTTTTTTATAGTTATGGTATGTTGTATGCCTTTATCACCGACACTACACCAAAAATAGGAATATGGCACACATTGATATTAAAATTCTAGCACATCTTTAAACTGTGCGAAATTCTGGCACGGTTTAATGAAAATCTGGCACACTTAAAAATCGCACCAAAATTTGGCATGGTTTAAAAGTGTGCCAAAATTGAGCCCACTTAACTAAAATATAAATATCCTTAAAAATAATGTTTCTCCAATTTGTTTAGAGCTAAATAACCCATTCCCGTTCAAAGTCCCTCTCCTGCCTACCCTCTCTTCTCCCCCCACTCTCGCGTATGCCCTATCACTTCCTATCACTCTCTCTAGCCAGCCATTTTTTATCACAGCTTCTCCATCACGTTGCGCATTCTAATTCTCTACCCAACATGAAATACGTTCGATCTCTCTCTCTCTCTCTCTCTCTCTCTGTATATATATATATATATATATATATATATATATATATATATATGAAGAACACTATATATGTGACTTACTTGAGTCTAATATATAGGAGCTTATCTAGTTTGGAAATATAGACACAATTTGTGTCATCATGTCTACATAAAAAAAAGTATATGGTCATACAGGTAGAAATCCAACAACACTGCACACTTTAGGATTTCATCTATCATATTTTAGGACATATATGAGGTGTGTGTGTGGTTTTAAGCTAAAATGTATTTTCTATATTTTTTAAGGATTTTTTAGGAACTTTTAAAATATTTAAAATCCATTTTGTAAAATTAATTTTAGTGTTTAGGATTAAAATTATATTTCCAAAACTTCCTAAAATCTATGATGGGTAGAATTCGAAAGCGCTACATAATTCTGGGGTAGCAAAAAGGATTTTATAAAACTTTAAAAACAAGCATTATTAATTCTATCGGAGCCTTACATGTGTGGCATAACAACGGTTAGATTTCTGTTTGTTTACACTCACAAACCTGAGAATCATTTACCATCATTAGATCAATCTTTATCAACGTTTTTCATGTGTTCTAAGATGATCCCAGTGATAACCTTATGAACCAATCATCGAGTGAATAAAGGAGGTGCATTGTGATCCTTTATATTAAGTTTTTGAATAGTCAAACTCATATCAACCGTTTATGACGTTCGGCCTTTAAGACCCTTTTATCCTCCCTATAAATAAGACTTTTTGTCCCCTAATTTACAATATTTAGGAGATCAGAGGTTTGAGAGAAAAAGAGAGACAGAGAGAGAAGAGAGAGAAATAAATTGAAAGAAATTATAAAATCCAAACAAAACTCTTGCCAATTTTTTTCAGAAAATATTTTTGAGAGTTTGAGAGTTTTCTGGTTTGATTTTTCAACACCTCTTTGGTTTTAATTTCTTGTCTAACACATTCACTAAGGATTAGAACTCGTTTCTATTTATAGAAACTTGTAGATCTAATTCAAAAGTGATACAGTCACTTAGGAGTGTTAAGATTTGATTTCTTTAGTTTAGAAATCAATCTCTCTTGTTGGATCTATTTAAAAAAAAATTATCAACTTATATCCAACAAATCTCTATTTCGTTTTACAAAATTAAAACTAGGGTTTATATATTTCATATCTTAGTTTTTCATTTTGAGAAACTTGTATAAAAATAATATTCAAAGGATCTTTCCTTTTACAAGATTCTTGATAACCAAGATCTGTAAATACTGAGATTGCAAGAATATACCTAATTTCAGTAGTGTGAAATAGTTCATTTCATACTTAGGCAGTTTCTGTAATTCTTAGGAATTGTTTATATAAGTGTGTGTGAGTATATGCATGTGTTAGGCACTTCACTCACAACACCTTAACACAACATCACTTAAAATAGTGTGTTGGTATAGAGATTTTGACCATTTAGAGTCGACGTAAAGAAGGATCTAAGGAGACAAGCTGAAGGATGACAAGAACCAGTCAGAGCCTTAAAAGAAGTCAGATTTACCTAACGGAGCTAGTATACCTTCCGAACTTAGATTTAGGTCTGTATTTTTGTGTTTAGTTCATTGCTTTCTTGTAACCTAAAACTTATTCAAGTGGATTTTTAGTTTTGAGGTGTAAAGACCTCCAAAAATGTTTCTCTAATTGGGTAGGGTTTTACCACGTTAAAAAATTATCTTGCATTGTGTGTTTTTTATTTCTTCAGTTATACTACTCCACTGCTAGACTTAGTTGTTAGGATTTTAAAACCTGGTTTCAAGTAACTAAAATTTGATGTTCATAATTATCAAGCATGCCTTTTGTTCTTATAACTGTTTTAGAAAAGAGTTTCTTCAAGAAAATAATTTGAATCTTACTCAACTAATTTAACTTTTGTTAAATGATGTAGTAAGAGTATTTTCAATTGGTATCAGAGCAGTGTACTTTATTTTCAAAACATTTTAAGATCCTATATTTTTTGAAACTGTTTTAAAAAACAACCAAATATGGACGAGAAATTTGAGAGACTGGGAAACTTGTCCATGCCTCCCCTCTTTGATGGGACTAACTTCCCTTACTGTAAAGTAAGGACGATAGCCTTCATCCATGGGACTTTGGGAGATGAAGCCTGGGAGGCTATAGGAAATGGATATGTACACCCAACTAAGCCTGCTGCAGAAGGTAGTACTGTAAGAGTTAAAAAACTTCTAAGCGAGTTCACTAAGGAAGAAAAATTGGCCTCCTATAATAATAATAAAGGAAATAATGCTATTTTTCTGTCAATTAATGAATATGAATCTAAGATAATATCTATTTATTCAACCTCTAAGGAAGCCTGAGACACATTGGTCACTGCCCATGAAGGTGACACACGTGTTAAGGGTTCCAAGACCCAATTACTTATACAACAGTATAACATGCTTTTGATGGTTGAGACTGAAACATTTGACGAGTTTTACATTAAGTTAACTGATGTAATTACCAAACTGCATGCTAATGGCATTGTGTATGATAGGAAAGAGATAGTTTCTAAAATTCTAAAATCACTTCCAACAAAATTTGATAATAAAAGATATGCGATTGAGGAGATGTATGATCCAAATCTCACTCCAGAACTCCTCATTAGAAAACTTAGAACAGTGGAAATGGAATTTGAGTTTAAGAAACAACTCTCCAATTATCAAAAGAAACACACCAGTCCAAACCTTGTCTTTCAGTCTAAGGTGACTTCACCACACCTTAGTGTTTTTAATACTGACTTGAATTCTGATGAGGAGTGTGACTTAGATGATTTGGACAATCATCTTGCCCTCGTGTCTAAACTTTTTTAAAGGATTGTGAAATTTAACAACAATACTGCTTCTAAAAAAGGGAAGTCTACTTATTCAAATTCTTCTAATAGTAAACCTCATGAGAAAAGACAAGAAAAACACTACACTGATAAAAATAGTAGACCTGGCAAAGACCTTAAAAATATTGAATGCTTTTGATGTGGCAAGTTAAGTCATATGTCCAATAAGTGTAGAGTTAATCTGAATAAGAATAACAAAAATAATAGGGCCAATATTTTTAAGACTTGGAACGATTTAAGTGACTAATATAATAATGATCCTGAATCATCCAATATGTTTGATCCTTACATGTCATTCTTTGCTAAGATTATATATACTGATGATAAGCCTACACTTCATGCTGAACCTGATGATAGGATGTCTAATCTTGCTATATCGCATGATATTTTGCCTACTGGTTTGTCTACTTTGTGCCTAGATAATGCTACTAATGTTGAAAATGCTAGTAGTTCATCTACGGTGTGTGTGAGTCAAAGGAAACGTTTAAATAACGAATGAAATGTGTGCACAAGTCCTAAAAATGACGCGTTAGGGGACAATCCACACACCATACTTAGAGATTCCGATAATGACGACCTCTGAGACATTCACACACTCTATACCAAAACTCTTAGGAAGAGCACTAAACTTGAAAAAACAGTCAAGGACCTTACTGAGAAAATAGAAGCCCAAAGTCTTATGGTAAAACAGAGTGCTAAGGACTACACACTCAATGTCTGGATCATGAAAATAAAACTAAGTCTTTTCTTGAAAAAATCAAAGAAATTTCAGTCATATATATTACTCTTAATCACTAAGTAATATATATTACATTTTATCACCAAGTAATATTCATCATAAATCACATAATACTTTATTCGGAATTAATTTTCAATTTATCCCACAATTAATTATAACTAATCCCATTTTAAAAATCATTAAAAATACGTGGTGTTACATACTTCCACCCTTACAATGAAACTCCGTCCCAAAATTCGAAAAAAGTATACCAGATAAGAACAACTCTGGCTATATGTAACGCATCGCATCCTCGCGCTCATGAGTAAACTATTATTTATCGCCCATACAGTACGCTATCAAATTCTCTTAATAATGAACACCTCACAAATGTTCTTTTTAAACCCTGGGCTACCATGTCACGTAGGTTCTTGCCCAAGCCTTATCGTTTAAGTTTCACTACTTAAACTTATTTTAGATATTCACTATCTAGCCTTCTACTATTCGCGCCTTAGTAAATTAATCGTTCTTCAGATACATAAGATCTCGTCTCGTGACGATTGCACACAAGTTGGTTATTTGCGCAGTATATATTTTACACCCATTATATACTATAAATGTCAACTCATCTCTGATCTTCGTAATAATACCTAGTCCCCCACCTTTAACTAACAAGCAGGAGAAACAACAAGGCTTACCGTGCCATACCTTGACTGGCACCATGCCCAAAACTGAAATTATATGAGTTATTGTACGCAAATTCCACTAGTGGAAGGGATGGCTCTCGTCCTTCCCTAAGATCCAAGGGTACACATATAATTTATTCTCCAACATCAAATTAGTTCACTTGCTCTGCTCATTATTCTGCGGATGAGAGGTCGTACTCAATCACATCTCGGTACCAATGGCCTCAATAAAAACTCTCTCAAAATCATTAAAAAAAATATCTCGTCCCAATCGGGCACAACATTAAGCGGTACCCTATGTAATCTCACTATCTCAATTATAAAGATCTCGCATACTGTCCCGTAGTATGATCAGGCCAAACTGCCATAACGTGCACTACTTTGGTCAACCGATCCACTATCACCATATAGGATTAGGACCCCCACCACAATAAAATTATTGGGAATACACTCCCCTTATAACTTAGGAATCCTTAACGGTTGAAGAAACCCCAACTAGTTTCGGGTGGTCCACCCTTTACAAACAGACAGGTGACTCATTGCAAAACGAATTTAGCAATATTTTGTAATACGCCGTAATTTTATGGCTTTTAATTACGAGATTAATTAAATGAAATTGCTTTTAATTGTGGGATTAATTAAATTAATTTGGGATGGAAAATTAATTCGGATATAAATATCTAGCAAGACGAGAGTTAGTATTTAAATATAATGATAATGTTGAATAGTACTGAGTGATTATCGTAATATGTGATTAATGAATTTATTAAGATTGTCGTGAGTTGAAAATACGGCAGTTTCGATAATCTAGTTGGGACGCGCGTGTCAGTCGAGTCAGGATCCAATTTAATAGATTTAAAAGTATTTTATTTTTATGTCATCCGTATGAGCATTTTGAGTGCGCCAACGTGTTCGAAAGGGTCGAGATAGTCAGAAAACACTAGCCGTGGTTTAGTTTGGATCCCGGGATATTTTTACGCCTAACCAGCAACCCGAGGGGTTATATTAGTCATTTTTATTTTTGGTGAATAGCGACCCACGAAATTTAGAAAGCTTTATCAGCCAATAGGTTAGAAACTTAGGGTTTCCATTACCAAGATTCACAGACGGCCATTAGAGATGAAGTGGAGGAAGTTACCAAAGGAGAACCACCATCTTTGGACTTTTTGCACCACCGTCACCACCGTCGGATATATAGAAAAGAGAGAAGCGTTTCTATATCATCTACTTCGAAGGATCAAAATCTTTATTAACAGACAATTGATTTAACTTGCAACAAATTAGTGCATATATCATCCATGTTAGGTTAGAATTGAAGAATAACCTTGAATAATGATAATTGAATGGACTTACAGAATTACAATCGTAATCTGGGGATGTTTTTCATGTAGATTAACTTCTGGGATTTTAGCAGTCATGAAGTCATGATCCATGTGTAGAGAATTATGAATTTGTAATGAATTATATAGAGTTCTTGAAGAAATAGGAGAACTAGGGTTTTTAATATGAAATTTATGTGAATTGATCCAAGATTTTGATGTCCCATTTTGATTTGATGATTCTAAAACGTTGGAAATAATGCAAACATGTTGGTGTGATTATTAGTATACTTGGTTGGGGGTTTGGGACGTTATAATGAATAATTAGAAGTGTAAAAAGAGGAAACCCGTAACTGTTAAAAAAAATTTTGGGTAAATACCTGTTTGATCGATCGATCGACTCAAGAATGTCGATCGATCGACTGATCGATCGATTGATCGATCGACCCCTTTTATTCGATCGATCGGCCTCTTCTGATTTTTGGTAATTGTTTCCCTTTAAGGTTTAAGGAAAATCCCAAAGCCGATAATGATTCTTAGGGTGATTAATATGATATTGTGGGACTTATTTAAGGTCAATATGGTCTTAGTTGAAGACCGAAAAAATGGATTACCTTAGGAAATTGAATACTATTCCTTACGAGGGACTACCAAGTGAGGTGCGGTTAGAAATCGTTCGAATTGGAACTATAATGGGAATAAATGCTGATGTAAGGATAAGAACAGTAATGGAGGGGCTTTAAGTTACTTAAATAACATTAGAAACTAATAGGAGACATAGTAACCTTTTGGGGTAGGTTTAGGTACTCAAATTGATACGACGAGAGAGTTATCAAGTTAAATATATAATTACGTATGATGTTCGGGATAATCTTACTACGTACGAGCCTTACTAGATAGAATGTGAATATCTATATTGAAATATGATTACTAAGGTTGTGTGAATGCCTAGTGAATAGGTTTCTTATGTGTATGACATACCAACCATACTTACTATCACGGGAGGTCAGTTTCGGGAAAAGGGTCATCTTATCTTTGTGTGCCTTCGGGGGTGTAGGAGGGGCTTAATGATAAGCCTCTCATTTAATTATTAATTGAGGTTAGAGATTATTAATATTGATAAAATTTCATGTGTTTATGCGACATGAGTATTATTATGTGCGTCGGACATATCACGCATATTTGTATATTATTTACATATTAACTAGACAATATTCTAGTATTGAGAGTTTTGACATATGTTATGGGACATGCCACTTAAAATAGGACATGTGTCACCACGAGTCATTTGACATGTGGCGACCCACTTGGGTTGGTTTGGCTATAAATAAGCCTCACCCCCATACATTTGAAAGAGATCTTCTTAGGAGAGAAGTGTGATTTTCTTATCTTATGAGTTTTTAGAGAGTTTTAGAAAAGAGTTTTGATATAAGTTTCAACACCTCCCACCTCTCCAAAAAAACACCACAATGAGTTTTTCGGTGAATAGTACGAACCCACGAACTACACTGACTTTGATTCCGAGTATAATGGATACGTACGCGCAACCGAAGTTGCTCAAGTCAAACACGTGCTAAAATCCGATATTTCCCCAAAATTAGACTACTTTCTTACATTTGGCGACTCTGCTGGGGAGGTATTCACAATTTTTATCGTGTAATGCCTCATTCGCACACGAAAACTTGGTGAAAATGAAGAAAGGTGTTGATAAGAAAGCCTTCTGCTCATGAACACAAAATATACTCATATTATGCCATTTCAAGATAAGTACTAAAACCTCTCTCCATGAAATATAATCTTATTAGTAAGCTTTGATAAAATTTCATGACTTGCATTAACGTTTAAAAGGCACTACATGATTTACGCAGTGCACAGATATGATTCATTACCATGCTTAATGAGAATATTCGTAGATGTTAAAAACATATTTATTTCACCATATAAAGTGAGTTTAGTAGTTTATCAATCCAGTTAATAGATTTTCATGTGTAATTCAAAAATTACCTTGTGTTAATACCAGACTAATGACGTTGAAAATTTGTCTTTGTAAATGATTATACAAGAAAAAAATATCAAGCTTCACACTCACGTGGGTTTCATAGCAGTTTTGTAGAGTAGGTAGTTGTCAGCCTGCAGTTGTGACATACGCCTAAAAAAATGGGTCCTGAGAGTACCAAGCATTGAAACTTGAAAATAAAGATTTGAAGTTGATTTCAATAGATATTATATTTCTTATTAAATGAATATTGTAATCGTGTACAAACATATATGACAAAAGATTACAATGGAAACAGTGCAAGTCGGAGATCTTTACACTATTATATTAATATATTGAGATACTTTCTAAATGTATAGTACATTTAAGGTAGTCAGTACCTGTCACATATTGATTAAAAAAATATATATGTAGTACATGGACAACCCTTTATCACTTTAGTACAAAAGGCCGAAAAGCCTAGGTCGGTCACTGACATCCCCTAGTGCGTGTCTTCTGCAATAGTACACCCTGGGATGATAGGATACATATTTTGTTGTTTTCCATGTTGCTTTATGTGACACCCCGCCTAATTAAATACCAGGTGATCAGTCCTTTATTAAATTAAAATCAAGGTGAACGGTTGGTTCATTCTTAGCATCACTGTCGCAAAATAAAATTTTCTAATTTAAACACCCTAAATAATTAAGCTAAGTGTCAAAATAATTTTATAGCGTTATTTCCATTTTATTAAATCCAAATATGAAAACCTTTTTAAATAGCCAACAATTTAAGAACTCTGACATACTAAAGATGGATAATAAAACACAAGAATTAGATTCATCCATATAAACCAAACTAGATTAAACTATAAATAAAACAATCCTGACAGTAATTAAATCCCAAAGAGTACCAACTAATGGAAATATAAAGGAACGTAAATCTCTGACAAAAATCCAAACTGAATAGAGAAACGGGCGACACATGCCCTAACTAATAAGAACTAAAATTAGGAGTAGAATCAACAATGAAATCGTCTAAGCAATGGCCTGCAACTCCCACATAAGCTGTAGCACGTCCGGTCTAAAGAACCTAAGCATGACGCCCCTGTGGATGGGCACCTGTATTATATACATATATATACAAGAGAAAAGAAATAACAGGAAATGGGTCAGAGCCCAACTGTAAAACAGTTTAAAATTAGTTTAGCAAGTATTTAAAATGCTTACCAGCTAATGTAACAACCATGTTAGTATGTGATACTCTCTTGAGAAATTTTCACCTCTCATCTAGTGTGCACACCTACCGCACTATTAATCCCATAAGTTTATTTTAACTTTACTTCCCCCATAAGGTTTCCTTCCGTCATATACTATGGCTAATGTATTTAATTTCTGAAAATCAAGCTTTATCATATCCCTTAGGTTATTTGAAATAATTCAGCGATGTCACAAAATTTCCAAACACTAATAATAAAATTGGAGTAATTATTCATTACTTAAATACTTTTATGGGCAGTAGAAAGTTCTCATACTTAAGTATATATATAGGTTAACCACTCATATAATGTGTGTATATATATATATATATATATATATATATATATATATATATATATATATATATTCGGCACCCCACATAAAATCTATGGTGCTGGCATACTTTGCTATCAAGTCCCCGTATTACGCATATTAATGGAAATACTAGTTCGAAATTAATCTCGAACTGTATTAACATAAAACACATACAAATGGAGGCGAAGCATAGTTCCAAGTCACTAAGAGGTCAGCACATACCCTCACGTCTCTTAGAATCGTCTGACTATCAATCAGATAGCCTGTACCGAGGAATCCTATGTTCTAGGGTAAGAGTCAATATCCCCCATAAAGGCCCAATTGAGATAAAATCGTCTCGGCACGGAAACCCCCGTGATAGCAAGTAGCCCGAGTATGATTTTTATACAGATATATAATATATGCACAATCACACCGTCATATATATATAAATATCCACATTTCTAAATTAGGTGCGCTCACGACCCATAAATATAATTATCCGCTCTTAGCACATTTTTACTTGATTATCTCGCATAACAGATTTGTCACTTTTATTCTCATATATATAAGTTACTCCGTACCTACTTCTCGTCTCTCGAAGTATTCTAACTCCCTAAGTATAATTTCAGTAGGCACTCTCACTTACCTTCTAGTCTAACTTCATTACAAGTCTCGACCTTTCATTAAACGTACGAATGATTTCATACGTATGAATAATTTCCCGTCAACCCTAAATTTCATCTTACATTAAATTCTCACTCAACGGAGTTTACCTAGACCCTACTGGTCCTATTTATATCCCATTATGATCTAACAATAATAATTAAGGGTTACTAGGAATTTTAATCAGTTTAAACCAACATAAGGGGAATATGCAGTTTTCCAGGAGGGGTCGATCGATCGATCAAGCAGTTATGACGAAAACTGCATTAATCCAGTTACGAGTTTGCCTCTCCAACCTGAACCAAATCTCCATATATTATTCCCAAACTCCCAACAAACGTTACTACAACTACTATATACTTAGAACACATGATTTTCTACGTAAAATATGTCCTAATTCATCAATTACAACATTTTAATGGGTAAAATTTACCTGAACTTCAAGAACCCTAATTTTTTTCTTTTTCTTTCAATTATTTTCCAGATTTCCTACTTCTAAATCCGTACAAAGTCATGGTTTATCCTCTACATGCGATTTAGATGTCCAGAATATGATTACTTCTTCTACAACATATGATTTTAAGTCTCAAAACTATACTTTCTTTCATGAAACAAGATCTAAACAACCCTACGCTAACATGATTGAGACATCAACTAAAAATAAAGCAAGATAGATACTTGCCTGGAAATTGAGTTTCTGATTTGTGGAAGAAAGTGGTATGGTTGCGTTCCCCGTCGCGCGATCTACGATTTGGTGGTGGTGTCGGTGCAAACGGTTGAGTTGTTTGGCCTTGAATTGCTTGGGAAGCTTTTCTACTTTTTCTCTAATGGTCATTCTTTGATTTTGCTCTTGTTAACCCTAGAGGAAAACTCCTAAAGGCTGATATAACCTTGGGAAATTCGTGGGTTTAATTGCCCAAAAATACGAAATGTCTATAATACCCTCCCGAGATGCCAATTAGGCCTAAAAAACCCCGAGACCCAAACTAAAACCTCGGGTACATTATTTTGACTATCTCAAACCTTCCAGACACATTGGCGCACTTTAAATGACCATACGTGTGACTTATAATTTATTCACTTTTAATAATAATAATTTAATCCCGACACGACACAAGCGCGTCCCGATTTAATTTCCATAATTATCAAATTACGCACTCATGATAATTTAATAAATTCGATTATACATATTACTTTATCCACTAAGTAATGTTCAACAAATTTCCAATAATTACTAACTCTCATCACGTTAGTAAATATTAAAAAAAAATCGAATTAATATCTCAATTTAAATTTAATAAATCCCCAAATTTAAAAGTCATAAAAATACGGGGTATTACATACTTCCCCCTAATAACGGAATTTCATCTTGAAACTCAGAAAATAGGGCATACCTGGTAAGAATAAGTTCGGGTATTTCTCGCACATATCTTCCTCACGCCCCCAAGTGGATTCCTCCACATTATGATGCTCCCACTAGACCCGTACAAGTGGGACTACCTTCGACCTCAATTTCTTCTCGCTATGGTCTAGGATAGCCACTGGTCTCTCCTCGTAAGAGCTGTCGGGATGTAAATCAATATCCTCTATCACGATTTGAGTATGGACCATGTCATCCCAAAGGTATCATCTCAACGACGAGATGTGGAACACATCGTGAATGCGGTGCAAATGCTCTGGCAACCCTAACCTGTATGCCACCGGCCCAATCCTCTCGATAATGGGAAATGGTCCCACATACCTCGAATCCAACTTCTCTTTCTTTCCAAACCTCATTACTCCTCTCATAGGAGATACCAGCAGTAATACTTCGTTCGCGGTGCTAAACTCTTGGAAGAACTGCTTCGCATCAGCGTAGTTGTTCTAGCTGTCTTGTGCTACCCGAATGCGACTCCTGATGAGCTCAATCCTAGCTAAAGTTTCCTGAACCACCTCAGGTCCGAGCAATTTGTTGTCCCCCACCTCTAGCCAACATGAGGGAGAATGACAAGGCTTGCCATACAATGCCTTAAACGAAGCCATATCGATCGTGAACTGATAGGAGTTATTGTAAGCAAACTCCACCAGTTGAAGATACATCTCCCATCCTCCTATAAAATCAAGGACACACATGCGTAGCATATCCTCCAACATCTTATTGGTACGCTTTGTTTGTCCATATGTCTGTGGGTGATAAGATGAACTCAATCTCAACTCTGTACCCATGGCCTCCTAAAAGCTCTCCCAGAAGCGCGACACAAAAATCTTATCTCTGTCAGACATGATATCCAGGGGCACCCCATGTAACCTAACAACCTCGGCACTGAACAACTATGCAAATTGGACGATGGTATAGTCCGTCCGTACTGGAAAAAAATGATCCACCTTAGTCAACCGATCCACTATAACCCATATGGAGTCGTGATCCCGCTGTGATGTAGGCAGTCCAATAATAAAGTCCATGGAAATACTCTCCCACTTCCACGTAGGTATCTTCAACGGCTGTAGTAACCCCGAAGGTCTCTGGTGGTCTACCTTTACCATCTAGCCAGTAGAACACTTGGACACGAACTCAGCAATGTCCTTCTTCATCCCACTCCACCAGTACTGCCTTCTCATATCTTGGTACATCTTATCTCCTTCGGGATGTATCGCAAATCTAGACTCGTAAGACTGTGTCATCACTGCATGATGTAAGTCTTCCCCCTCTGGGACCACCAATCTCCCATTAAACCTCAAACCTCCATCAGAACTTACTGAATAGGACTCAGTACCCTCAGTTAAAAGCCATACAATCTGCTCCTAACAAAATGTATCCACTGACTGTGCTTGTATCACCCTCGTAACAATCTCTGGTGTGACTGTCATGACAGATACAAAAGAACGGGCTACCGCATCTTGGTGACCTAACTCTTTCCACTTTCTTTCCAGATGTTCGCTACATCGCCCTCCGGTCTACGGCTTAATGCATCAGCAAACACGTTAGCTTTTTTCGGATGGTACTGTATCTCGAATTGGTAATATTTCACCAACTCCAACCACCTTCGCTGATGCATATTCAGCTCTCGCTGAGTGAATAAGTACTACAGTGACTTATGGTCTGTGAATAAGCGAAACTTCTCCCCCAATAGGTAATGTCTCCAAATCCTCAATGAAAAAATGATCGTTGCTAGTTCTAGGTCGTGGGTAGGGTAATTCCTTTCGTACGATTTAATCTTGAAGGAAGCAAAAGCTATAGCTTTCTCCTCCTACTAAAGTACTCCCCCGAGTCCCCATAAAGAGGCGTCAGTGTAAACCAGATACTCCACTCTCGATTTAGGAAAAGCAAGAACTGGCGCCGAAGTCAACTTATCTTTCAGCTCATCGAAAGCCAATTGACAAGCATCGTCCCAAACATACGGTACCCCCTTGTGAGTCAGATTCGTCAATGGACCCGCTATCTTCGAAAAACCTCGGATGAACCTCTTGTAGTACACGGCTAACCCTAAGAAACTATGCACTTTCGTCGGTGTCGTGGGTTGTCCCCACTCCCTCACTGTCGACACTTTGCTCAGGTCAACAGATATTCCTAATTCTAACACAACATGCCCAAAAAATTATACCTCTCGTAACCAGAATCCGTACTTCTCATACTTAGCATACAACTGATTCTCTCGTAGAGTCTGAAGAACCTGTCTCAAGTGCTCGGCATGCTCCTCCTCAATATGAGAATATATCAGGACGTTACCTATGAAGACGATGACAAACTGATCCAAGAACTCTCTGAACACTCTGTTCATCAAGTCCATGAATACGGTTGGGGCATTTGTCAGCCCAAACGGCATGACCCTGAACTTATAGGACCCATATATCGTCAAGAAAGCAGTCTTCGACACATCCTGCTCCCTAATCCGTAGCTGATGGTATCCTGATCTCAAATTTATCTTCGAAAAGAAGGTTGCTCCTCTCAGTTGGTCGAACAGGTCATTGATTCGAGGCAACGGATATTTGTTCCGTATTATGACCTTGTTCAACTCTCGATAGTCCATGCATAACCTCAGTGAAACATCTCTCTTCTTCACAAATAACACTGGAGAACCCCAAGGTGAGGTGCTCCTACAGATGAAGCCCTGACCTAATATTTGCTCTATCTGATCCCGTAACTCCCTCATTTCTACTGGAGCCATACGGTACGATGCACGTGCTCGGTTGAGTACCCGGTATCAAGTCTATGATGAAATCTATCTCTTGACAGGGGGTAGGCCTGGTATCTCTTGAAATACATCGAAATACTCACAAACAACCGAAATCGAATCTAAGGGAATCACGACCTCCTTAGAGGTATCCTCCTCTATGTATTACAAATGGGTGGAAGAGCCTCCCGCTGGACGAGGCATCGCCACCAAAAACATTTCCTGCCCCGGAATAGCAAAGATGATACTCCCACCGAAATTATCTATCATGTCTTGGTACACAGCGAGCCAATCCATGCCAATAATAACATCGTGCTCATGCATCAACAACAACATGAATAATACCACATGAATCAAAATAATTCCAACAATTATTTTTTCATATTTCAATGAATTTATCAATTTAAATATGAGTTCAATTAATAAGAAATCAACGGAATAAACTCTCGAGAGATTTAAAGGAGCATATTGTGTAAAACCCCATACTTTCTTTTAGTGGCAGGTTAGCGCGGATTTTGGGGCGCTATGGAGATTGATTTTAGCGAGTATTATTATTGGGAAGAATATTCAAGAGAATACATATGAGAAGATTGTATTTATTTTTGTTGTATAGAGCATTTTATTTCGAGATAGATAGTTGTATTATTTAGAGAGATTATTGGGTTTATTTAATTTCAAGAGATTGAGATTAGTGGATTCTTTTTTTTATATTGCTGTATTTGTTTCAGATGCTCTATACCTGGTTATTTGTGGATTAGTATAGTTTTTATCGACAGTGGTGCTCCGTTCGCTCTCCCCGGATGGGAAGGGTGTTACATTAGGATGGACTAAGGGAATACGTTAGGCGTGCACATTAGTTGGGAGGTGAGAAACTCATATAAGAGTACGCAACTAACATGTTTATAATATGTATTGTTTAATTATAATTTAAACACTTGCTAAACTTTGAAATTGTTTCCACCTCGGGCATTGACCCGTTTTCTTCCAAATCTATTTTGTTTTGTAAAAACATTTTAGGTGCCCAGCCACAGGGACACCAAGCATAGGATTTCCATTGCATTAACGTGTTGTAGCTGCTGTGGAAGTTATAGGATCTCGGTATTAGATGCCTTCATATTCTGTACTTGATTCTACTCAGGGTTACTCATCCGTTAGGGCATGTCGCCCATTTCCATTTAGAGATAGCATTCTCAGACTTTTACATTTATTTCAGATGTTGGTTTATTTATTCAGACTCTTATGTCGTGACTTTATTTTACTCTGGTATTATTATTGGAGTGTTTACTCCAGACTCATTTTATTTCTTTTCGTTGATTATTCATTTGAGATTGTTTATGCGATTAATGGTTGTTGACTTAATTACTTGGATTATGTTAACTGAATTAATAAAATTTGGCATCTCTCTTTTTAAATATTAGGTGGATAGTAATAAATTATATATTTTCGACAATGATGCTACAACTGAACCAACTTGATATTCTGTATTAATTTCATAAAGGAGTAGCTACCCGATATTTAATTAGTTGGGTGTCACATATTTTCTTCATTAAATCCCATCATCACTGGCATTTATAACATGATACATCTTATATGCTCTCAAATGTACCTCTAACCGTGATCCATGTGACTTTGTCGCACCGCGTGTCACAAGCCCTTCCCCTTACCCTGAAATTAGTTTCTCGTGAAACGTAACCCTCTAACAAATCTTACGGGATAAGCTTCAACTTTCCAAGCTAAATGTTGTCGAATTCACACGACAATCATAATCTATTGCTGGATACAATACTTTCAATTACCTTGGGCGCCCATACACCCTATATCTCGTGCATTATTGCACAAATAAATTCTTGCGCATTTGACATGTTTTTTTATTCGTGATTAACCATTTTGTACTAGTTTTCTTATCAGAACTAGGCTACTCTTTCGGCCTTAAGTCATAGTGGAATTATTAACCCTCAATTATAGTCTTGTAAATGTACAATGATCAAAGTACAAAACACAATGTACTATCGACCAAACTTCTCTCCAACTCCTGACGTTTGCTAGTTTTATGCGTGGGATGTCTTACAAAGCAAAATCCAAACATAGAACCCCCCGATACACTACTACCCAACATAGTCGCTCATCTAGATCCGTAAGGCCCTTAGTCCATAATATATACCTTCCCACATTCTCCATATGTTGACATAAAAATCTACTTATGTCCCCTAGAAATAACATCTCTCACTATACCAAGTTTGCGATGCTATATATATAGCAAGTTATATCTCGTTGCTTGTTAAAGAACACAATGTATCCTGAGTCACATCCGTAAATAAATCCCTACGCACCGGGATCACATATAACTAGTCAGCGTACTCACTGAGGTCTACGATACCATGAAATTTTCATATATACATATATATAGGCCCAACCTTATTTCAGGTGGCACCTCACAAAATTAAATATACTCCCCCCGAAGTATCCAGCACGATAGTCTTACACTCACTCTACTATCGTTTAGACATTTGGTAATTAATCACTGCACATTACCATTATAATCTTTACTTTACTAACTCAATGCAGTAGTAATATATAACAATAAAATATGTTCTTAGTGCCCACCCGGCTTACTCACGGGTGACATCAAAAGCCCCGATACTCATGATAATTACGTTTGTAACTAGACTTTCAAAATTAACGTACCCGCTAAGCTCGACTTGCACTCAAATTTAGGGTTAACAATTCATATATGTATTGTGACACACCCATGTCTCTTGACCTAATCCTTTTTTCACACGGATGAAACAAAACTTCATCAGTCTCACTTGATTCGTAGGGTCCCGGCACGTAGCTTCCAACACGACCCATGAGTACCTGAAATCTTTATGCATTAAGTATTTTGCCCAATATTTTCCCCCTCCTCGTTGTGGGAAAATCATTCTGTTATGTGGCTTACACGCCCAACATTTTCAATTATGGCCTTACTGGCCTCCCTTTTTCTTCATGGGCCCTATCGACCCCACAATACGTTATGGTATTGTTACCGAGGACATCGTTGGTCCTGCCTAAACCCTTAACTCTCAGGTTATAAATTCTTAGGTCCAATTCTCTTGACCCGATTCCTTCGCTGGAATTCTCATTCCTCCAGTTGTTATACCTAATTGTCATGGTTTTCCATTCCCAACTCTTATCGGTCTCATTTCTCAAAGTGGAAAAATTCAAGATTGGTAGTCCCACTCCCTACACGTACGATAATTTCCCATTACTAGTCCCACTGACCATTTAGAAATGTCCTTCTCACGAACCTGGCAGTCTTAGCTCCCAATTGCTATCTCTGTTGTTCCTTTGGCTCTAATGGTCCTATAGAACACATTGTCGACCTCGTTGGTCTTGGCTGAACTCATCGCCACTAGTAGAGATTTCATCATATCATTTAAATAGGTCCCCCACTGGGTATACCTTCTGGTGATGTTCCATTAATACTGTTGAATTCATTCTTGCTCTTTGGCTAGATTTTTCATCCCTCCTGGCTCCCTTTCTTCTGGGAGAATTAACAAATTTCTTGGCGACATCAACCCTAGTCGTCTTCGTCAGATTTCCCCTCAGTACTTGAGGATTTAACTCATGAGTCTTTCCATGCAATGAACTCTTATTATCTTTGATATACCCCTCCGTCGTTGGGTAAGAAGTTCATTAAGCGCGTTGGCTGCTCTCTCGCGTTAGGTTTTCTTTCTTGCCCGTATAAAATAAGTTTCAAAATTCTTTCACAACTCGATAAAAACATCAGATGGACGATTTCACAATCGAATCATACACAAATTTCTCATTTTAGCTTCACACATGCTTCTTTATAAGTGATGTCTAACTCTCATCACTTTAGATTGCTCCTATGAGCAAAAAAAATTCGTTCGAAATTTGCATGTCCTGAGTGTTACTACACTTCACCCTACATAATTTCCTTTGGATTTCTTCCTTCCCAAAAGTTCTTCCGACTCCCTCACCCTTCACTGACAGTATTGGGTGGGTTTGGAACGGCACAAACGCTATCCATGATGGTGCTTGGGAAACTACAGCCCCCGAACGTTATCTTCATTGTCCTCAGCCTGAACAATAATTTGGGTGAGTTGTATCTCAAACACCATTTTCCAAAGCACCCTATATCTTTGGTCGAGTCCTTCTCCTGCTATTTTTCTAACAGCCCTTGCTAGTCAGCGATGCCCGACCGAGCTTAAATAAGAATTACATAGCTTATATTTCCTGGAAGGAGCACGTACGTCGTAATACGTAGAGGAATACAACATCCTAATAATAGGGCTCTATATCAAAGAACGCTACGCTGAAACATAGAAAGTCGTACAGATCCTAAGGACACTAGAACCTGATGCTTTGATACCACCTATGACACCCCACATAATTAAATACCGGGTGATCAGTCCTTTATTAAATTAAATCAGAATATCCAGTTGACTCATTCTTAGCATCACTGTCGAAAAATAATTTTTTTATTAATTCACCTAATAAATAATTAAGCTAGTGTCAAAACTTTTCCATTTTTAATTTAATTAAAGGCATTCCACAAAGCGTAGTAATAATAGACAACATCACATCACAACTGAATAAGACTAAATACGACTAGAATAACTCTCCAATTAAAATATTTCATTACTATCAATTAAAACTGATATCAACAGTACTGACATAAATGATTACAATCTCTGGAATAGAAATGAAATAACTAGAATCCTGGGTGACATGCCCTAAATGAAAGTAGACACTACAGATGTGTGATTCAACATAATGGAATGGTCAAAACAAATCTGTCTCCCCAATAGTAGCTATAATCCGTCGAGATATCTATATTCCATGTCGGCATCCCTAATACTGGATACCTGATGTACAAGTTACCATAGATAAGAGAATATGCAAGGAAACGAGTCAGAGCTAGATTGTAAAAGATTTTAAAAAATATTAAGCTCTTAACAAGTACAATTAAGCAGTTATTATGTACATGTTAGATTCTCGGGCTCTCACATGTAAAGTTCTCACCTCTCATCTAGTGTGTAATCCTAACGTACCTTATTATCTCTCTAATTAAGGTTCTCAATTAGGATTCTATCCCATGTCATCTCCCTGTATTTCCCACATAGTACGTATGATAATTAAACGTGTTCATTTCTCTTTAATATGAGCTAGGCTTCTACAGCTTTAAGATTAAGTATTCACTTACTTATTTAAATCAAATCTCATTATTCATTTTTATCTACAATTTCACACAGTAGATTACCTTATAGTATTTATGTTAATCTATAATTTCACACAGTATATATAGTTTAATCTACAATTCTCGCCTAGTAGATTACATCACAGTATATATTTATCACATTATTATATATACTAATATCACACCTCCCAGACAAAGTTGTGGGGCATAGATACTCTGCTATCATGTCCTGATACATCTCTCGTTGTATAAAGGACTATTGGTTCGACGTCTCTCATGAACCATAAACCACATAACACACATATTGAAGGCGAGCATACTCCCCAGCCGAATGGGTCGCGCACATACCTATGCTCCCATTCAATCATCGAAACTATCATTCACACTGATAGAACATGTCCAAGGTCCTATGCTCAAGGTACAAGTCTAAAATCCCCCAAATGGGCTCATCAGGATATGATCATCTGTTGCTTAGTAAGGGTTAGGTTTGTTTAAGAATGGTTTAGTCAGTGGAAGGGTGTGGTTTGCTTAACTCCTTTCACTTATGCTTCATGTAACATCGCATTATTCTATAATTAGAAATAATAATTGATATTGATCATATTTTTTGGTGCCTCTTGATGAGTTTTGCATTTGAATTATTTATACCAATCGTTAAGGCATACATAATCCTTTTGTTCATATAAATAACAAAATGGACCACCAGTCTCAGAGGTTTAGAAAAAAATAGCATTTTGTGAAAAAGAAGGTAACCGTGCCCATGTATGCGTATGGGCTGCCTACGTACCTTTGGGGGTTTTAAAATTATTCATGAGCTTCATTTTGAAAAGAAAATATTTTTGAGAGGATCAGGTCCCACGTAGTTATGGGTAGGGGAAATGAAGTTTTTTTATAATAGAAGGGGGATGAGAAGAGTGGTAGCGCATAGAGATTTCAAACTAAGGGTAAAATTTCTTGAAATGGCCTAAGTTGACTGGACGTGCCATCTCTTCTCTGTCAAGGTCGGTGAGCACAATGGTGCCTCCTGAGAGAATTTTCTTCACGATCTAGGGGCCGCTCCAATTCGGTTTGAATTTCTCTCCAGGTTCCTAGACGGGTTATATAATGTCGAGGTCAATTTTGAGGACCTTAAGTTATAGTGACCAATTCTGAGGGTCGAGATCAATTCTGAGGACCTTAAGTTATAATGACAAATTCTGCGGGTCGAGGTCAATTCTAAGGACCTAAAATTATGATGACCAATTCTGTGAGTCGAGGTTAATTCTGAGGACCTTAAGTTGTAGCGCGGGGATTTCTCTCCTGGGGGATTTCAAATTATCTTGGGGGTGCAGATGCACTGGTTTCACTAGGTATTGTGTTATTTTTATGCTCTCCTAGGGGATCTTTTAGTTTTAAGATTTCGACTAGGAATTATAGTAGACTTGGATGCGGGTGCATCATGGATTTTGCTGCGGAGTATGTTGAGGAGAAGGGTATAAGATTAATCCTGTTGGGGATTTTGAGATTTTGTAAGGGGCTTAGTGCTCCAAATGTAATTTTCTTGAGCAAAATGATGTTCTATATTTTTAGGGATTTTTGGGGCAATTTCTAGATTTTTCCAACATTTTTTGTACAAAATTTAAAAGGGGCTACCTATAGTCAGGATTGGGGGATGCCATTATGTAATGGAACGAACTCCTGGGTTTCCTTCAAAAGAGGAAAAGGCGGTTGTCGATCGTTATGGTCAGGGGGTTGCCGATCGACATGCCCATTAGCCTTCTCGAAAAAGGGGGCGATACCTTCCATGTTTTTTACTCCCTTCAGTGTTTGAATCTTCTGCTTTCTATCTCTGAAAACCATTCCTAAGTCCTTTTTTCTTCAAGGCATCAAATAGCTGGTTCTTCGAGCGAGGAGTATAACACTAAGTGGATGGCCATTGATGACTGGGTTGGCTTGCAGTGGCAGTTTAGGGTGCCTCTTGCATTAGGTAATGAGAATGCCTTTGATTTGTTTGAGCCTGTAGATAATGAGTGTATCCTTGTATGTGAGCCTGTATACCACCGTTCGTCTAGGGTGAAGAACCTAAGTGGCTACGTAAGTCGATAACCTTTGATATTCCATTTTATTGTTATTGATTCTTTTCTTGCTGTATGTTCGGGTGTTGGCCAACTAGCTGATGGATATGAAGGACTGGATGGACTCCATGTCGGATTATATCAAGGAGGAAGATCCTTCCTACTTTATTTTGTCTACCACCTCAAATGAGGGTACAGTTTCTAAGAGTAGAGGATCCACCGCTCGTCATTGGGGGAAGCGCGTCCACTTCGGGGGTTGAGGGATTGCGAGGGACAATTGAGGGTTCGGGCGAAGTCCCGTTTGTATTTTTCAGTTTTTCTTTTCGATCTCCAAAATGTAACCAAGTGAAGCGAAAAAATATATATGAAAAATATGCATTTTATTTTTTGTCATTTTTCTTGATTAGTGGGTTATCCTATATGCTCTTTTAATTTTCTGTTGAGATTGTTTATTTTATGCAAAGATAAAGATATGTATGGAATTGGAAGGCAAAATATTTATTATTATTTTAGAAAAAGGGGGTAAAAGTAATTAAAAAAATATTTTTTTGAGTATGGAAATGGTTTTTTTAGGGAATGTTTGTTAAAAATAGAGAAAATCAGTACGACAAGACCCGATAACACGACTAACACGACTCATAATTTCGACACGAACATGACATGACACGACTTCGTGTAAAAAAAATACGACATAAACACAAAATATTGTGTCAATTTTAGGTCAATTTTGTGTCGTTCCGTGTCGTGTTTTCATGTCGTTTCTAAAATTTCCACCCTTACCCCACATTGACGACAGCATAGTACCCCGAGAAAGGAAGGCCGTCCCGCGCGCATGTCGAAAGAGAAGGAAAGGGAGGAGAGGCCCTCTTCGGAGACCCCTACCCCCTAGGATGGCCATACTTGTATTTATTTTTCTAGTGACTTTTGTACAATTAAATATCATATACCTACATAGCACTTGTGGATGTAGGCACCACATTGGGATGTACCACGTTAATCCCTTATTTTCTTCTATGTCTCTCACCTCTCTCTTATTTGGCAAGTCTAGACTAATAATTTCTTTACTTGTTATTGTTTATTTTTGGTATTTAGTAGCTAAGATTCATAAATATATATACCAATTTTAGATGCTAACAAGGTTAATAGAACCCCCAACTTCATCTTTCTTGATCATCAGCTGAGCAAGATCTTTCTTTTTACTCGACGGGTGAGTAGGGTAAAAAACTTGGTACTAACATTTCCAGTGATCAATTTCATAGACTTTCTTTGGGCCATAGCACTGGGAGAAGCCACAGTATAAGGAACCAACAAAATGTCTAGTGGTTCAAAGGAAAATGGCGTTCTTTCCTCGTTTGATCCTTCCCCTTTAGAGTTTTGGGAGGAAAAAGTTTTTGGATAGTCCAAAGATAAGGGGACGATTGGTGTCTGTTCTACTGGCCTCACAATAAAGGAGGTGGCTAAACTCTTGTAGCCGAGCATAAATGTCATAGATTTATGAAATTGACGTCGCGTTTGCGAGGTGCCTTTTTCTTAGATTTATATAAAGAATAGAAGAAAAGCACTGAACATCGGCCCAAATCAACAGAAGAATTACAAACTTAAGAATTTAACTATTTTTTAACTTATGCCTCGCTCTTCCCGAGGGCATTTTGGCCCTGCATATGCCACGTCATTAGGAAAGAGAGAGTATTTGATTCGGGGCGAATATTCCATATTTATCCCTCTAATTTTGGTCTTTTGATAGTCCTGAACATCACATTTATCCCAAATTTATCTCATATTTATTTCAACTAACCTTGTTGGCAAGTATTTTGTGTTTTGTATATTTTCATGTGTTTTACACGTTAATCGTGGAATTGGACGGAGGAGAATGGCCAAAACAATGAAAATTTGGCGAGAAAGGGAAGTCAAGGGAAAAACGATAATTTTTATCCAGAACATGGAGAGAGATACAACATGAAAGTTAAAGATCTCGAGTACACAGGAATATAGGAAGAAGCAGCACCTCGATACGAGTTACAGTGAAGAAGTTATGGCAATTTGAAGTTGAAAAGAAGTTCGAGGGGTAAAACTACAAATGAGGAAAAGAAGCAAGCCAAAGAGTAATTATCAAACCCAGAGATCGAACCGGTTAGGTTCCTGGAGCGAACCGGTTCGCTTAGCCTTGAGGGTTCAGTTTGGTCTGACAGTTCGGTTTCCAGCGAGATTTTATTATCATTATCTACATTTTAGCTAGAGTAGTTAGGGACAATGTTTACCTCTTTGGCCTTTCTTTTACACTTGTATAAGTCATTTAGGAGTCTTAATATTCATGCTTTACACTTTATTAAGCAAATAATTAACCATTATTTAATAGAGAACAAAGGATTAATTTTTACACATCAAATTTATTGAAGTTTTGTAATTTTTCAAAAATCTTTCATTGGTGTGAATTCTTATCATTGCAACTTTGTTTCTTCATACTTGGTATAAAATTCCCAACTCTTTACTCTTGTTATTTAATTATGAACATTTGCACGATTATTATGATTAGTGTATAATTCAAATTTATGTTTATCTAAGTTATTTGTGGTTTGGGGAACATGAACCCAACCTCAACTTTTCAAAGTTAAATGTAAAATTCAACATAATTAAATAATTCATTCTTTAAATTTGATACGTTAATAGAGACTTCAGTTAGTTAAAATCAACCGGAGTATTTGAGGATGCAGTATATGTGTCAGTAAATTTACCATTCTAGCTAATTAATTTGTTGACCAATTATCGTGCGAGTTAATGCCCAAACATATTTAGTGATTCGAATTAGTTTGTGCTTTTCTTTTAATTAATTAAATAATTTTATAGAATTTTATACTTATCAGAGATACTTTACGTTTTGGGGGATTGAATCCCAACCCCATTTTCTCAAAAGTGTTTTAAAACCAAAAGTTTCAATTTTTGCTTTTAGTAGTTAAATTTGCACTTGCGTAGTTTAATTTGCTTAGATAATTAGAAATTTTTCAAAGTATAAAATCATAACCGTTTTTTATTTCTCAAGTCAAAGCCCAAATATCAAAAGTCATCCCTATCGCCATCGTTTAGCGACCTATTCCCTGAGGATTTGACCCCTTCGTCTTACTGGGTTATTACGTGAGCGACTAGCTTGCCCTTGAGCTATAGGTACACATGTAGCATATATATTTTGTTGCTCGTCAAGTTTTTAGCGCCATTGCTAGGGATTATGTATATTGTTGGTTAGGTCGATTGATCTTAATTCAACTCTAATTCCTAATGAGCCAAAAAATCATAAATATAAAAAAAAATCATATATCCAAAAAAATCAGAATAATGAAAAATATATATTTCTCTCAAGTCCTTAAATGAAAAATACTTAGCCTACTCCAAATCCATAGACAATAATAAATTCCACATCTCCTAGAAATAACACTTCGAATTTCTGGGTACCACCTCCTACATTGAGCAGTCACACCACGAGTAGAATATCTAGAAACTACGACAAGGGTAGTGATTCTTTAAGTGAGAGTGTGATGTCTGACAACGCTAGTTTCAGAATGAAAGAGGGTGTGATGTCGTATCGCTCTATAAGAAACTTCTTATATCTGAAGCGAACCGTCGCTCTGGGATGCATTATATTTTTATATAATGTGGAGCAATTTCACTTTAGTAATGGAATGATCCAAGTTCTTCATACTTTAATGGCATGGAGTTGGAGAAGCCATATCTCCATATCCGTGAGTTCGAGGAAGCGTGAAAAACTTTTAATTATCAAGCTTGCACCCAAGACATCGTACATCTCAAGATTTTCCCCTTCTCACTTAAGGACAAGGTCGAGACTGGGCTTTAGTCTTTATCACTGAACTCTATCGATACATGGAGAGACATACAAG
The DNA here is from genome assembly GCA_949130495.1 of Sambucus nigra. Lineage (NCBI taxonomy): Eukaryota > Viridiplantae > Streptophyta > Magnoliopsida > Dipsacales > Adoxaceae > Sambucus > Sambucus nigra. The sequence goes on from OX422220.1 coordinate 96,435,311, forward strand.
CTAAATTTCTCCAAAAGTTCTTTCCCGCTCTATTAAGGCTCAAATTCAAACATTTAAGCAAACAATAATGAGCCCTTTAATAGGTGTTGGGAGAGGTTCAACGAGTTGGTCAGCATGTGCCCACGTCACGACTTCGAAAAGTAGAGATTCATCTCTTACTTCCATCATGGTCTTACACTAATCTCCAAGCAACTCATAGAAACAATGCGCTCGGGAGATTTCTTCAGGTTAGATGCGGACGATGCAGAGTCCAACTTTAAGTATGTACAATAGAGTACTCAATATTAGGAACACCAGATCCGAACACCCAACCTAAGGCTATAATCAAGTCAACAGATACTTTCGCATCCAGACACTACCAATTAGACAAGGACGTTGAGTTAAATCTTCAAACTAATCAATTATCCAAGTGGCTAGAATATGTGGTAGAAGCTAGGGGAGATATACATCCGGCCCATCTCGAGATTTAAAGGAGGAGATTTGTGCTATTTGTGATGTGGAACATTTCACGAAGGAATGTCTAACTATTCTTACATACAAAATTATGCTTCAAGAGCAAGTTGAAGCGGTGGGAGCTTATAAAGGGAACTTTAATTCCGTTATGGGAACTCTTATAACCCCTTATGATGGAACCATCTCGGTTTTAATTATGGGCAACCAATATGTCATTGCATCCAAATCAACATGTTGACCAACAACCTCCATCATTCCTATATTTCTAATAAATGACACAAATGTAAGTGCCTCATCGTGTGTCTTATGTGATCCCATAACGAAAGAGTCTCGAGGACACTCTCTGCCTAATTTATGCAAACTCATTCAGCAATCAATGCCTAAATGCTCAAATTTTTGCCGACCTAAAGGCATCACTATCGAAGTTTCAATCCTCTTTGAGTGTTTTAGAGAAGGGAAAGTTTCCTGCCTAAGGCTAACGACCTCCCTAAGGTCAAAAGTGTGTAAGATCTAATCCCAATGAAAATCAAGATCAATGTAAAGTGATAACCATTCTACGTAGTGGAAGAGTTGTTAACTTATCACCTCCTTGACAAGATGTATAAAAAGACAAGGAGGTTTCGCCTGACACGTAAGAGGCCAAAGATACCCCCTTGAAAGAGAGTGAGAAAGAAGACACAATTAGGACCGAAGTGGTAGTAAAAAAAATGATAGCCGATCATACCCTCAACGGTTAATCCCTCCTTCTAAAGGGGCCTCCCGTGATGACATTTTAGAGCTGCTTAAGCAAGTGAAGACAAACTTACCTTTTCTCGAGGCGATAAAGTAAAATTTCATGTACATTAAGTTTTTTAAGGACTTGTTCATGGTGCAACGAAAATTAAATGAAGAAAAGAATATCTTCCTAACACAAAATGTTAGTTTGGTACGCCATCTCATGCATTATTGGAGAAAATAAGATAGAAATAGATTTATTAGATTTAGGTGTACTAACCTATTCCATCTATAGGTAGATTGATTTGGGAGATCTTAATCCCACCAAAATTACTCTTCAACTTGTGAATCGTTCTGTGAAGGTACCTCGTAGGGTAATTGAAGACGTGATCATCCAAGTTAACACTTTCCACTTTCAGGTAGTTTTTTTCATTTGGGACACGAAGCCCTCCTTCCCATCAGGCCATCATGTTCTCGTCATTCTAGATCGTCCTTTTTTAGCCACGGCTAAGGCGTTGATTAATACGCATAATAGGAAAATGCAACTAAAGTTCGGGAATATGACACTTGAAGCTAATATCTTCAACATCACCAAGCCAATGGGTGATGAGGATGATTTACATGACATGGATCTTATCAATGAGGTAGTACACGAGAATTTTGAGGGTAATAATTTTAAGGATCCACTTATGGTGAGTTTAGTGATGGCTAGCGAGAACGAACGAGAGTATTTAGAGTTCGATCGAGAGGTGAGTAGAATAAGGGAGATGCCAGGTGAGGGCAAGAGTGAGGACGATGTGAGATATGTGAGTTGGGACTAACGATTCAAGGAATTAGCACCGAGGGAATCCTACGAGGTTCCTTCTGATATGAAATTTCCTAAACTCGAGCTGAGGGAGCTACCTTCCAATGTTACATATGCTTATTTGGGGGAAGATGAGACCAATGTCTTGATAATATTGAGAAGGTGCTTACTCGATATGTGGAAAAAAACCTAGTACTAAATTGGGAGAAATGTCATTTCATAGTTACCGAAGGAGTAGTTCTAGGCCACATAATATCATTCAAGAGGATAGAAGTGGATAGGGCAAAAATTGGCATCATTGTCGAGCTTCCCCCACCCAAGTCACTAAAAGATGTTCACTTACTTTGGGACACGCGGGGCTCTATCCTAGGTCTATTAAGGATTTTAGCTCCATATCTAGGCCCTTAAGTAACTTACTAATTAAGAATACCCCATTTGAGTGGAGCGAAGTCGGCCGAGAGGCATTTGGGAAATTAAAGAGTGCTCATCTCCGCTCCCATCATGCGAGCTCTGAATTGGACCCTTCCATTAGAGTTAATGTATGATGCAAGTGACCATGCAGTAGGGGATGCTTTAGGGCAAATCAGAGATTAGAAGGCACATGTCATATATTATGCTAGCCGGACATTAATCGGACCCTAATTAAAATACTCCATAACAGAGAAAAAGTTCCTTGAGGTAGTGTTTGCCCTTGATAAACTTCGTTCATATCTTGTCGGGTCACCCATTATATGCTTTACCAACCACACGATACTAAAATACCTCCTTTCCAAGAAGGATAAAAAGCCATGCCTCATTGGGTAGATCTTGCTACTCCAAGAATTTGACTTTTCCATTAAAGATTAAAAAAAAATGAGTAGAAAACATCGTAGCCGACCATTTACCTAGGCTCTCGTCCGATATGCCTCAAGACCCCGTACCCATAAATGAGTATTTTTCGAATGATAAACTGGATATCGTAAACTATCTAGTGACGGGGGCATTTCCCCCTGATTATACTCCTCAAGAGAAAAGGAGGTTTTCACTTAGTCGCATATGTTCTTTTACAACGATCCCTATTTATTTAAGTGTTGTGTAGACCAAATAATCTAGAAGTGTGTACCGAATGATGAGATCCAAAATGTCATTCGGTTTTATCATTCGGAAGCATGTGGATGCCATTTTTCTTGAAGAAGATGGCCATAAAGATTCTCCAATGTGGTCTCTATTTTCTCACTATCTTTTGGGATGTAAACTTATTTTGCCAATCTTGCGAGAGATGCCAGAAGATGGGCGCTATTGACCCCTATTCTCACTATTGAGATGTTCGACTTTTGCGAAATCGACATCATGGGACCCTTCCCTCCCTCTTTTGGTTTTCTCTGCATCCTTGTTATGGTACACTGTGTGTCTAAATGGGTAGAGGCAATAGCTATACGCATTAATTATGGTAAGGTGGTGGTAAAGTTCATCCATGAACATATACTTTATCATTTCGGTGCTCCTAAACCCTTCATTAGTGGCAACGACATGCATATTTTGTAATAGGTCATTTGAGAAGTTAATGAGGCAGTATGGAGTTGACCATAAGGTTGGGAAAACTTACCACCCGTAAACGAACAAACAAGCAGAGCTAGCAAATCGAGAGATCAAAAATATTCTTAAAAAGACCATTGATGCTAATCATAAGGATTGGTATTTTTGATTACTCGATGTGTTATGGGCTTGCCGGACCACTTACAAGAACCCCCTCGGGATGTCCTTATTTCGTTTTGTTTATGGAAAGCCTTGACATCTCCCCATCGAGTTGGAACACAAGGCATTTTAGACGATCAAGAGGTTGGATTTTAACTTGGATAAAGTCGGGGAAATGCGAAAACTATAATTAAATGAGTTGGAAGAGATACGCAATGATGCGTATGAGAGCACCAGTTTTGAAAAAGAACAGATAAAACTTGCCCATGATTAGAACATAAAGCACAAAGAATTTCACTCTAGTCAAAAGTGCTCCTTTACAACTCATGTTCACATTTGTTTCCCAGAAAGTTACAGTCAAGATGGTCTGAGACATTTGTTTTGAAGGAAGTTTTCCCACACGGTGCAATAGAAGTTCAAGATTCGAAGGATGGGAGCACATTTAAATTAAATGGACAACGCCTAAAGCCATATCTAGAGGCATGTATTGGGGAAGTGGAGATAATTTTATTATCGAACCCTGTGTACGGGGATAAGTAGGTTTTGAAAAGAGGTCGTCGCACCCCCGACGTGTATAGGGTGAGTTTTTGTTGTATATTTGAGACGTGTGAGTGGAGTGGAGTGGAATGTTCGTTTTAGCGAGAGTAAATTTTTTTCCATTTTTTGAGACCCGTCCCCAGATTACCCAATGATTCCATGGTGATTTTGATGATCTTTGATAAAAAAAAAATGTTGAATTTAAGTTTAACCCCGAGAGACTTTTAGGAAACCCACCATCCATGCCCGAGTGAGCTTGAAATTTGTGAGGAAAATTAGAAAATGCAAAAAATCTGTTCAAAAAACTGAACCCTCAGCGAAGGGGTTTGCTCTGGAAATTGAACCCTCAGAGGTCGAAAAAAGGTAGTCTCGAATTTCAAACCGATTCATTTCTGAAGCGAACCGATTCTCCTTTCTGAAGGGAAAATTCGAATTTTGCCTCCTTGCTTTCTCCTTTACCTCCCAACCTTTCACCTTCCCTCCAATAAAAACCATTAGTCTTCCCTCCAACCACGAAATTCAACCCCAAAACACTCCCTCCACCTTTAAACCCTTTTATTTTCCAAAACCCATTTATTCCCCTCCAAAATAACCTTTCACTAACCCACATTTTCCTACCATTTCCTACCTATAAATACCCCACACATTCCAAATTATCTCCTTTCCTATAATTCTACCTATTTCTTCCTAAGTTCCATCCCTTATCCAATAGCTCCAAGAAATACTTGAAGAAGTACAAGCCCACTGACGTAACCGAAGGCGACAATCTAGAAACTTTCCATTCTCTACAAGAACGGAATTGGTGTAACACCTATTTTGGCGCTCGTCGCACTTTGTTCCATGATAGAAAAATTATTTAGAACGACATGTCCGATGATGTCGTATCTCTTTTCTTGCATTTAGGGTGGAAAAAATGGTTTGCCAATGACGAGGGGCCCGTTTATGAACACATAGCAAAAATGTTTTATGGGCCTCTCATCCACACCTCCGATGGAAAGTTCGAAGCATACATTAATGGGGAGGTGATTCCTTTCTCACCTCAAATTATCAAACGAAAGAAGAAAGCGGCGGGGGTCAAATATATCAAGACTTACAACTACCCCTACCGTCGAAAGGACATCCCCCACCTCGAGTTTTCTAGCAGTTGGGCCCCGAACACTCCTTAGACGAGTGAGGCCTTCCTATTCGGAAGACTCTCGTCTCACACCCAATTGCCAAACCTCATCACGTGTGAAACCTCCCGACGAAGAATGATTCCATGATATGCTTGCGGCGTAGTATATTTATCTACTTCTTGTTTGACATGACATCTTAAATAAACCTTGCACATATTTATTTCGACGAGATCACAAGTGTGGCTTTTTGGCCCACCGGTACAATTTATCTTCCTTGTGGTTGCTTTATCACATATTTATGCCTCAAAATGGGGGTTGTTCAATTGGGAGCCAAGGCCCAAGTGCCCAAGTCCATCAATGCCACCTCAATGGACCAAAGCAGAAAGGAAGCTCACAACCCGACCCCTCCTCTCGAACCAATTTTTTAAGATATTGAGATGGGAAGGGGTGAAGAAAACGAGGACACGAAGGAAGAAGATGAAGAAGAGAAAGAAGGGGACTTTAATCACGGGAGCAAGAGGATGATGATCCACGAACCGGATTTCGAGGGTGACTTCAACGAGCGTGCTTATGAAACGACGGTAATAAATAGCCGTATGGACCAAATTAAATCCCGTCTCGACGGTTTCCTCGCAAAACATCGCTAATATAGGGATGACTTTATAGTCGATTACCGTCGTGACAATTCCTTGATGATGCAGCTCCAAGCCAACCTCTACCACCTTAGCTTAGGCCCGGGGGTTGACTCGCCTTCATACTATATGGATCCCTATGCCCAGGATCCCAATGCCCCCAGTCCCACCCATTGAGCTACTCTTGGATATGAAAATTTTATGATGTTTCTTTATATGTACTTGTTTTATCTTTCAAGAAGCTATGTATTATCCGCTCTTATTATGAATGAAAAATTATGTTTGTGTTATATAGTGTCCTTATTGCATTTTTAATATTGTTTGTTTTATATTTGGCACCTAATTCTTTTCTTATTTAGACTTCCGTCCTCTATTTTGAGAACAACACAAGGCCTAAGTTTTTTTGGGGGGGGGTACAAGTACGTCTTTTAAAACCTTCAAAAAATTTAAATGCCCAAAATAATTTTAAAAAGACAAAAACTTAAAAAGAATGAAAAAATTTCGAAAGCAAAAAAAAAGTCAAAAATAAAATTTTCAAACTAAGTAAAAATTGGAATTTGAAATCAAAAATTTAATTCAAATATCAATTTGTAAAAATTCCATACAGTAAGCCAAAATTGATCAAAAGCGAAAATTGAACGAGAATTGACGAATAATACGAATAAATGTGGAGATTTTAATCCGGTGAGATTTTTGTGTCATTCCTTATTTTTGAGTAATTAAATCAATCCGAGTTAAAAATAGCTTAAGTTTTCCTTCAATGGTAAAATCATCGGATCTCTAAATCATTGATTTTATTGGTTACGAAAGACGAGCGGAGATGTTGTTTTGAATACGCGCCTAAAAAGGTCTCAAAAATAAAAATTAATCTCGTAACGCATATGGTGACTTGATTAGTAATTGGGACACAAGAAGTTAGGCCATCGTTTGATCACCCAAAAATATTAGCAATAGAAATTTTAAAAAATGATCCAACTTTTGAAAGCTAACTTGAGCCTAAACTCATATTCCTTTCAGTTGTTAAATCAAAAAAATCAATTTGACCCGGAATTGTGAAAATCGAAAAATTCTAAAATTAAGTCCATATGGTACATGCAAAGGGCAGAAAAATAGAAACATGCTCAAATAAAAATAAAAAATAAATGAGAAAAATATGAAAAATAAAACAAAAATGAAATGAAAAAAAGAACAAAAAAGACAAAAATGAGCAAAAGCCCGAAAAAGTTCCAACGAATATTTACAAGAAAAATTTTCAACTCCGAAAAATCCCAAAATTTCCATTAGTACCCAAAATACCTTAACCCGAAAAATTCCTTATCGAGTCTGAGTAACGAAATCAATCACCGCTTGCAGAGTTAAAAATACAAAAATATAATAATGAGAGAAAACGGTGCGAATAAAGAATGATGTTTTTCAATTTTTCAATGACCGTAATTCGCTCATGCAATCTTTTCACCACAAAATTTTCGGCTTTCAAATTGTGTGCATGAACTCATGTCCATTATATTTACTCTTAAATTCACGCACACTGAGAGAAATCGTCAATATAGAGTGATTCATTTGTGAGTGATCGATCGATGAAAGTTAGCGATTAATTTTTTACTTTGTGCACACACACACTTTGAATTGAGATTTATCAAATAGAATTTTTTTGTGATTATTTTCATTGAACTTAAGTTATACAATTTTTAATTATTTTGATTTTACTTTGAGTCGTACCATGTGGTACAAAACGATTTTTTGGATAAATTCACTGCAAACCCTCACGAGACACCACTCGTCCTATTAGGGTAACTTAGGGGTTTAACGGCTTGTTGCATACGCTAAATGTAATTGCGTGCCCGCGAAAAATGTATTCTATACCATAGTTGATAAGTGTTATTCATATAACCGATTTTTTATTCTTATACATTATTCCGGACAAGCAACGTTCTAAGTTAGGGGGTTTGATTCGGCACAAATATTCCATATGTATCCCTCTAATTTTGGTCTTTTTACGATTCTGAACATAATATTTATCCTAAATTTATCTCGTATTTATCACAGCTAACCCTTTTGTTAATATTTCATGGTTTTTGTATTTCTCATGCATTTTACATGTTAATCATGCAATTGGACGAAAGAGAATAGCCAAAACAATGAAAACTTTGCAAGAAAGGAAAATCAAGGAAAAAACAATAAATTTTATTCAGAACATAGAGAAAGAGCCAACATGAAAGATGAGGATCTCGAGTTTAAGAGAATATAAGAATAAATGGCACCTCTATCCGAGTTACAGTGAAGAAGTTATGACAATTTGAAGTTAAAGAGAAGTTCAAGGGGTAAAACCGTACATAAGAAAAAGAAGCAAACTAAATAGCAATTATCAAACCCAGAGATCGAATCGGTTCAATTTTTGGAGCGAACCGATTCTTTTAGCCTTGAGGGTTCGATTTGGTTTAAGAGTTCGATTTCCACTTGGATTTTTTTTTCTTTTCCTACAGTTTAGCTAGAGTAGTTAGGGTGGTCAATGTTTACCTCTTTGGCCCTTTTTGTCATTTGTATAAGTCATTTAGGAATCTTAATATTCATACTTTATACTTAATTATGCAAGTAATTAATCATTATTCATTGGAGAACAAAGGATTAATCTTTACACTTCAAATATATTGAAGTTGTGCAATTTTTTGAAACTCTTTTATTGGTGTGAATTCTTATCATCACAACTTTGGACATCCTCCTTTAAAGTCAGGACATGCCTTTTGGTAGGAAATGAGTGTTGCTTCACATGAAGAATGCTTCCTTGACCCTAAAAAAGTATACATTTTAAGTCAAATAACATATAACATTCAAATAAAACATATGCACATAAAAATAGCTCAATTAATATGAGTTAAGGTTTCGGAGAAGCTATGTTGCACATATATATCACTATATATGTGGAATATTGGGCTCTAATAAAATCAAATAAATGTTCTCAAACTCGAAAAATCCTCAGAGTATGTCTAATTTGAAATGAAAAAAAGTGTTGTTGCATTTTGGAGGGAAACAATGTCTATGTATAGACTTTTTCAAAAATCTACTATGACATGCACATTGGGGCAATTATGCACCGTGCACATAGTTTTTGACATGGAAAAAACATACTTTTAACATGTGGTCATGCACATGGATTTACGCGGGTAATAAAATAAGGCAAAAGTACTAGAATGGTGCGCATGGAGACAAATCATATCCGGGAGCATGATTTTATACAAAAAAATCTCAGGTCTAAAAGCAGTGCAACCGTCTGCACGAGAATGATAAGCTACCGTGCGAATGACCAAAGGCAAAAAAATATATCTTTAAAAAGAATACTCAAATTAAATACTAGACATTTTGCCTTTTTGAAAAAATACACATCACTCTTCAAAGAAGTTCAAATGTTCCATTTTAGTAAAGATTTAACACATTGAAAACATATGTGAGTGTGTGCATAGTCAAACGATAAACAAACGAGTCAATCTGTAAAAATGATACATTTTGGTTGAGCCAGAACGGAAGACTTCAAAGTTTAGGAGTCGTATGATCTTCTAGTTTCATTGGCCATTGGTTTTAATGAATAAGACTCTCTCTACCAATCTATAAATATGCATCATGCTTTTAAGCTCGATATAGTGAAAGACTCGAGCAATTTGACACAAAAATAAGCCAACTAAACTATATATAAATGTTTACATATTCACTTTGTAGCAACCACTTTTAAAAATTCTAGAAACAATTCTTCAATTGTTATTGGACTATTAGAAACATCTACATACGATCTTATCAGAGACATTTGTTATTCATGACTTGAATCGGGAGTACAATCAAGGATAATATAAAAATATTTTTCTTATTTAATTTTAGTAATGATTGTGTCTTTTACTTCGAAAGATAACATAAGTATCAACTAATATTGAATTTTATGACCAAGATAGTGATAATGAATCTCACTATTTTAAATACATTTTACATGACATTTCATTAATGTTACCCTCTTTTAAATCATTTCAATTAGATTTAAATAGATTTTATCACTATATTCTAAATCCTCTCATTTCTTTCACGAAATGCTAAGTTATTTCTAGCTAGAAAATGCACAAAATAAATTGTTCTTTCCAAAATCTCATTCGAATGTTTTTTCTCTATGTTAATACGGTCTTTGAGCATATTTATAAATTATTTAAGTTTTTCCTATGCAGTACGCAAATAATTCCAAGCAATCATGTTATTGAGATATTCATTACTTACGTCATGTTCTTTAAGTCTAAAACTAAGCCGTCCCCTTTTATGTCCCTTTTAAATAACTTACAACAAAAATAAAAATATTATCCACATCCTTTCAATACACTATACATGTCCCATCCTCCTTATCCCAATTAGGTAAAAAATGAGTGTAATGTAGCAAAGAAAACGTCTAAATTTATCTTTAAGGCCTTTTCACATTATATCTCTTATGAGAACCTTTTCTACGAACATGTCTTTAGATCTAATATCAATATTATATCAATTTCCGGATCATAAATATTAATTTGATTACTAGGTTGTTCATAAAAAAAACCATCATCATTCCTCATTTTTCATAGAACTTTCATCATTAGCATTTTTATTTTTGTCATCTTTACTATTTACTATTTACTATTTATTTTTGTCATCATTAGCATTTTCATTAACGAAATATCCAATTGTATTTTCATTCAAGTCTAGTTGGTCTTTAACAATTAATCTATCCATAGTTCCCTTTTGAGATTGTTTCAACTACTCTTCTTTTTGTTGCTTTTTCATTTTTCATATACATAGGGTTGTTTTTTAGAAAACATATTTATAGACTGTAACAATGCACAACAAAACTACTAAAATAATAAGCTAAAATAATGTCAGTAATTGAAATAAAAAAATATAATAACATCAAATGATTTATTTATTTTTTATGTCACAATTAGATATCCACTCCACAATAAATACTTTCAAATTTTCAACCTGGTAAAAGAGATTAAGAAATAGTACATTAATATCAAATATATAATAATTAAATACTAAATACAAATAAATAAATTATAATTCACTCGTAACATGTTGAATTATCAATTTTAAAATGTTGCAGAGAAAAGAAGGCCATGATGGTAGGGTAGAAAACTCAGATTGGGTGCCTAAATTTGCAGATTTCTTTTTGGCTCAATGCGTGTGCAAATAATTGAGAGGTAGGGAGAAAGATAGTTAATATGAGAGAGAGAGAGAGAAGGCGAGATTGCAAATTTCTTTTCAGCTCAATGCGTGTGCAAATAATTGAGAGGTAGGGAGAAAGATAGTTAATATGTGTGTGTGTGTGTGTGTGTGTGTGTGTGTGTGTGCGTGTGTGTGTGTGTGTGTGTGTGAGAGAGAGAGAGGGAGAGGGGGGAGAAGTATAAGAGTTTGTTTTAGGAAGATAAAAAGGTGGAAGTGGTGTATGGTGGGTTATGAAGTTATTTGGTACCTTTTATTTTTAAAAAAGGACCATTTCAGATTCTCTTAACCCAAAAGGCCCTATAATTTACTTTTACCCAAAATACCCGTTATTTTATAACATTTTTAATTTCTCAAATAGTATGCCCTCTGAAATCGCCTATAGGCTCTTGCTCAGGGCTGAGTCTGATCACCTGAAGCTATCATCTTATTCTCCCTCTCTCCACCATTCTCCTTTGAATAAATTATATTTTTCATTATGTTATCCTCATCAACAGTCCTAGCTTTGTTAATTTTTTATGAAAAACAAAGATTATAACAATTTTTTTATAACTTTGTCAATCTAAAATAAACATAAATAAAATTAAAATCCATAACCTACCCACAAAATCATAAAAGTTATAAACTCCTAAAACAACATTTCGTTTGTATATTTGAGAATTCACCGAACGCGATCATAAAGTTCAGTGAGAAACCACAATGAATTATGCCAAAATTCGGTGATAAATCACTGAGTACGCGTAAAGTTAGTTAAACATTAATTTTTAAAAAAATATATAATTAAAAAAATAATTATAGTAAATAGGCTCATAGGTGTGAGATCCATGGGGTGGTAGGAAAAGTGGTGCTTCTAAACATGGGGCTCATCTGGACCTGTTAGCTTTAAGCCATCAAAGTGGTTGTCATGTAGAGTTCACAAACACTAGCATATTGGAAGGGAATTCAACCAAACTTCTATATCCTTCTCAGTTTTTCCAAAATTCACATCTTTATCTTATCATCCAAAACCCTCAATAGAGTTGTCTACCATTACACTAATATAACCTAACCTCAAATTTACAGGTACGATCTCACCTTATTTAATTTTCGCAAACTAGAATAATATCACCTGATTTTTTTATGTCACAATTAGATCTCCAATCCACGATAAAGACTTTCGAAATTTAAACATGATAATAGAGACAAAGAAATAGTAAATTAATATTAATAAATATATATATATATATATATAATGATAATTAAATAATAGGTAAATTGCACTTAGCCCCCTCTAACTATCTCGAATTTACGGGTCCACCCCCAAAAAAGATACCCGATAAACTCACTCTCAAACCATCAATTCATTGAAATTAAACATATAAATAAGGTTCCCTCTAATTTTTAAGAACGAATTGACTAAATTGCCCTCAAATAAATTACCCCCTAAAAAAATCCAAACCTATTAAAAAATTTAACTCAATTCACTTTCTCTCTCTTTACCCAAAACCTATACTCGCTCTTTTTTCTTCAACACATGCACACCTTCAGCCG